>JAGFBZ010000877.1:600000-989854 GCA_018398805.1 Hirundichthys speculiger | reverse complement strand
CGTTGCAGCAGATGGGTATCCTGTAGTGATGGTGAGATGAAGCCTCATGAGGCATCGAACCATTTGAGCCGATCGGTTCCAAAAAGTGTTCATTACTAGAAGCTTCATCTGCACACGACACCACCTACTGGCCGAGTGTATAATCACAGGCAGTTGGACCTCAACCACAGCTGTCGGTGGCGCATTGAATATTTGTCTGTCATGGCCCTCGGAAATGATTATGAATTACACAGAACATCAATGACTATGAATTACAAAGAATGCATGGCCCAATAAATTCTCTACATACATTATCACATATGTGTATAATAAAATATGCCATGGATGTATTCTGTGTGTGTAAAGTTTCCCAGTATGGAAGTATTATATTATATGGCAGGTTGTGTAATGCTTTTTCCTTTTTTGTCACTTTAGGAGAATAGCATGGGCCTGAACAGGCAGAGGACAGTGAAAGTGCTGGTCAAACTAGGAAGATGGAACTGAATATGTTTATGTAACTTGAACAATGATGTACAGCACACAGGGAAAACTTTAGTCATTTTATTAAGAAGTAACAGTCTCTCAACAGCTTTTTCAGCGATTCCTTTTTTTTACACAACCTCTCTGGCCTTTCACACGGTACAGAAGATGTTGAGCACAAAAGCGCAAATAATATTTTCAAAAAGTAGGTTGTCTGATAATCGAGGTCAAAACTTTTCTACTGTCATTACACATCTGCGCCACAAGATGGCGCTGCATCAACGTAAACAGTAGGTGAATGGAGCGTCACAGCGAACGGATGGAACATATCTAATGATTAAAAAAAAGATAAATGGAGTAAGCACGCGATGGCTCGAATAAAGGGCTTGAAAGTTTTGATGCAGCCCAGTTTTTTTTTTTTTTTTTAAGACTGAATTGTTAATATTGCTAGCCGGGGTGCCGGGTTGCTATCGGAACTGCCGCACAAAACTACTTCCGGGTCACGTAACGTGGACCAGTTAAAATATTAAAAACAAATTCGGTCCCGTGGTCCATTTTTTAATTTCGTATTTTTGATCCTAGTCTAAAATTGAAATACGAAAAACCAGGCATTTTTTGTTTTTTATGTTGGATTCAAAAATGAAAAACGAAATAAAACGCCCATTTTTCCTTTTTCAATTTTCGATAGACAGTTAAAAATGGAAAGAACGAATGATACACGGATACATGTAGAGCATTGGCTTGCAGGAACATGATGGACAGATTACCAGCTGTGTTGTGTGTTCTTCAGAATATAAGTGCAGAAAATCACAGAGACAAATCCATTGAAGCTAGAGGTCTGCTTGCACAGATTGACCTCACATTCATAGGCCTCCTTGCAACCTTCCGAAAACTTTTCGGTGACACAAAGATGCTCTCTGACCTGTTACAGTCACCCTCAGTTGATTTAGCTATGGCAGCAGACATGGTGGAGTCACTTCTTGATACTTTTCAAGAGTGTAGGACAGAGACCTTTAGTGATAAACTGTGGTGTGACATTGTAGAGACAGCCAAACAGTGCAACATAGCTGTTGAGACTGGTGAGAAGAAAAGAGCACAAAAAGTCAGTACCACCAAACTTGGTGGGTCATATGTGACATGTACTATAGGCCTGCGCAAGGGTAATTGTAATAAAGTGAAGGCTTCCCACCAATAATAATAATCAGTCAGCCACTTACAGTTTACTTGCTGTTTATTCCAACATGCAACACCTTGTACAGTGGCTTCCAACTCTTAACGTCGCTTAACGTCTACTTAACGTTCTTCTAACATATAATAACTGCTCTCCTCTTAGGACCCCAACAGAAACCCCCCCATGGTGGTCCTCCCACTGCTTGACTGAAAATAACCTAAAAATGACATTCACATTACAACATTCCCTCCCCCCATAGTCCAGAAATGACCTCTCTTTATTTTTATTTTTTTTTATTTATTTTTTTTTTTTTATAATTTTTTTTTTTTTTTTTTTTTTTCCAAGTTAACACTTAACTTTAAGTTGACTTCTTCTGCAACAAGGGTATCACACTCAGTCCCTGCATGAACATAGTCCTTAAGGTAAGCAGGTGTCTTCCTCACCCTCACTGGATAACGTGGCACTGTTTCAGGACCCTGCTCTGGGGTCTCCTGAACAACTGTCTCTTGAGCTAGATTCTCTGGAGAGGTCTCCACTGCTTCCTGTGGTAATATGTCCTCGGGGGAGCCCTCATGCTGTAAACTGGGCTCGTTTGGCAACTGGTCATAACGTGGACGAATCTGATCCTGATGCCGTCTCACTAGCTTGCCATCCTGTGTCTCTGCTCTCCAAGATATTGGACCTGTCCTCCCAAGGAGCGTTGCTGGGATCCACTTCTGTCCTGAATATCCCCTCACATACACTGGGTCTGTCTCTGTGAACATCCGGTCCCGAGCATGATTGTCATGATGTTCTTTTTGTCTGGCCTGGTTTTGCCCAACCCTGTTGGCTAGTGATGGACACACCAGATCCAGCTGGGTCCTGATCCTTCGGTTCATGAGCAGCTCAGCTGGTGTGGCTCCAGTTGTAGTCTGAGGGGTTGATCGGTACTTGAATAAGAACCTTGACAGCTTTGTCTCCACACTACCCTCCCCCATCTTCTTGATGCCTTCCTTAAACACCCGCACAGCACGTTCTGCACAGCCATTGGAAGATGGGTGGTATGGTGCTGTGGTCACATGCTTAATTGCCATTCTTTTTCAGGAACTGTTTGAACTCTGCACTGACCAGGCTGGGTCCATTATCACTGACCAGCACAGCTGGGAGTCCATGGGTGGCAAAGATGCTTCTCAGTTTCTCCGCCGTGGAAGATGCAGTAATGGACTGCATCGGATGTGCTTCAATCCACTTTGAGTAAGCATCAATGACAATCAGAAACATCTTCCCGAACACGGGGCCACAAAAGTCCAGATGTAACCGCATCCATGGTTGGTTCGGCCACTCCCATGGATGTAGTGGTGCCACTGCTGGGGAGGCTTGGTTGGACTGACAGGCATGACATTTGCGCACAGCTGACTCTAAATCTGCATCCATGTTTGGCCACCACACATAGCTACGGGCCAGTGATTTCATCCTTGAGACCCCTGGGTGGGCCTCATGGAGCTCCTCTATCATTATCAGTCTTCCTTGTGGTGGTATTATCACCCTACTTCCCCACAGGATGCACCCCTCCTCCACACTTAATTCCTGTTGTCTTCTCATGTAAGGCTGCATTTCAGGATCCGTGCACACTGAGGGCCAGGAGCCCTGCATCACCCACTGATATACTCTGGACAGGATGCGATCCCGCCGGTCCAATCCCGGATCTGTGTTTTGCCTGTAGTGGCGTGCCATTCATGTGCTCCATGAGCATTATCACCTCCTCTTCACGTGGTGTGGTGATGGGTGTGAATGGCAGCGGGAGCCTGCTCAGTGCATCCGCATTCCCATGTTTGGAGCCCTCCTTGTACTCCAAAACGTATTCATACGCTGCCAGTATCAAGGCCCATCTCTGTATCCTGGCTGCTGCAAGCAATGGGATGGCTTTGCCCTCTCCCAAGAGGCCCAGCAGTGGTTTGTGGTCAGTCACAATAGTGCAGCTATTTCCAAACAGGTGTTGGTGGAATTTTTTAAGACCAAAAATTATGGCTAGCGCCTCTTTCTTTCTCCAGTTGAGAATAACCCCTTTCTGCTGATGACAGTGAACGTGACATGTAGCCAATTGGTCTGTCCGTGCCATCTGGAAACCGGTGAGACAAAACTGCTCCTACACCATAAGGTGATGCATCACAGGACAAGTAGAGAGGCTTTGTGTCATCAAAGTGCACTAGCAATTGCTCTGACTGCAGGCATGTCTTGGCAGCTTCAAACGCCTGGCTCTGATGTTTTCCCCACCTCCATGGGGCTCCTTTTCTCAGAAGTTCATGTAGTGGCTCCAGCACTGTGGAGATGTTGGTCAGGAATCTGTGGTAATAATTTAGCATACCCAGGAAGGACTTCAACTGTGTCTGATTGGTTGGCTGTGGTGCGTCTACAATGGCTCTAACCTTGTCAGCGACTGGATGGATCCCCTTGTGGTTGATTCGGTAACCCAGGTACACCACTTCTGATGCCATGAAGACACACTTGTCTCTCTTCAAACGAAGGCCTGCTGCTGAGAGCCTACCCAGTACTGCTCCCAGGTTCTGCAGATGGCTCGTATCATCATTTCCAGTCACTAGAATGTCATCCACTCTCACCACCACTTGGGGAAGTCCTTGTAGCAGATTATCCATGGTTCGCTGAAATATTCCTGGGGCTGATGACACCCCGTAAGGCAGCCTGGTGTACTGGTACAGACCACGGTGTGTGTTTATGGTGGTGAATTTCTTGGACTGTTCATCCAATGGGAGCTGCTGGTAGGCCTGAGACATGTCCAGTTTTGTGAATTTTTGCCCCCCCCCTAATACAGCCAATAAATCCTCAGTCTTGGGGATGGGGTAGTTGTCCAACTTGGACACTGGGTTCACTGTGACTTTGTAGTCCCCACAAATTCTTGTTGTTTTGTCTTGTTTCAATATGGGAACTATGGGGGCAGCCCACTCTGAAAAACTCACAGGCTCGATGATGCCTTCCCTCTCCAATCTGGCTAACTCTGTCTCAACTTTGTCTTTGAGAGCGTATGGCAAAGGCCTGGCTTTGAAGTAACGTGGCTTGGCATCTGGGTTCACATAGATCTTTGCTGTAGCCCCCACTAAAGTGCCCAGCTCTCCTTTAAACACATCTTTATGTTGTGAGAGCAGAGCCTCCAACTCCTGTTTCTGACCCGTTTGCAGTCTGAATATGGCCCTCCAGTCTAGCTTAATAGCCTTGAGCCAATTTCTTCCCACCAAATTTGGGCCCTTCCCTTTAACTACCACCAGTGGCAGAGTTTTGGCCTGTCCCTGGTAAGTGATTTGTGCATACATCTTACCTAACACTCCCACTCTGTCTCCAGTGTAGGTGTACAGTTTTGTTCTTGTTTGATGGAGCACTCCCCCTCCCATCTCCTTATAAGTGTCCTCATTAACAATTGTCATGCCAGCCCCAGTGTCAATTTCAAACTCAATCTCATGTCCATTCACTGCCATGTGTTCCTTATATGGCTCCACTCGTTCATCATCATTCAAATTATACAGCCTCAGGGCGTATTCCTCCTCCTCCTCCTCATCTTCCAGCTTATGTGTCCCACCTCTCATGTTTCCCCGGCCCTGCCTGGGCTGCCGCGCACCGCGGCACTTTCTGGCCAAGTGCCCCCTCTTGCGGCAGTGTGGCAAACTGCATCCATGAACCGGCAATCGGCAGGTGAGTGATTCCCACCACATCTGAAGCATCCTCCGGCAGCAGGTGGTTGCCGCTCCGAAGCCCCGGGCTGAACTTTGTGCACCGCCGATCCCTCTGCCACCGATTGCTGCAACTCTGCTACATCCTTGGCGGCGGTTTCCATTGAAGTTGCCAGCTCAACCGCCTTTGCCAGAGTCAGTTTATCATCCGGTTCCGACAACAAGCGTCTTTGGATGCGGTCATCATTAATGCCACACACTAATCTGTCCCTCAGCATGTCATCCAGCGCTGACCCAAAACCACAGTGTTCTGTGAGTCTCCTCAACTCGGCTACGAACGTTGCAACCGATTGTCCCTGTTGTCTCACCTTTGAATGAAACTTGAAACGTTCAACAATTACACTGGGTTTTCGGCGTGAAGTGGTCGGCCAAAATCTTCAATAACGCAGTCAATGAAAAATCTCCAGGCTTTCCTGGCTGACAGAGATCCCGTAGCACGGCGTAAACTCTCCTGCCACACGCACTCAAAAGGATGGCCCGTTTTTGTTCCTCGTCTGTGATTTTGTTAGCCACGAAGTAGAAGTCCAGACGCTCCACATACTGCTGCCAATCGTCCGAGTCCGGGTCAAACTCGTTGATTTTGCCGTACGTCGCCATCCTCAGCTGATTTGTAGTTTATCCTCGTCGCCAATGTAATAAAGTGAAGGCTTCTCACCAATAATAATAATCAGTCAGCCACTTACAGTTTACTTGCTGTTTATTCCAACATGCAACACCTTGTACAGTGGCTTCCAACTCTTAACGTCGCTTAACGTCTACTTAACGTTCTTCTAACATATAATAACTGCTCTCCTCTTAGGACCCCAACAGAAACCCCCCCATGGTGGTCCTCCCACTGCTTGACTGAAAATAACCTAAAAATGACATTCACATTACAACAGTAATGAAGACAAAGACACATTCAGACAGGGACTACTCTACCCAGTAGCGGAACATGTCACTGCCGGGCCGGGGGCGGGGCATATGACCGGGCCCTTTAAACCCAAATTAAGGTTGTGATTACATCATTTTACAACATACGTATGCCCGCAACAGCGGGACTTACAAGCATTACTACATTTTTGACACATAGCTTAAAGCATTTGAGGAAGAGATCAACACCACGAAGTCATTTTGTCATTTTGAAATTAATCAAACCGTCATGAAGTCTAACAAACCAAGAGAACAACAAAAACATTAGGCTACCTGGCCCCTAATAATATAACAACAACACAAAGTCAAAGCAGTTTCAGCACCACGGGTAGCTACATCATCATTCTGACACCCACTTTAACGAGCAACTTCAACTAAGAAGAGCACAGTTACTGTATCAATAGTGGGGGAACGTTTTGTAAAATTGGCACAGCGGCCCCACACGTTCACGTACAAACATAGATTCAATATAAAATAGCAGAACTACTCACCACTATTGAAAGGGTACACGACGAGCTCATCATCTTGTGCTTGCTGACGTAACCCGACAAAACGGACATGAAGTCTAACAAACCATGAGAACAAAAACATTAGGCTATCTGGCCCCTAACAATAACGTTAGGTTACCTGGTCCCTAATAATAACGTTAGGCTACCTGGCCCCTAATAATAACGTTAGGCGGCCGAGCTTCTCTGATAACAACCACATTAGCAGTTTACAACTAACTCACATATTGTTTTCAGTGTCAGTGATTGTGAGAAATTGTACCTGTAAATCTGGCTCCCTGACCGCGCTGAACAACAACGTCAGGTTCAGCTTCAGGACTGGGACGAACAAAATACGTGTCCAGCTTTTTAAGTTTCGTTTTTCTCCTGTGCTCTTTTTTCCTTTTCTTTGCATTTTGTCGCTCCACTTTTATGTTTATATGAACTGCCACTCATAATTACATTAGTCTTTGATCCACCAGCCTCCACCGCGTTGACTCTGTTGACAAGTGATTGATGATGATGACGCTGATGGACGGCTGGACGACGATTTTACCCAAAATACATTTGGAGATCTTGTAACTTTGCACATCATAAAGTTAACTGTGAGAGTGAACATGAAGCCAGCCATGCAGCACAACTTTTAATTCACTGTGTTGAATAAACCTACATGACCTAAGTCAGTCTTAAATTTTTTGACCAACCATGATTCATTCTGGCTGGGGCAACCTATATATTACCTCAGCCGAAGCGTGAAACATTTCGCGCAGGAATTGTTGAATCCACGGTTGTGCAATATGCAATCAACACTGAGGGAGGGGCCTGTTTCTTCGTCTTTCACCAGGCCCCCAGGGCCCGGGCCGGGGGAGCACCGCCCCCCCAGTCCCCCCTGACGCTCCGCCGCTGATATATATATATATAGGGCAGCACGGTGGCTTAGTGGTTAGCACTGTTGCCTCACAGCTAGAAGGTTCAAAGACATACATGTTAGGTTAATCGATAATTCTAAAATTGCCCGTAGCCGTGAGTGTGAACGGTTGTGTGTCTGTATGTGTGGCCCTGCGATGGACTGGCGACCTGTCCAGGGTGTACCCCTGCCTTTTGCCCTTAGACAGCTGGGATAGGCTCCAGCAGATCCCCGTGACCCTTCAAGGATGAAACGGGTATAGAAAATGGATGGATGGATATATATATATATGTATATATATATATATATACACAGTCATGGAAAAAATGATTAGACCACCATTTTTTCTTCACTTTCTTGTTCATTTTAATACCTGGTACTACTAAACGTGATCATGTGACTAAAACAGACAGAAAAGAAAACACTGAATGCATAAAAGCAGTGTTTTTGGCAGTACAACGCCATAGCTATTGATGTAAAAACTTAAGTGATTTAGGTTATAATCAAGAAAGCCATGGAAAATGGTAAGATATCAGCTCTTAAATAAAACTCTTATGAGCAATCTTTGTGGTTATCGTTATGTTTGTCCAAACAAATGTACCTTTAGTTGTACCAGGCATTAAAATGAACAAGAAACTGAAGAAAACAAGGGTGGTCTAATATTTTTTTTCCATGACTGTGTATATATATATATATATATATATATATATATATATATATATATATATATATATATATATATATATATATATATATATATATATTTACACGATGGCACATACGTGTGACTGTGTCAGCACCAGACTTTCAGGTGACGATATAAATAGTGACCAGCAGGTGGCGCCTTTACGCTTGTTATTGTCTGTGCCACCCATTGCAGCAAAAAAAATCAACATACAATGCCTTTCAAAACTAATCACCTTGACTTTTTCTGTGTGGTCAATCGAATGGATATGTCTTCACATTTTATATAACCTATATGAGATGAATGAAATGAAAATAGAATAGAAAATATATAAGCTCGAAACTGAGAAATCCTTGAACATTTAGCTTTCCTGTGAATCACTGAACTAATATTTAGTTGTATAACTGCTGTTTCTGAGAACTGCTTCACGTTTGTGTTACATGGAGTCAACCAATTTCTGGCACCTCAGGCCAATAGGGGCATCCTGACTACTGAGGAATATTTACGTGTAGGGCAGCAGAAGTCACATTCATGTGGGGCTTCCTCCATTTATTCCAGGCAAAATAGACAGGATGACCACTCGTCTCTCTCTCTCTCAGTGTTGATCTGTTCCTTGGCAAATTGATAGGAACATAGCCTGGAATTACTTGTGAAGTTCAGCTTGTTGATTTTCGACCCCATTTTTTTCTGACCCTCGCACTAAATCAGCACCTATAGTTGTTGCTTCAAAATCAGAAGTTTACATGTCAAGCAAAAGCCCCCAATGCAGCAGTAATGACCAGTCTTGACCAATGCTGCAACCCAGTGGATACCATTTTCACAGAACTCGGGTTTCCAATATTGGAATACATCCCATAATTCATCTGCACTCCTTGGTTTTTTCCTGAGAGACAGCATTTTTTATGTCACCACAGAAGTTTTCTATTTGATTATGGTCCATGGCTGACCACTCCATAACATGAATCTGATTGGTCTGGAATCAAGATGCTGCTGGTCACTGGTGTGTTCAGGGTCGTTGTCTTGTTGAAACACCCATATCAAGGGCATTTCCTCTTCAGCATATAACAACATGACCTTTTCAGATATTCAGATATTTCAGATATTATTCAAAATGATCCATGAGCCCCGGGGGGGAATAAATAGTCCACACATAGCTTTTTTCAACAATGGGACTTTGAGGTGGCTTCCTGCTGTTATCTTGGCTTCACATAGGCGTTTTCTAATTGTGACAGTACTCACAAGTAACTTTAGATATTCTTTGATCACTCTGGAGCTGATCATTGCCTGAATCTGAATCTGAAGCTACAATGGTGCAAAACACAACTCTATCATGAGGTGGCAGTGAAGAGTCAGAATTTCACTCTTGATTTCAGAAAAGTCCAAATGAAAAAATCATCAACACTTTTGGGGATCAAACTATGTTGCTAAGCAGATCTTGAAAATAAAACCTTCTGTTACAGAGAACAACATACATTAACTTTCTAGTTTTCAGTTGACTGTCCTTTTTTATGGCAAACCCAGCCCAAAATAATATTACACAGGTTAGATGGAAGAATTTTTCTTGAATAACAATTTTTAATAATAGTTTTTTAATTGATGTTTAAATAGTGAGCTGGGATAGGCTCCAGCAGATCCCGTGACCCTGCAGAGGATTAAACGGGTATAAATAATGGATGGATGGATGGATGTTTTAAATATGTTTTTCCCACAGCTAGAACCACCTATGATGGCACCTTGAAGAGACTTAAATGCATGTTTTTTAATGTACTCTTTAATGCTTCTGTAATGCTTCTAATGTTTTATGTGAAGCACTTTGAATGGTCCTGTACACAAAATGTGGTATACAAATAAAGTTGCCTTGCCTTGCCTTTCCTAAATAATGACAGTAATTGCAATAATTAATTTCCCTTTGGGGATTGATAAAATATTATTGAACTGAACTGAATAGGGCAGTGGTTCTCAAACTTTAAATACTGCGTACCACCTGAGAAACTGTTCAGCTCTCTGAGTACCACCATGATGACTAATTTTAAAATATAGCCATTTATACCTTCTCAATTAGCTTTAAACACACAGGAGAGATGTTTATTCCTTATTGTGGTTATTTATTGTTACCTGAGTTGTTAATCTACTGAATCAGACATTTACAACTGTTGCACTGCAACTGAATATGCAAACAATATTTGTTTCAAAGACACAATTTTAATTATCTCAAGCTACACATTCATTTAAAATGTATTTATAATGCATTGTATATATGTGGAAAATGTGGAAAAAATGTGGAAAGTCATGACATTCCCTGCGTACCGCCAAAGAGCGAAAAACATCAGCACTGACAGCGCACCAATCGTGTCACTGTCAGTGCTGATATTTTTTATTTGCAGAAATGATAGGAATATAGCCTTATGTTTCCTGTACACTGCAATACAAGAATGACAACTTGCACTCCCTCAACAGGAAGCAATAAAAGGTGTTGTGATGTCGGGGGGGCCCATGCTGGCCCTGGCTACAGACAAACAGCTGGGTGATTGCAGTGTGCCAGTAATACAGCTGTGATCGGCTCTCTTGTCCCCCTCTCTCCCTCTGTCTCCTGGGAGATGAGGGATGCAGCATCAAGGCAGTCCTCAATTCCAGGTCGTCTGAAGCCTACAGGTGCCTTTTCTGCATGTCGTGCACTGGCAGGTCACTCCGTTTACACATCGTAGTCGGATTAGAGGAGTGATTTCCAGTTCTTAGCAACTAGAAGGTTCTTCCAGACTTGGGCAGGTGAGGCAGACCCTCGACTGGTGGTAGGTCATGCTGTGATTTCAGCTGAAAAGTTGTGCTCTTTGCATCTGGCAGGATCAGAAAAGATGTTGGACCTCAGAGTGTGAGAGAGATAAAGGGGAAACATGGAAGCATTCTGTCTGAAGCTCAGTCTCTTTGAGGCGCAACATCAGTGTTGCACATCTCCCCACGCCGTCTGAAATCAAACATGCTTTCCAGAGATCGATCTTTCAGCTAACAAGGGGAAATAAGGGTCTGTAATCACAGCTCTCATCATGACAGAACTCATTTGGCACTTCCAAAAGTTTCTTGTCATTGAGAAAGAAATCAAGTTGTTCTTGATTCCTTTCCTGGTGGATGCAGAGGAAGTGTAAGAGAATCTGCAATTAGAACTTTTCGAAACCAATGCGATTATTCTCTGAAGAATCAACATCAGCTTCTCTCCCTGCTCGACTTCTACCAGAGCTGATGAGACACTGATGAGACACAATACAAAAATAATGATGAGTCTGTTCGGCTCAACAAACATGTGAGCAAACATTTTCTTTTTTGAACCTAAATAAAAGCAGGCTGAGAAGCAAAATGACAGACAGCCATCTCTGTGACCTTCTTTTCATCTCAAACACCAGGTTTACTCCTGACCTGCCAGCTATCCTTTAGTCCAGAGCTCATTGCCAGGGGCGCCGCTAGGGATTTTGGGCCCCATGAAAAGAATCTTTACCGGGCCCCCCAACACAGCGGCGAAATTTGTTGATGCTAATTTTGATCATCATTAGGGGCCTCTCTGGGCCCCCCTCAATTATGGGCCCCTATAATCCGTATCCTTTACCCCCCTTTTTCGGCGCCCCAGCTCATTGCTACCATGAAGTGACACACACATTTTCACATTTTAGATTAGTTAAAAAAAAAAAAAAAACAGTAGCAGCACGCATATTCATGTATTAGTAAAGCTATGTCAAATCCAGTCAATAGTCAATTAACATAGAATTGTGTTAAAAAGCCTCATATCTTTCATATCATTTGAACAAGCGTAAAATCTCATTCCCTTGTCCTCTTTTTTTCTTCCCTTTGTGTAGTCTGTGAAGATGGATCGCTGTCCTGACAATGAGGCAACCTGAAGCTACTGTTTTGACAACCACTCATGTTTTTTTCTAACAAAATAAATGAAAATCCAACAATGACAAAATGTGATGTAGGTAGTTCTTTATTTAAGTATATTCAATTAACAAGCACAAATTACTTACGTTTGAAAACTTGTTTTCTACAAAGGTGAGGTGATACATCTTAGCTACTGAGTGGCTCGACCCTTCACATATTTTTCCACATGTGACCCTGTGAGAAAAAGCTTAGACACTTGTGTTGTTAAGCAATTAACACTGCAAAGCCTTCTGGGAATTTGAGTCATTTTGAGATTTTTTTTGTCTCAAACCATATGCTCAGGCCTTGCCGCTCATGTTAGACCTCTCTTTGTCTTAACATTTGACTGTGGAACAACAGCTCGTACCCAGCTGTCCTTTGGCAAACGGCGCAGTATGCTCTGGACATATCTCCAGTCCATAGTAAATTGTTGTTGCAACGATTGTGCTCGCCACAAAAGCACCATGCTGCCCTCTGTATGATGTCTTACTCACTGCAGGATGTTTCATAAACTCAAGCTGCTTCTCAGCATTTACAAATGAACAAGACAGTTTGATTTCTCATGATCACTTCACACTTAGAATAGAAGAATGGAATTTATTTTAATTGCACTGTGTTGAATTAAATCAAATTAAGTTGAATTAAATGAAATTGTGTTGTTGTCCGGTCTCCCAACACATCTTCTACCACACAGCCACTTATATTGAAACAATTCAAGTAGATAGATTGAGACAGATAAGGTTTACAAATACAATTTTCTTTTCTCCTTTTTTTCCCTTTTTTTTTTTTTTTTTTAGTGTGGGAAAAACTGGAACACCCAGAGAAAACCCACCATGGCTTGGGGAGGACACATAATCTATTTATAAATTAATCAAGTAATTGAAAATCATTTATGTTCTTTCTATTTTATGATTATCTCAGAAGAGATTTGGAGATTGATAAATTGTTTCATTTCTTGCGAATTGGTGGCAGAACCATCTTGTCATCCTTGACTCTAAACTTTGTTGGTTTCACTCCTGCCAGAGGTGGTAGAGAGACCACATTGCTTTTTGGCACTGGGGTCTCTACATTCTTGATTGTCTTGATTTTACATGACGTGTTCAAAAGTGGGGGTAATCAGTGTGTTTTTTGTTACACCATCTTGAGGCAGAAAAGTGTTGCGAGGTTGCTTGGGTCCGTCATTGAACATGGCCGAGCTTACTGATTGAAGACGTTCAACATTCAACCCATACTCTTTTGCCTTAGCAAGTCTAGAATTGAAATAGCGCTCTATCTCTTGGTCTTTTTTTGCAATGTTTTTGTGAAGCCCTTGCTAGTGCTTCTTGTTCAGCTTTTTTCAATTCTAGTTTTTCTTCACGTCTTTCCTTTGCAAGGACATAGTTGCTTTGACTATAAAAGATGTTTTTTTCTCTTTCCTTCTCAGCTTTTTGCCTTTCTTCAATTTCAGATAACTCGTCACGCTCAACTAAGGCCTGCCCTTCCTGATAATTGGCCTGTTTTTCTGCTCTCTTCTTTAATATTTTTTCTCTTACCTGGGTGTCTATGACTTTAAAATGAGATGTTGTCTTTTCAGCTTTTCTCTTAGTGTCATCCTCTAACCGTTTGTCCTCTTTGGCCTCCTTCTCTGCCGCTACTTTATCAGATATTTTCTGTTCATAAAGAACTGTCCTGGCAGCCTCTTGTTTCTTTGTTATTGCTAATTTGTTTGACACAGTTTGTATCAGTATTTGGTTCTTTTTACGCTTTATTTCTTGCTCATTCTTTCTCTCCTCTTGTGCCACATCATTTTTTAACTGAACAAGTTCCCTATATTCCTGCTCTTCACAATTTCTTTTCCTCTGCATTTCTCTCTTTTCTTTCAATGAGGTAATGGGATTACCCTCATTGAGGATATTCTTGTTTCTTTTTTTTAATTCTGCCTTCTCTTCTCTGAATTTCTGTGCGTCTTGTTCATCCTGTTGCGTGAGTGCTTCTCCTTCTTCTTTCTGAAACATTTTCTTCTTGTCTGTAATTTTTTTCTTTGCTTCACTCTCTTTTAGATTCCAGTCCGCCATAGACTGGTGAAGTTTCCGGCGACAGGCTTCATCAATCTGACGTTTCTCAGCTTCAGCCAATGTCCGCATTCTCTCTTCATCAGCTTGTCTGACGCGCTCTTCTTCCTTTTGGTTCAATTTTTTCCTGAAAGAAATTAAGTCTTTATTTTCTTTGATCGCCAATTCAGTTTTGAGCACACTGTTAAAAGTTCGGACACGTGGTTCATCTTGTAAAAGCTTGAGACGTGCCTGTTCAACGAACTGAGCTTTGTCTGTTTTTGTGAACGCTATCTCTGCCTCTGATTTGAAATGAAGCACGTTCATCTCAGTTTTAATAGATGGCCTATTAGACTTAGAAAAATTTTTTTTATACCTTTTTTGTTCAGATTGCTGCCCTGTTTGCTTTTCCATGGGTTCGTTCAGTGAATGCTGGATTCTGCTCCAGCTCTCTGATGAGATTTTCAAATTTGAATCTGCAATCATTTCTGAAGATAGAAAATAAAAAGCTTTGAAGTTTCCAAAATTATCTTTGAAATTGTTGTTTGAGATTGTAGTCACTCAAATGGCTCGCTCACTGTGTGAAAGTAGCTTTGTAGAATGGTAAGACCTCCAATGTTCTATATGACACACAGGTGACGTCATCCAGTGTGGTGACGTCATCCAGTGGCGCCGCCAGCCGGAATCCTGTACGCACTGTGCGCATAGACATATATAGAGATAGACGCCGCATTTGGCTGTTTGGAACGAGAAATGCGGCCGCCATCTTGGACCGGTCATTCTCTGGGATTATAACCATAGACAGAACATGCCTGAACATTGTGTGGGATATTCCTGCTCCAATCGGCGGACCATCAGAAGCAGGGCTCAGGGGATTACTTTTCACAAGTAAGATGTAACATATTTTTCTGTCTAAAAGACGTCTAATAAATGTCTAATAAACGTCTAACGGTCCCTAGACGTCTGGGCTAAAATCGGTCTACCACTGGTCTAAATGAAAGTTTTAGACTAGCCGTTTCTAAATCTAAGCTACATTGTACATGATCAATGACTGTTAAAAATGTTTTAATCCAGCATTTGGCCACCATTTATACAATTCACTATTGTTTTATTTTGTATTTAATTATTAATGGATTAAATTGTACCGTATAGATTTGCGTTAATATAGACCGATTATAGACGGGCGAATTTCGTGTGTGAACTTAAACGAGACGTCTATTGCTCAGTGGGTTACTATAATATTGGTTGTATTTTGTTCATTGAATATTACCAGAGTTGAGAAGGAGCAAAGATCCTTTGTTACCGTAACGTTAATGAAACGACGCTAAGCTAATGGCAGTTAACAATGCTACAGTATGTTTATTGTTCACCCGGCTATGAACTGAGACTTGATAAGTCATATTCCATAACACTGACTTAGATTACAACTGACACAAGAATTGCCATTGAAGAAAATTATATTGCTATATGCTATTGCTATGTTTTTCAATGTCACTCTGTAGCCTATAGTGCATTATATTGTCTGATTAATCTTAATATTGTCATGATCTGAGGGGTTTTGTGTCCTTGGTTTTTGGTTTTGTAGTCTTCCTTCGTTCAGTTTTTAAAAAATCTTTAAAAACCTTTAAAAAATCGATAAAAAAAATCTTAAACAAGGTGTACCATGTCTCCACAAAACAGATTATTGAATTTTATGAGTGTGTTCATCTGGCCAATTAGGCTGTCTCCTCTCATAAACCTATGAGATAAATAACACTGAGCGGAGCGGGTGACCGGTCTAAGATGGCGGCCCCAAATCTCGTCAGCGCCAGTAGGGAGTAGCGTTCGATGCGGCGTCTATCTATATATGTCTATGACTGTGCGTACAATTTTTTTTTTTTTTTTTTGAGTTGTGAAAAAAATTTATAGTTTTTTTATTTTTTTTTTTTATTGTTTTTGGGGAGGGGATAATAAAAATGCTGGTTTGTAATAGGCTAAACATGCTGAGTCCACTTATTGTTTAAGCCAATCAATTGAAGGCTAACATAACGGCCAATGATTGTCATTTACGTCATCCGTCAGTACGTGATTTTGAATTCTGGCGGTATATGCTTCTTCTGCTCTATGTAGACTACCCCTATGTGGTGATTTCGCTTCGGTCTGTCCGGTAGTGTTGTTATCAAAATGTCGAAAAGACAGTTGAGCCTTTTCCAGGCATTCGAAAGAAAGCGATCTAAGCCTGCTACTGTTACAAACAGTGACAAACAAAGCGAGAATGACAACGTCAGGTTCAGCTTCAGGACTGGGACGAACAAAATACGTGTCCAGCTTTTTAAGTTTCGTTTTCTCCTGTGCTCTTTTTTCCTTTTCTTTGCATTTTGTCGCTCCACTTTTATGTTTATATGAACTGCCACTCATAATTACATTAGTCTTTGATCCACCAGCCTCCACCACCGCGTTGACTCTGTTGACAAGTGATTGATGATGACGCTGATGGACGGCTGGACGACGATTTTATTTTACCCAAAATACATTTGGAGATCTTGTAACTTTGCACATCATAAAGTTAACTGTGAGAGTGAACATGAAGCCAGCCATGCAGCACAACTTTTAATTCACTGTGTTGAATAAACCTACATGACCTAAGTCAGTCTTAAATTTTTTGACCAACCATGATTCATTCTGGCTGGGGCAACCTATACATTACCTCAGCCGAAGCGTGAAACATTTCGCGCAGGAATTGTTGAATCCACGGTTGTGCAATATGCAATCAACACTGAGGGAGGGGCCTGTTTCTTCGTCTTTCACCAGGCCCCCCAGGGCCCGGGCCGGGGGAGCACCGCCCCCCCCAGTCCCCCCTGACGCTCCGCCGCTGACTCTACCCCATCCTTGACTCCTTAGTTGCTGAAATGGAAAGGAGGTTCTCAAAAATGAACTGTTCAGTCATGAGGTATACAGGCCTTAAACCCTAAAAGCAGTACATTCCTTCATGATGACCAGGTGTTTGGCTTGAGTGAAATATATGGGTGTGATAGGGAAGATCTTACTCATGAGCTTCACCAGGCTAGAAGAATTTTGACAAGAAAAGCTGAGAGTGGGGCAGCACAGTTAGAAAGCATCCTAGATGTAGCAGTGTTTTTAGAACCATACCAAGAGGTGTTTGTTGAGCTCTTTAGGCTGTGCAAAATGGCTCTCGCGCCCTCCCAGTCAGCAGTGCTGCATGTGAGCGAAGTTTTTTCAGCTCTAAAGCTCATTAAAAATCATTTGCGGGCAACCATGCTTGATGGCAGGCTAAGCCATTTAGGTGTGCTTAGTATTGAGTCCAGAAGAGCAAGGGCACTCAACATGGATGACTTTATTCAAGTGTTTGCAAGCAAACACAAGAACAGGCGAATTATACTGTTTTAAATCACCCAGGGCTGTTTTCCAAGAGGTAGGCCTCATCCTACCAAACAAAGTACATATCATTACAAAAGTTAAATAGTACTGGAGGGAAGTATTATTTACCAAAACAATATGTGGTGATGGCAAATTGCAACTACCTGCCCAAAGCAAGGAAAAGATATCAGTTTATAGTGTCTATTATAGTGTATAGTATTTGATTATTGTGGCACAAAGACAAAATGTGACATATGTTCAAATGTGCACAGTTAAGAGAGAAAAACTGTTTTGATTTTGATTTTTGTAGCATTATTTTATACTGGCTTTTATTATTTTTTTTTTTCATGAATAAAATATTGCCATTTTCCACCACAATTGCTGCTCCTGTATTTTTTGACTAGTAGGTCTAGTTTTTCTTGTAGTGTGCATACTTGATGTGTGTGCTCATGGTCACGCCTCATGCCACCCCACCATAAGTCAGTGCCCCACTTGGGCCACCCCTATTAAAAATGTCTGGACACGCCCCTGCCCGATCCTTAATCTTTGACCCTTCTGTTTCCAGACTGCCAGGATTTTATGAGGCAGTGTTTGACTGTGAATCCTCGGGAGCGGGCCACGCTGGAGCAGCTGAAGCAGCACGCCTGGCTTTCGTGATTCTGCTCAGCCCAACCCAAACTCCTCCCACCTTGATCTAACCTGAGCCAAGAAAAAAAAAAATCAGTTCAAAACTTGTCACTCTCTCAAACTTCCAGTTGTTTTGCTACAAGAAAATAATCTGGCTTCTTCAATGTGTGATGGAGTTCATCTAACAAAACCTTTATTACTTTTGTGTGTTGACCGTAATGATTATAACAAACTTTAGTGGTTGATTAGTTAATTCTGGAGCTAGAAGCAACTTCTAGCATCAAGCCAAACTCTTTTTATGAAAATGGTCATTTAATATAATTATGTTATTGCTCTATAAAATGGAGTCATTGACTATATTATCATTAATTCATCATGATGACAAAAAGCGTCCTAACAGAGCTTGTGTAATTGTTGTGAAGTAAAAGCTTAACATGCTCTGGCATATTAACATGGATCACTTACCAGTCAATCTATAACAAAAATACATCTGTTTTTAGTTTTAATGGATAAGAGTTCAAAGTCTCTGTGCAAGATTAAAGTTCAGTATATGAACTAAACTGAGGTTTGAAGAGTCATGTGAAGTCCCGATCCAGCAGCTATCACCCCCTAAAAGCGCCAGAAGTTTTTGGCACCAGCTGAACAAAGAGTGACAAAGTAATGACTTTACCTTTAACCTTCACCTTTGCTGCTGAATTTTTTATTCACATTGAGGTTTTTTTTGAGGTTTGGATAACATGACAAGCATCTGACTGGAAGAAAATTGATTCATTTAAAGTTGCTTTGGTGAATAAGCAACAAAACTGGGTTCCTTGTTAAATTTCATTTGGCAAATTCTCTCATTAGATGGGTCTCCACTAATGGTAGTTCCTGGTAAAACCTCATAGGTGGGAGCTGTAACAGGGCTAATATACCCCTTGGTCCTTTCAGCCATTGAACCTCCGTCACAGTGTAGACATCGGCTGGATCCACTGGACTTTGGTAGTGATGTAATCGTTCTTTAACAGTTTTGATTGTGATGAGATCCTTTTGTAGTTTTGACACTACATCATCATAAATATAAAGCATGCGTGAAAATTACACTACAGCAAGATCAACACAGATGTCCAAGTCAGGGTTACAGGGAGGGCTGGAGCCTATTCCAGCTGTGAACAGGCAGCATGCACTAGTACTGTACTGCCTGGAAAGGTTGCCAGTCCGTCACAGTACCGCACAGAGGCAAGCGGGTAATAACTTAGAATCACCAGTCAACCTAACATGCACGTTTTTGAACTGTGGGATGAAGCTGGGGCACCTGGAGAAAACACGCACAATCACAGCGAAAATGTAAAAACTCGAAATGGAAAGAACCCACCCAGGAGTTGAACCTGCAACCTGTTGTGAGACAACGATGATAAACTCTACACAGTGGCGTGCACAGACATTTTGGGGGGCAGGTGCTCAGTGAAAAATAAGGGCACACACACGGCGTGTGGAACTGCTGGCTGCCTTATAGCAGTGTGATATTTGATGGCCTATTGCAGGACAGCAGAGAGAACAGAATATGTTTATTTGAGTAAGACTGCTTGTTGAATGCATTACATTCTTTTGCATACTTTTGCATAAATAAAGACTAAAACAGAAATATGCAAGTTCAAAGGAAGCAACAGAAAGGAAGAAGTAAATAAGTCTGGACAAAATGAGGCTTGTCACAGCAAGCTGAAGACATTGTTTCTGACTGGAAAACATGCAAATGAAAACTGTAAATCATTATGGTGCAAGGGAGACTAGAGCAGGTGTTAAAGGGGACATATTAGGAAAAAAGAAAAAAAAAACATTTTTCCTGTGCTGAATGCATTTATTTGGGTGTTTGAAGTGACTACCTACTGGAAAACTGAAAAAAAAAAAAAAAAAAAAACCCATCTGTGTCATTTTGTTTGGGGCCATCTCACTCTGAAAGCTTTCATTCATTGAGAGGTCAAGATTTGAAGGATGTTATGACATCATAGAGGCAGATCAGAGTTGAATCATCAGCCGTTTCTCAGTGTGCGTACTGTCTGTACTTGTGATATTGTGTACATGTGAAATTGAAGTACTGTTCCAGTTCTCAAGCCCACGTCTAGATAAATACAGCAGAAATCCCTGGATGTGTCCTTGTTCTGCTCATTTTTAACGAGAATGCATCCAGTGTAGACTTATGCTGAGTTGAACAGGCAAAGTGTCCCAGAATGCATTTAGCATCAACCAGCAGCAGTAATGGTGGAAGAGAACGGTATAAAACTTTGATGTTTCATAGCAGAATGTAGTTTTAAGATGTTTTCATGCAACTTTAAATGAGTGGTTAATTGATCACGATAGAGAAAATTCAACCAATTTCATCTAACTTTTTTACTTTTCACCTGCACCACTTTATTCAAAAGACAGCTGAAATACAAAAGCACAAAACCCATTAAAAACGCATCATATAAAAATAACCTTTAGAGAATCTTTTGCCAGAGGAGTCCATTGTTCGTTAAGAGTCACATTAAAGTTCATAGTGTTTATTGTGGACATATAGTAGGGGTGATGGAAATAAGGTTTACAGATTATTTGCAGTTCCAAGACTCTTAAAATTAATGTATTTTAAGAAGAAACCCCATCTGAAGATGTGGTAGTGTCATTTAGTATCCAGTAGGAGGCAGTAATGCAACGCAAAGGGTGAAATGTGACGTTAACGGACGAAGAAGAGTTACATTTATGAGAATCTCTGATACATAAATTATAGTTAAAGTGGTCAAGATTGTGTCTAAGTGAAGAGGAGCGAGGACGTGGAGCAGAGCAGAGGTTTAGTTTTCATCTCTGCTCCCGGCGGCTTGTATCTAACAACGTCTGGGCTGCAGTCAGACTGAAACGCTGCTGGAAATGATGGACGAAGCTGAAGAACTGAGCGACTTCGACAAGGGCCAGGTGGTCGCGGTCAGAGAGCTGGGAAGGAGCGTGTCGGAGACGGCGGAGCTGGTGGGCTGCTCCGAGGCGGCGGTGGTCAGCGCGTACCGGCAGTGGCAGGAGGAGGGACTGAGGCTGCGCGCGGGGCGACCCAGACTCATAAACCCGCAAAGACTGACCGAAAACACGGAGAGAGGAGGGAGGAAAGACGAGGCAGCCGCTGGTTCTTCCTCCGAGGATGCGCTACCATCACCGGAGAGCACTGCGGAACAAAACCAACCGGCGGAGAGAGAGTAAAACTGGACGTAGAGTCCAACATGTCCTCGCTGACTTCCGGGTTCATCACATCAGGAGCGACCAGTAACTGACCAGTAACTGACCGCTCAGAGGAGCTGCTGCTGTGTTGGGGGGGATGCCCAGCAGCACGCTTGGACTTTCTAATTCTAATTGATCACAATCAGAAGTCAGTATGTTGTTTATAGATGTTTTTCACTGTCTTATTAAAATTCAACATTCACAAATTGCCTTCATGGTGTTTTGATTTGGTGTAAAGAACAACAAAAATCTGAGGATGTGTTTATGTGAATGTGAGGAGAAAAGCCATGTTTTCACATGAACTCTATCTTAAGAAAGCATCCTCATATTGAAAGGATCTGTTGCCATGGTTATTATGACAGGAGGATGAAACAACAAGATTATAAGATTTAACTCTTTTTTAATGAGACTGTCCCATACATATGTTTGTTATATTAATTAGGATCTATCCCATATAAGCTTAAGAGATCCAGCTGTCTGCATTATCTGATTGTATCTAAGGAGACTGGAAAATAAATATGGATGTTATAAAAAGCTCCGATGAAACAACAATATTATAAGTACCTAAGATGTTTGGGCTGTAGCCTACTGAACAATGACTGGACTACACTGTTAAAAAAAAAAAAGTCCGTAAAATTACGGCTAATGTCCTGGCAGAAAATTACCAGTACATTTTCCGATAAATTTACGGACACTTCCTTCAACCCTATAATGGAAAATTCTGTAGATTTACAGTATAACCTCTGTACCATTCACGGACACTTCTGTTAATAATAAAACAAATTAAAGCATCTGTTCAACATTTCTTCACCACTGAAATTTTTAATAATCAAATCTGTACCAGGGGCAGGGGCAGCTGGAATGTAAAATTCTGTATAGCCACTTAGTGACCTACATTTTCTTCCACTCGAAAACAAGGCTGAAATTCAGTAATGATTGGTGTCCATCACCAGATAATTGTAATATTGTGATTTTGGTCCAAACCGAAGTGAACTTTCTTTCTGAATGTCCCTTATATAAACCCTCCTTGATCACAGCAAAGATGGTCCACGCCTGCACTAGAGGATATGATCAGATTATACTCTGGAGCTGGATTTAGCATGAAGGAAATATGGTAAATTTTAATGTTTAAGTAAAAAATTTGGATTTCTTTTCATCTCTGAATTTTACCTCCCCATCTCACCCTACACCCCCCCCCCCCAAAGTATATTGAACTGAAAGGAAATATTAAAAAAAAAAAACAGCAGTCAACAGACAAGAAGCACCCATGAACAACATTTTTCTTTCCAGAAGGAATTTATTTCATAACCAGCAACAGTAAAGTCAGAGCAAACACAGGTAAAGTAATCATAACTGATTAGCACTGACAGAAGGACAACAAGAGGGAGGAAAGACCTCCTATAACAAAGTTAAAGAAAAAAAGGAATACTGAACTGGCAGCTCAAATTTATAGAATGAAAAAAAAAAAAAGAACAAATAAAGATCCAACAAATGGCAGACTGGATTAATAAACTAGAGAATGTATGAATCACTGCAGAGTAAACAAAAGATATCTGACGTTACAGGAGAGCTGAACTTTTGTGTTAATGATACAGATTCCATTTATTTTTCTTGCCAGCTTGTGTTCGGCATACAAACAGGAATGTTTCAACAATACAGAATTCAACCAGTGCACACGCACGCACACACACACACACACATATGGAAACTCTGTCACACAGTGTACCATTGGACGAATCCCACTATTTACATCTCACCTGTGCAATTAAAAGTACTCAAACTCTTCCTTCCATAAGCATCTCTCTGTTCCTCTTTTTCTTTTTTTTTCTTACAAAAATAGCTCTTTTCTATAATGGATCTGAGTTTATCTTGAAATACTGAAAACCAATCTATATGCAAATGCATATAAACCTCAAAGACGAAAAGTGTGACATCTTGACTCGACTGTGGAGTGGATTTTGGCACTTCTTCATACAAACCGGTTAAAATCCTCAAGCCTCACAGACACTCTCGTCCGCATCAGCAGCGGCTGTCCAGCGGGTCCAGAGAGAAGACGGTGCCCTCTAAGGTCAGTCCCATTTTGAACCCCTCCTGGAAAACAAGCCAGACGACAGCTGCTTCAGTGACCGTGCACACTCACGTACTCTGGCAGGCCTCATCTTTATTGATAAACTGCAGCTCTGAGTTACGTTTACATGAGAGCTAATTTGAGAATTAAAACTCTGAGGTTTTTATTTGGGAAAAATAATAATACAAATATTAGAAATCTAATTCCGGTGGGTCTTAGAATCAGGCAAATACAACCTCAGACAAACAATAACATATCGCTTTTCATCATCAGTTCTTGATGAACTTGATGATCTGATGATTGACAGGTGTGCAGACTTCTATAAAAGCCAAGAGGGAAAGACATAAGCAGTGGTCTCAGAGGAGCAATTGTTTTGTGGTTACCTCAAAGTATACCCTCAGTAAGACCATCCAATGCTCAGAGAAATACAAAAAAGAAGAGCTAAAACCTGATTGAAACTGGGTCATGCAACAGCACATCTGAAATTCAACACAAATGAAATACTTAAGACCTTGAGAAAGCTGTGCATAACCTCATATGGAAAAAACTCATGAGGTTGCATTTGTCTAATACTAAGACCAGCTGTGGTCACGTGATTTTTATATGTTTTTATATACACAGACATGTACGTGCACACACAAAACAAAACATAATTAAAAGTAGAAGCTTTTGAACATGACTGTAGGCAGCTGTGCTGCTGCAACATGCTGGGTCATGCACTGCATATAAGAGAAGAAACAAGGCATGCATCTGAATGGTGAAAGAACTGACAAAAGTCAACAGATGAAAAACTGAGAATAATGGGATTCCATCCATAACTTATAGAAGTTATGGTCGGCTCCTTAATAACTGTTATGTGCAAAATAAACTCACAAGTCACATAAACTTGTATTCAGTGACACACTGCAGATGTGGTGGGTAACCTTAACGTGAGGGTGCAGCAGCTTTCAAACATGCAAGACTATAGCACAGTCAGAGAACAAAGAGTACAAACCATCTCTGACGCTACGAGAGGAAAAACACAGGAGACACATTCAGCTGTTAGTGATTACAGGAAAAAAGAGGCTGGAACAAAGTTTAGAGAAATGTCGCCACCTGCTGGCAGCTTCCTGCAAAAGCAAAACAAGTGGACAAAGCAGTCCTTCCCTCAGCTGTACCCCCACTTCAGACAGCTGTCATGAAACTGCTAGTAGAGGTTAACTGGCTACCTAACATTTATGATGGTTATTCCCACTTTGCTGTCCTTTGAAGAAACACATGTCAGAGTTTCTTGGCAAATTTCAATCAAGATTTTCTTTCTGAAAACTGTAGCAAACTTTTGCATGACAATTTTTTGACAATCAAAAAATGTCCGATTGTCTCAGTGAAAATCACAGAATATTGTAAGTCAAGTGCTCCAGATTCTTAGATAGAAATATCTGTCTAAACTTTAACAGAAAAGGAATTATATATTATCAAACAGATTACATGACCTTAGTTGTTTCCACTTTTTCATTCATGTCATCTTTTTACTGGTATTTTCAGGGTGAAACCAGTGAACTGTTGTAGCTTAAAACACTGGGCATGTTCGGCAGGGTGATGTTTTAAGATTTGTATTCAGGTTTCTTGTCACAATCATTTTTATTTTTGGGTAACTTTTACTTTACAGGCTATACACATGTCTATCCTTGGTTTTCTGTGTTCACAGTGAGAAAATTCACCACAGTTTGGGAACTACTGATCAAGTGTCTCTAATGACAGCAGAACAACATAGATGAGTTTTATTTATTTACACCCCCCAGAAGCTATCTATTACTGAAACTTTTTAAAATGATTATTTTTGACATCAACTGGGCTGTTTTTTTATTCTTATGCCTAATCATAAATAGTGACATGAAAATGTAACGGTAAATTTAAACTAAATGCTGAGAACATTTTCACTAACTGTGCTACATAGGACTAATAGTGGCAAAAAAGTATGTAAAACCCATTCAGTTAATGTTTGGGGGGTGGGGGTTGCATTAGTTTGCCATAAAATGTGATTTGATCTTTATCTAAATCACAATGTGCTTAGCTTATAAAAAGTAGAAAAAAGCGTCCTCTGAGTTAATAGGTGGTCTAACCTCATTTAGCAGCAATGTCTTAAAGCAAGGACTTTCAGTAGCTCTGGGTCAGAACATCATTCACAGGGACTTTTGACCTTTCCTCTTTACAGAACTGCTTCTGCTCAGACACATTTGTAGTTTGTCTGGTGTGAATAGCTCTCTGAGGTCATTCTACAGCATCTCTGGGGGATTAAGGTCTGTGATCTGACTGGGGCACTCTGAAAGTTGGATTTTCTTTTTCTGAAACCCTCTGCAGTGGATTTACTTCAATGCTTAAGGTCATTGTTGTGCTGCATTGCCCCAACTTCTACTAACCTTTCCTACTGGTGGACAGCCATACTGATTATCCTTCAGGATTGGGAATTAGGTTTCCCTCAAATTATGATACTCCGTCCATGATATTTTAATACTGGGATTACGCTTTGCTGTTGGTAATCTGTACCTCTTTTGTGACATACTCAGTTCAATTCAATACCATTTTATTTGTCTAGCGTCTGTTACAATGTCAATTGTCTCAGTGCTGCCAGGCACATTTTTCCAGTAACACTGTGCCTCTTTGGCAAAGTTCAGATGCATCAACACCCTGTCTGTTTAATGGCTTGTGTGTGGCACACATGAACAGAGATGTTTTCTATTTCCTGTGTTGTCTTTAAGCATTTACTTATTTACTTCACTTGTGGATTCTTCTTTACCTCATGAAGGATTTCTCGTGCCTTTGGAGTCATCTGAACTAGGTGCCCACTTTTAGTAAGACTGGTCAAAGTAAAAACTGTCTATATTTGCATGGGTTTGTCTAACAGGGCTGATTTAAACACACCCAGAGGACTCTGTATCCCTTTCCAGCCTCAAGCAGATCAACTACTCTTGACTATTTGTTTTCAGAGATGTCTTTTTTTTTGTGAGACATGTTTCACATCAGCAGCCTGAGTGTCTTTTGTCAGTCAAGGTAGATCTAAATTAATTTCTTTGTTTGGACTCCAGGTTTGAAGCTCTAGCTCTCATCCATGTACTTTTTGCCACTGTATTTTATTGTTCATGTGTTCCAGTGAACACAGGATTTTTTTCATATATCTGAAGGAAATGAAACTTTTTCTAATAATGAGTCAGCTTAGGATTTCACTGAAAACTTTGCTCTAGCATGGTTAGAAGAAAGTTTATGTAATTGGGTAATCTGTCACACGTGCTTGTTTTCCTGCTTTCAAAATAACTCGATCTATTAAAACATCAGCAGTTTCAGAGAAGAGTGGAGTGGGACCATAACAGGTCAATTAAGAGCAGATATTGCACATATTGCTCAACAGCAGTGCTCACTGCAGGAAGAGGTTTATTGTATTACTCATGCCTTTGTTCAAATGAATATGTCCAGTCTAAACAGTGATTTCAGAGTTGAAGCAGTCCTCCAGGCGCAGACTGATGCTCACCTGCATCTCATCCAGCTTTGACTGAATGTCTGGGGGGAAGTCTGCTGCCCCGCAGGTGAATGGATCGAATGGCTCAGCACCAAACAAATCTTTCCCTGCTGACACAAACAGCTGATCAACATCATCCAGCCTGAGAAGAGTCTCCAGTAGACAGCCATTCAATGTCTTCTTTGCATTATGCAACAAATATTTACTGCCATGTGCAACAGTTAGCATCCCCTCATTTAAATCTTTTATTGCTGTTTTTTCAAACATGATAATGAAAGAA
The DNA here is from genome assembly GCA_018398805.1 of Hirundichthys speculiger. NCBI lineage: Eukaryota > Metazoa > Chordata > Actinopteri > Beloniformes > Exocoetidae > Hirundichthys > Hirundichthys speculiger. Next base: position 962,539 of record JAGFBZ010000877.1, on the reverse strand, counting down.
AAAAAGTCATTTCTTTAGTTGATTGTAGTCCTGGGGTTAAGCAAATAGAACCAAAAACAACAACAACAATTAACTTTTTCACTGCACCATTATTTGTTGTGTGTGCGATCCAAATTTGAACCAAGCTTTAAGTGTCAGCATTAATACTTAGTAACTTTTTTTTTGAGGGGAGCTTCATTTTCGTTATATAAATAATGGCACAGTGAGAAAGAGGGATGCTCCATTTTATTGGAGTGGAGCAGGAACAGATTTAGTTTTAAAGCTGCAAACCTTCTACTCTACTCTACTGAGAATCATTTTTACAAGCCTAAAAAATGAAGTTACTCACTTATATCTGGGGGCAAAGTGGTCGGTGGAGGAGGTGGGCAGCCGTTGCTGGCCGGTATGGGCACCAGCGGCGTCTCCGGGGAGAAGGGAACCATGTCAAAGACGTCTGTGGACTGTGGTTTCATAGAGATGCTCCCCGCCTGCGCACAAATATTTGGTTATTCCACAGTAAGAGATCTGCATGTTCACTCGGACATAAACTACAGCTATTTCCACACAAAAGCAAGAGAAGAAGCAGAAAAAGCCACAGGACAGTGAGGCTCCAGAGACAGCGACAAAGCAGAGAGAAATAAAGTGTAGGGTGTTTACACGAGGCCGTGGGATGCTGTATCCCTCGGTAGCTTTAGGAGGAGGGAGAGCGGGTTTGGCAGGCGGAGGAGTTAGTAGCCCTGAGGACAGGTTGGACTCTGGGGAGCTCATGGGAGTGAGCGTGACGGAGGAGATTTCCAGACAGGAGAGTGACTTGATGCTGTGGCACCAGAAGAGAGAGGAGGGCCTCTGCAGCATGTACGCTTCATTAGCTGCGTTTATGTGCAGTGGCTGAGAAAAGATCGCAGACAGAAAGTGACCAGAGGGGGAAAAGATTATTCAGTTTTGTAGAGGAGGAGGTGTGGAGGTAATTGCATTCACAGCTGGCTGACACAACTACTGGCATTTGCCCCAATTAGATGATGAAATGTATCACATTTCTCAGCAGACCAATCAGGTGTGTAATTGCTTGGCTGCAGACAGAGCTTTAGATATCTGCTCCCTGTCTGCAGACAGACACAGTCGTGTCAAACCTGAGTGTCCAATCAGAGGACACAACAGCAGAGCCAGCTGACCTTCAATAACATGCTCATATTTGGTCAACTTTGAACCAAGTGAGACTAGCAAGCTGTTTTATTTTGCCTGCAGTCCCTAGCCTTAGAAAGTTGTTTTGGCAGCAAAGCATGTTGTAACATTTGGTGGTTAATGTTCATCATTTTTAGCTACATACTGACTACAATTATCTCGTTAACTACACACTGGAATCTCTAAACTGGATATCTGTGGCAGGGGATCTTGTTCTTACTGGTGGCACATGAGCTATCATCAGCTGTTCCTCCAGTGCTTGAAGCTGTTTCTTCAGTTCAGAGTTTTCCGTTTCCAATTCCTGAATCTGCAAAAAACACAAGAGGAAGAAATTATGAACAAGACAGTTGATTGATTTTAAATGACTATCAGAGCATAATATATGTAGCTTTATATCTGCACTAATGATGAATCGAAAAAGGGAATACACAAGTATTTCTTAACAGACTCAAGTATAAATGATACTGTTTTCAGCATATTAATTTACCAACTCAATTGTATTCAGGAGATTTAAACAAATGTAGAGTTTTCTTCCAGCAACACTCAGACAAATTAGTCAGACAGGCATGTTTCACATTGTCTTCCACTAGTCTTGACTTTGATGACATTTTTCAGTTGTTTTGGAACTGCTGACACTGATTGTTACAGTATAAGATGAACCTCTGATTCATGACCAATACAAAATCTGAGCTGCTCAGCAGTCTCTGCTCATCTTCTGATTTCTCCTTTCAGGAAACAACATTCAGTTTTCAACAGGAACATTTAGGTAGGGTGTTCAAGGACTCAAACTCTGTCTGTTGCATGCAGACTGAACTCCGGTATTTTCCTTTTGAAAGAGTCTTAGTAATTCCAACATCCACCTCTGCATCATTCTTCAAAGACACGCGAATCACCCATGCCAATGGGCACTGATGCACCCACATTCGATTACAGACTCTGGCTTTTGCAGCTTCAACTGACAACAGTCTTTGCAATGTTTCCCACACAGAACCCCACGCTTGTCTCTCTAAAAAGCAAACTGTACAGGAAACTCATTTGACCACAGAACACGTGTTCACGGCCTTTTTTCTTAGATGACCATGAGCCCAGAGATCTCTGGGGAATTTTTACAGCTTCTTTCATGTGTGAAACAGTTTCAGGTTACATTTCTGGATAAAGAGGTAGACTGCATCAAGTGAAACTGGTGTTCCAAGATTACTCCAGAGCTCATGTGGTCATATTGATCATGGTGTTAGGACAGTTTCTCATGAACTGCCACCTGAGGGCTTGAAAGTCACGCATAAATACCTCATCAGGTAAAATTATATAAAAGGTGCAAATTTATGCACAATTATGAGTGTAGTTTTTGAATGACGGCTCCATTACTGTCTATGGTGTTAACAGCTAGCTGTCATCTTTTTAGCCACTTATCACTTAGCATTTTTGGTAAATCTGAGCTGTGAATCAAAAGCTAAAAGGGAATAATCACTCCTATTTTAAAGGTAATATGGCTTTTGTGCTGTTAATTGTACTGACGGACCAATACAACCAGCTTTGGTTTGGCCCCTAATGATCCGGGGGCTCAGGCCGGCGAAGAGGGGTGAAGCAGAGTCAGGGGCCGAATCAGCTTTCTGCCTCAGTAGCCCTAGGCCAAACTGGTTGCTGCTTCGGCTGCCTGCTCTAGGCAAGACATCTTCATCCCCACACCATTCAAGGCCAACCTGAAAGGGTCTGGATCACGGCATCAGCTCAACTACCGAGCTGGGCTGAGGCCAGGCTAGTGATGGATGGGCTGTAGTACCTCTGGAGGAGCTTAGCTGGAACTTCAGCGGTCCTCATTTCACACGCCCTTGCTTTATCGACATTTGAAATGAGGCTAGAGTCAATCAGAATATACTTTATGGATCTTTGTCACACTGCCTGAATCTTTTCACAATAATATACAGTGATGCACAGTGGTGAGCCACAGCTCGTCCTTGCATGAAAACACTAAAGATTTGATGGATGGTCCTTTTACACCAATTTCCTGACATCCAATAGCCTAGAAATCTAGACCGCTAGATCTATACCACAAGCAAATTTAAATCTGCTTTGCATGTCTGTCTAGCTACCATCAGTTGGAGTTCATTAACTATGACCACTGGGGGTCAATCACATCAGTCCATCCTTGTAGAGTCTCTGGGAGGGTTTAGCTCGATGCGTTGTAGCCTAGACATGCTAGTGGTATGTCTAGCCCACGGTACCTGCTTGTTATGAAGAGTAACGATAAGTGCTTTCATGCTAAAGCTTAAATAACCTCAGAAAAAAGTTGCTAGATTTGTCACTTAGTTACTTCTTTGAAAAAAAAAAAAACAAGTCAATAGAGGGGTCTGAATAATAGCGAAATAAAGTGATAAAGTTGGCAACACTACTCTCCCCTTGACTCGTCTCCATCACTCCTCATACGTCACCTTACTCGTTGCTCTGTTTAGTTGTAGAGCTAATCAGCTGTGTGCAGAGGTAGTTTAATAAGCAACCGTTGGTGCCGCCCCTTGGATAGAGAGGCCCTATGGATTGTTTTCAGACCTTACATCTTTCTAGATGTGAGTATGATGTATCAGGGAAAACATCCACACCTATCACTAATTATCTTTTGAGGTAGAATCTTCCAGAACAGTACCGACTTGTTTTTGAGTGTGTAACTTGCAATAAATTCTGGATTTAATGCATACAAGTTGAGTAGCTAAGGAGTAAATAGAGCATTTCCTCAGGACATTCAGCCACCCTTTAAATTGGGGTTCTGCTGAGTCTTACCATCAGCAGGATGCTGAATGTGCAGCTGAGTCGATTTAAACTACCATGCCTGACCAAGCTCCACCCACTAGCTTTTTCCCAGCCTTCATTTGTATCACACTTTCATCTGAGGCAGATTTTCATCTAAGCTGAATGTTCCAAAAGTATACTGAACTCCAAAACCACCATCCAATTAGGATAATGTACTGTGTGGGTAAAATAGTTCGGCAGAGGCGTTTTATGGATCATCAGGTGGTGTTTTGCGCGTTTGATCTGTGTTTTCAGCAGGGTGTGTAATAATTCAATTACAAACTGGTTTTGCAGCAACAGAGCTTTCTTCATTAATATTCATTAGCGACTTGTTCTACACAGCTTAATTGTCCACTTCGGATGATTTTAAACAATCGTTTGCAACAAGCCTCTGCATTATTGAATAAAAACATCAATGTGTCATAAGCTAAACTGACTGAACATCAGGACATACTCTTTTCTGCAGTCCTCCGATCTGTTTCCTGGTCTCCACGTCTTTGCCGCCAGACTCCAGGAAACTTCTTGTAGGCCAAGTCGAAGGCCTGACCGATGGTTAGAGTTATCTCTTCTGCCTGAAGCATGACATCAACAAACTTGTTCAAACAGACCATTTATGGAAATATCAGTATTGTTTACATCTTAACTGAACGCTGAACTTTAAATACAAGACGCTGAAGTACTAAGAGAAATAATTCACAAATCTGTCAAATTTGTTTGAGTGAAAATCTTACACATTTTTCACTGTCAAACACATAGCACAGGTGTTTGTTTGACTCGGAGTCTTTGCAGATAAAAGTGAATATCCTTTTGTCCGTCTTGTCATCTGCACAGAAGGATATTCTGTGTAACTGGCAATTATGCTGCACATCCTGGGAAACAAACACAATTCATTTATTCACGTTTATTCAAAATATATGAAAGTTCTGTGTTTACATGTGAGAAAAGCTCCAGCTGTCATGAAAACAATATCTTCCAGGCAGCAGAAGTTGAATCCTTTGGACTCACTTTTGTCTTGGGGTCCAGTATCTTGACTCCGTAAATGGAGATCTGGAGCTCCACTTTGGGGATCTTCTGGCCCTCTGACTTCTTGATGTGTCTCTGAAACTGTCAGTTGGAGAAATGAAAAACATAAAAAAAAAATCACTTACTCCAAGTCTATTCTATTAAGATACAGATACTTAAGTGAAAAAACAAAACAAAACAAAAACATACATCAGTGCAAATGGACTTTATAAGCTGTCTTCAAAGGCAGGATCGTGAATTTCTGAAGGTAGTAGAACAAGCTGAGAAAACATAATGAGTCTCCTCTAAAAAAAAAAATCCAAATGATGAGCTCACATTTAGTTTATAGAATTCATATGAAGCTGGATTTCTGGACCAAAAGGCTTTGCAGTATACCCTTGCCCATTCGAGGTTCACCGTTCACGGTCCCTCCATACTCAAGGATTTCTTTAAGTTTTTTTTTCATAATGTATTTGAATTTGTCATAGCCCCGGCAATTTCGAGAATTTCTTCAGCCATTCTTTAGCAGAAAAATGCTCACATTCACCCTAACTAGTAAATAAATTTAAACTAACAATGTCAGTTAATATAAAATAAAAAAACAGAAGAGAGAGATGATACAGCACATCAATTTCTTTAATTACCTTTAAATGTTTTAATTTATCATTACATACATTATTACTGTATTAATGAGTAAGAACGTCTTTAGTATGTGTTTGGGAAGCATATTTTGGTGTATATCATATCATACATAGGCCTTTTAAAACTGCATCAATAATTTGCATAGTTTTGGAATTCGGGGGTGGGGGTACTGTATTCGCTTGTACAGTTCCATTATGTTAATTAGCTAATTCCTAACAGCTGTTTCGCTGCTGGGAAAGTAATGCACACCAGACTTATCTGAGTGTGTTTATCTTTAACAGCTGGAAACCTTTTCTAGCAACATCATTCAGGTTAACAGATAAACAGGCTCAGGCTCAGTCAGTCAGAGAAACGCAGGGTGGATCAACTGAAGATAACTGCATTCAATATTAAATAATTTCCTGTTTTGTATAATCATTTCATGTAGTCTTGTATTAAAGATTAAAATTAGTAAAGGTTTCATAAAGGAATTTAAAAAAAAATGATTAGATTACAACTTTCAATCCTGAAGTGTATCCCTGAGCAGAAATAATGGCAGAAAAGTATCCTTGAGTAGGAGCTTTCTTGGGAACAAATCCTCATCCATCATGATGTACTTTGTGGACTGAATTAATGTGAAAATCATATACAGTCTGATGTATTCCCTAACTTTGGTGTTTTTATTTATTAGTGTTATACAAATTTGAATTGGACTTTGAATTGGAATGAACTCCTTTACTTTCTGTGTAAAGTGCCTAGAGATTACTAGAGCATAAAACCTAGAGATTACTAGAGCCTTCTGCTCCAGCCTCTGAAGAGTGCAGACGTGTCTGCTGCTTGCTCCTGCTGCTTCCTTCTTTCTGCACTTTTGAATCACTCAACTTTTTCTGTCATTTCAACTTTTTTCCACAAGTCTTGGATGTGATTTTATTCGTCTCCCTTTTAAGTGTACCAAGACTTCCTGAATAATTTTTCTGCTTTTTACAACTCATCTGACAAACCAGCGACGACAAACCTCTCAAAATGCCTGAAGGAGTGATCCACACAAAGTCTCCCTGTGAAAACTGTTGGATATACCAATAAGAAATCTGTGCGCAAGAAAGGATTTTTGCCTTAGAAACTGAAAAAGGACTTCATGATACGCTCCCAATGGAATCCAGTGGTAAGAAGTCCATATTTACTTCCAAAGGAGAGGATGAAAAAACTACTGACAACTTGAAGCTAAATGATACCTGTGTCTTTCCCAAGATTCTAAAGACATTTATAATGGACTTGGTGCTAAGCCAAAGCAAAGTCAGAATGTTGTTTTCAAAGGAGGACATGTAACATCACCCAGAATAAAGTTAACAAACAGATTTTTATCACTGTCAGAATCAAATGTGACTGAGATTAACAGACAGAGAGTGAGTACAAAGCAGCCGATGAACAGAATATCTGGGCCACATGTCAATGTCAAAGATACTCTTGTGCTTGGAGACCGAGCCATATCTAACATAGATATAAATAGAGCAGTTACTTGCAGCTATCCAAGTGCCACTGTCTCTGACATCACAAGGCTACTACCTGAGGTCTTGGAGAAAATCCAGGGGGTGAAACAGCTGATTGTCCATGTGGGTGCAGTGGATACATTAAAGGAACAATCTGAAATCTCAAAAGAGACTTTAACAAACTCTTGATAAAGCAGCAATACCACCATTCATTAGTGGACCTCTCCCAAACATCGATGGGAGGATGGGCAAATTCAGCCGGCTGCTTCAACTGAACACATGGTTGTCCAAAGTCTGCGAGTCCAGAGGGCTCCATTTCATTGAGAACTTTAATCTTTTCTGGCAAAGAGGTGATCTGTTTAAAGGAAGAGGCCCACACCTGAACAGAGGTGGAGTGAGACGACTGACGGATAATCTCCTCCATGCTCTGAGGCATCAGAATGGACCAGGACTAGGTCCTGTGCTGCCACCAAGAGAGAAGAGGAGCAAGAAGAGAGCTCCTTCCACCACCCAGAGATCCAGCAAAGGATGTAATCACTGCAGCATCAACAGCACCTCCAGCATCCCAAACACAGCATTCACATGCAACAGTGCCTCCATCACCTTCACCACAGCCCTCACCACAGGCCTGGGACCTACCTGCTGCATCTACACCCTCCAGAGACGTTTCACCATCGCTCTCGTCTCCACCATCAACCATGAGATTTCCTGATCACTTTGAAAGCTTGGTGAAACCAGGGATTAAAATGGTTCCCTTCACCCCAGACATCACAAGATCAAAGATTTTGTCCTCAAAGAAGAGTTGTGCCCCTCTCCCTCCTCAGCCTACTCCACCAAGCAAAGCCCTACCAGCTCAGACCCCACCATCGGTGCCTAGAGCTGTTGGTTCCTACAGCGTCAATGCTGTTGTCTAGGACGCTAGGGTCCTCTGCGTTGCTAAACCCCATATCAACCAGAGGTCCAGGAAGGCTGTGTATTCTTCTAAGATAATGAACCCAAAAAAGGGGGCACACTTTAGATCTGCTTATCTCAAAGGGTGTTGCTATTTCAAACATGGATGTTGTCGATGTTGCTTTATCTGATCATTTTTGCGTTTTCTTTGACCTGTCAGTCTCACCCAAACTAGCAGTTGGGTCTGCGGTTGTTCAGAGACGATTCATAAATGACAGCACAGGGACACAGTTTATGGAAATGATTCGGTTTGAAAATACCCCGTGTTCTCATGTTGATGATCTGTTGAATTCTTACACATCAAGAGTTTTAAAGGATTTGGATATCATTGCTCCTGTCAAGGTTAGAATGGGTAAAAGTAGGCAAAAGGCGCCATGGGGAAGATAAGATTCAGTCAGGGCACAGAACAGAGAGCTGAACGGAAATGGAGCAAGTGTAAGCTCCAGATCTGTTAGAGCTATACTATTTTTCTTTGAGTAATGATAAATTTAATGGTTAATTTGTTTATTATTTTCATCATTATATTGCTAATATTAAGTGCTAATATTTTGGTAATATTTTCTCGACTTTTGTTTACAGGATTAGTCTTTTTTTTTTTGATTTATTTACTAATATATGATTTGGACATTTGGGGGCGGTAGTTGGCACAGGTATGCTATTTAAGGAGGAAGCCAGGTGATGATTAGTTTGGCACCTGGGTGATGGGCATATGGTTTTTACCAGTGCGAGAGAGAAAAGGTCATTTTTTTGCTCTGCTGAAAAATAAACCAGCCTCAACTCAAGGATTCTGTTTGGAAATTCCATTTGTCTTTTGCCTGCGTACACTACCTGCCCAAGGTGCCTGAAGTGTTCGTTTGATTTGTTTTGATTCTAATTTGTTTGGTTTGACAAACGGCCACTACATCAAGTAAAAAACCTGGCTCAAGGAGGAACCTTTCTTAAGAAAATCTGCGCTCACGGACTAAAGACAACGCTTTCCTTGGATGTGGATCTTTTGGATACTATTGGAATATCCGATGAAAAGACTGGAAGGATTGGCTCAGTCGTCATTCATGGATTGTTTGTTGGCGTGAAGGAGGAAGGACCTGCCCAGAATAAAGAATTTGTGGTATGTGCACTGCTGAACAGTTCAAGGCCGTATAGGAAAACGGTTTCATTGAAAAGTTGTTTGGACTTTAAAAACGAAAAGCTGATTGCTTTGATTGCTGCGTGCCTTTGTGGATTAGTGCGCCAGGCGATCTTCATTCATGAAAACAGTTTGATAAAAACGACGCATGGACAATGTATGCGGATGAAGAGGATTTGATCGGTTTGAAAGCGCATTGTTTAGGATAATACTCACCTTCTGCTTGTTCTCATAGCCGCATTCTGAACTTGATTTGCAAGCTTAAGTTTGTAACAAAATGACTGAGAGGGAAGCAAAATCCGAAGTGGAAAGACCTGCATCAAAACGATCTATTAAATTAACACCCAAAGGAATGTGCTATTACATAAAGACTTGTCAGGAAAACCGCTCTGCAAAAATGAAACAAGCTAAAAAGTTTATGGATAAAATCCGCGGCTTAATGGAATCAGGTGGAAGTTCTGGCGCAGTGAACGCGCAGTTTGCCTTGTTTGTCCAGTGCTATGAGGAGGCACTTAACATACATGAGACATTTGTGGAATTGCCTCTTCCAGAAGATGACCAAAAACTTATTACTAACACTCAAAGGTTTGAGGGGAAAATTACATCATGTCGGGAATTTACTGAACTGGTAAAGGAGTGGCTGTCTCAAAACGTTGAACTATACTCGCACCCAAAAGAGCCTCATGATGATGATGATGATGTCAAACCCGAAGATAGCATTTCTAATGTTTTGAGTGTAGAATCAAGTTCTGTAAAATCATGCGCAACTGGCGTATCAAGGACTAATTCATTTAATGCGCGCGTAAAGGCAGAAGCCGAGAGAGCAGCCCTTTTGAAACGTTCTGAAGCGCTGAAAAAGAAACATGAAATTGAAGCAAAAGAGGAACAATTACGGAGAGAAAGGGAACAATTGGTGCTGGACGCAGAATTGGCAGCAATGACAGCAAAGCTTCAGATCTTGGAAAGTAACGCATCTCGGTGTGGTTCAAAACGATCGGATGGAATGAACTCTTATTTGGAAAAGAGCAAAGCCCAGAGATCCACCGAGCTAAATTCCCAAGCCAACGCTTTTGTCCCTCATGAAAATGTTCTTGCCGTCCCTGATCCTGCACCAGTAGTAAGACCAAAACAAAGACCTGCTGCGCAAATGGATGCAATACTGCTGCCACATGGAACAAATACTGCTCGCCTTCGACATCAAAAGGGAAACAATTTAAACTTACAAATTCAAACTGGAAGTGACAAAATTGATATGTTGGACATTATGCAAAAACAAAATGAGATCACTGCATTGTTAATTCAGCAAAATGTTTCATCAGCTTTACCTGCAAGAAATCTCCCTGTCTTTGATGGAGATCCTCTCCACTATAAGTCATTTATTAGGGCCTTTGAAAATGGAGTGGAGATGAAAACCAATAATGCTAGGGATTGTTTGCACTTCCTTGAACAGTATACCAGGGGGCATCCAAGGGATCTTGTGCACAGTTGCCAACATCTTCCCCCAGATCAAGGTTACCTGAGAGCCAAGAGTCTTCTTGCACAGCATTTTGGAGATGAACATAAAATTGCATCTGCTTACATGGAAAAATTAATGAACTGGACACCAGTAAAGAGTGAGGATGTAAAAGGATTGCAATCGCTCTCTTTATTTCTCAGAGGATGTTCAAACTTGATGGAGCAAGTGATGTACATGAGTGAACTGGACATACCTTCTAACATGCGAAGCATAATCATGAAACTTCCTTACAAATTAAGAGAGAAATGGAGGAATGTTGCATGTGATCTGCTGGAAAAAAGAGGACATAGAGCCATGTTCATTGATCTTGTGAATTTTATCGAGAAGCAAGTGAAAATAGCTTTAGACCCAGTTTTTGGAAATATTCAAGATCATCAGCCCTCTTGTATCAAAGCATCCAGTAGCAGACAGTTTAGTCAAAGAAAGAAGGGAAGTAGTTATGCCACAAATGTCACTCCTGTGAGTAAAGACAGTATGGTGCAGCCTACAGGCCACCTAAGGAATGACACCAACTCCTCTCGTAGTTGTCTGTTTTGCCTCCAGAGTAATCATACGCTGAATCAGTGCTCACAGTTTAAAGCCAAAGTACACCGAGATAAAATCAATTTCATTAAAGACAAGGGCATTTGTTTTGGTTGCCTCAAAATAGGCCATACAAGCAAAGACTGTAGAAATCGTTTGGATTGCCATGTATGTCACCAGAAACATCCCGGGGTCCTTCATATAGAAAAACAGGATACAGATACATCCCTTAAACAAGTCAAACCATCTGTCGACCCTTCAAGTGATTTAACTGTGCGCTCTCCGACATGTGGCCATATTGGGGCCGGGGTAGAAGAACACTCCACGTTTTCAATAGTTGCTGTGAAAGTTAGAAGTAAACTGACTAACCAGACTATAGAGACCTATGCATTCCTTGACCCTGGCAGTTCTGGAACGTTCTGCACGGAAAATATGGCAAAAAGGCTGAAACTGCGAGGTAAGAAAACTAGCATTCTATTAAGAACTATGGGCCAGCAAAGAGTTGTCGATTGTCATCTACTGTCTGGACTGGAGGTGTCTGGCATGGATGTTGAGGATTTTATTGAGCTTCCTAATGTTTTAACCCAAAGGAGCATGCCTGTGTCTACGCTTAATATTCCACGACAAGCTGACATTGATTCATGGCCTTATTTGAAAGATGTAAAACTTCATGACATTCATGCAAATGTTGAGCTGCTGATCGGAACTGATGCGTCCAAGGTCTTGGAGCCGTGGCAGGTGATAAACAGCCAGAATGATGGGCCATACGCCGTCAGAACCCGAGTTGGCTGGGTAATCAATGGCCCTCTTCATGGTGGCAGTTGCAGAGGTAAGAGTGGCTATCTTTCTGTAGCAGCAAACCGCATCACTGTTGAACACCTGCAAGAAATGCTTATAAAACAATATCAGTGTGACTTCAATGAAAGAGCATCAGAGGAGCAGATTGAAATGTCAAGAGAAGACATCAAATTCATGGGCATTGTGAGTAGCACCGCAAAATTAGTTGGAGGTCACTACTGTATTGATCTGCCATTCAGAAATGAAAAGGTAACACTGCCCAATAATCGCCATGTTGCAGAACAGCGCTTATATAGCCTGAAAAGAAAGTTTATCAGAAATGCCACGTTTAAGACAGAATACACCACATTCATGAATGAAATGGTAACCCAACAGTATGCTGAACTAGTGCCCACTGAGCAGCTCACATTGAATGATGGCAAAATTTGGTTTATCCCCCACCATGGGGTCTATCATCCTCAGAAGAGGAACATCCCTTAACGATCAGCTTTTGCAAGGCCCTGATCTGACGAACACCCTCATTGGAGTTCTTATGCGATTTAGGAAGGAACCTATTGCAATAATGGCTGACATCCAATCTATGTTTTACCAGGTCCAGGTCTCAGATAAGCACACAAACTTTCTCCGCTTCCTTTGGTGGTCAAATGGTGATACTGCACAGGCTCCCCAGGAATATCGCATGAAAGTACATCTATTCGGAGCTGCATCATCGCCAAGCTGTGCCAATTATGCCCTGAGGAGAACTGCAGATGACAACGCAGATTACTTCCCTCCAGAGGTCGTGAGTACAGTAAAGAACAGCTTTTATGTTGATGATTACCTACATTCTATGGCCACGGAAGACGAAGCTAGACAAATGATCCAGCATGTAACTGCACTCTGTCAGAAGGGAGGATTTACACTATCAAAGTGGGTCAGTAACAGTCGTGTAGTGCTGCGCTCTGTCAGCAAAGGCCGCAGAGCAAAGGGCATGATAGAACTGGACTTAGATACAGACCAACTTCCTGTTGAGCGTACATTAGGTTTACAGTGGAATGTTGAAATTGACCAGTTTGGATTTAAAGCTTCAGCCCAAGACCGACCTCAGACAAGAAGAGGAATTCTTTCAGTGGTCAGTTCCCTCTATGACCCACTGGGCTTCCTTGCTCCATTCAGCATGGTGGCAAAGCTGCTGCTACAAGAACTTTGCAAAAAACATCTTGGGTGGGATGAGGTAATTCCCCCTATTCTCTCCAAGCAATGGATTGGCTGGTTAGAAGATCTCCACAAGGTGGCAGAGTTTAAGATTGATCGCTGCATTAAGCCCAGTGATTTTGGCAACCCTGTCACTGCCCAGTTTCACCACTTTTCTGATGCCAGTGAGGTTGGGTATGGTACCGTATCTTACCTGAGGCTTGAAAATGACCACAAAGTGCATGTAGCTTTTATTATGGGGAAGGCCAGAGTCTCTCCACTGAAGCAGATAACTATTCCACGCTTGGAGTTAACAGCTGCAGTCCTTGCTGTCAGAGTCGATCGCATGCTGCAGAAAGAGCTGCAACTCACATTGAAAAAAATCAGTCTTTTGGACAGACAGTACTACTGTTCTTAAATACATATGTAATGAAAGCAGAAGATTCCATACCTTTGTAGCCAATAGAATTACAGTCATCAGGGAGGCAACTGATGTTGATCAGTGGAGATATGTGGGGACAAGGGAAAACCCTGCAGATGAAGCGTCAAGAGGAATGAAAGCAGAAGATCTCCTGAATGGAGGGAGATGGATAAAGGGGCCAGATTTCCTCTACAAGTCCAAGGAGGAGTGGCCTGACTTGGATGATGACCTTCAGTTGATTCCTGTCACTGACCCTGAGCTCAAGAGAGATCTGACTGTAAGTCCAATTGTTAAAGACACAAACAATGCTATGGCTCACCTGATGCATTACTTTTCATGTTGGAAGAGAATGAGAATAGCTGTGGCTTGGCTACTGAAAGTCAAAGAGACGCTTATGTTATTGCGGCAGAAGAGAAAACAGCTGCATGCTTCATTTGAAAATGTGTATGTTCCAGATAGTCAACAACAGCTGGAAAGTGAAATGCAATGCTTCAAGGCAACGCTCAAAGGACAGAGTCTGACACCTCAAGACGTGACCAGAGCAGAGCTGTCAATCATTCGGTATGTACAACATCAAAGGTTTAAGGATGAAATCACCTTGCTGCAGAGTGGTGTGAAAGCCTTATCCAAGGACAGCCCCCTATACAGATTGGACCCAGTCATGGATGGTGAGATCCTTCGAGTAGGAGGGCGGCTAAGCAGGACCTCATTACCCATGGAATCCAAGTGTCCTGCTATTCTGTCCAAAGACCTGCATGTGACAACATTGATTCTGTACCACGTTCACCAGAGACTAGGTCATGCCGGAAGAAATCACATGATGTCGAGTGTAATGCAAAGGTACTGGATTATAAATGCAAATTCTGCTGCCAGAAAGGTCATATCTGATTGTGTCATTTGTAGACGTAACAGAGGAAGACTCCTTGAACAAAAGATGGCAGACTTACCAGTTGAAAGAGTATTGCCAGTTGAAGCTCCATTCACGCATACGGGCATTGATTATTTTGGGCCCATTGAGGTTCGGAGAGGCAGATGCATGCTTAAAAGATATGGTGTACTTTTCACCTGTATGACAAGCCGTGCTGTGCACCTGGAGGTGGCATACACGTTAGACACAGACTCCTGTATCAATTCACTGAGAAGGTTCATCTGTAGACGAGGTCCAGTCTCTACTCTCAGGTCTGACAATGGAACCAACTTTGTTGGAGCCAGTCGTGAGCTCAAGGACAGTCTGAGTGCACTAAATCACACCAAAATTCAAAGAGATCTTCTGCAAGATGGCATTGAATGGCATTTCAACACCCCGTCAGCTTCCCATCAAGGTGGCATTTGGGAGCGTCTCATTCGTTCAGTAAAGAGTATTCTTAACTCAGTCTTACATCAGCAGACCCTGGACGATGAAGGACTTCAAACAATATTTTGTGAAGTTGAGGCAATATTGAATAGTAGGCCAATTACAAAAACCTCAGATGATCCAAATGATCTGGAAGCCCTGACACCAAATCACATTTTGTCATTGAATGGTAAACCAGTCTTACCACCAGGACTCTTTGACAAGGATGACTTGTATGTCCGGAAGAGATGGAAGCAAATACAATACATGGCGGACCTTTTCTGGAAGAGATGGATTTCTGAGTACCTTCTATTGATGCAACAGAGGCAGAAATGGGCAGCAATAAGAAGAAACCTTGTACCTGGAGATGTTGTTCTTGTGGCAGATGCTACAGCACCAAGAGGAACTTGGATGATGGGGAGAGTTCTGGAAGTGAGAGCAGATGTGAAGGGTCATGTGCGCTCCGTGCGCCTCCAAACGAAAACCAGCGTCCTGGAGAGGCCCGTAACGAAGCTGTGCCTGCTGGTGGAAGCAGGAGTGGACTGACATTGCCTCTCTCTATCTACATCCATATTTACATCTCTCTATCTATTTTGCAGGTGCAGCAAGAAGACATCTGTTCCTGATGTAGTTAGTGGATTTAGTGAAGTGTATAGCTCCTCTTTGTAGAGTTCAGTAATTGTGATACACAATTAGGGGCCGGAGTGTTAGAGCTATACTATTTTTCTTTGAGTAATGATAAATTTAATGGTTAATTTGTTTATTATTTTCATCATTATATTGCTAATATTAAGTGCTAATATTTTGGTAATATTTTCTCGACTTTTGTTTACAGGATTAGTCTTTTTTTTTTTTATTTATTTACTAATATATGATTTGGACATTTGGGGGCGGTAGTTGGCACAGGTATGCTATTTAAGGAGGAAGCCAGGTGATGATTAGTTTGGCACCTGGGTGATGGGCATATGGTTTTTACCAGTGCGAGAGAGAAAAGGTCATTTTTTTGCTCTGCTGAAAAATAAACCAGCCTCAACTCAAGGATTCTGTTTGGAAATTCCATTTGTCTTTTGCCTGCGTACACTACCTGCCCAAGGTGCCTGAAGTGTTCGTTTGATTTGTTTTGATTCTAATTTGTTTGGTTTGACAAACGGCCACTACAAGATCCATTATGAGATCTACAAAGAAATGTTGTGTGTGTTCAACCAAACATTGCATGGAACAAGGGAGAGTTATTTTTCTGAAATCATCAAAAACTACAGTAACAATTCCCGTGTTCTATTTGCTACAGTAAACAGATTAATAAACTCTCCAGTTTCACTGCTCTTAGAACTCATTTCTACGTCAAAGTGTAATGAGTTTGCAATATTCTTTAATGACAGAGTTCAAGGTATTAAAAATTCAATCATTTCCACAACACAAACAATTACTCTTCTGCCAACTAGACACCTAGAGCTGACACATTTCTCACCTGTAACTGACAAAACAGTCAAAGAGGTCATCTGCAGTCTGAGTCCATTAACGTGCTGCCTTGATGAGTTGCCCACTCGATTTCTACAGTCTGTGCTGAGCAGTTTGTTACCACAGCTCACTGAATTAACTAACATCTCACTTCGGACTGGAAAATTCCCAGAGGCCTTAAAAATTGCTGTCATTAAGCCCCGTCTGAAGAAGAGCAATCTTGATGCCACAGTACTGAAGAACTATCGGTCCATATCAAACCTGCCATTCCTTGGCAAAGTCCTAGAAAAAGTGGTATATCAATAGCTTACTGACTTTCTCCTGTCTAACAATGTTTTTGATAATTTTCAAGCGGGCTTCAGGCCCCACCACAACACTGAGACAGCCCTGATCAAGGTGACAAATGACATTCGCCTGAACACAGATGCAGGCAAAGTCTCAGTCTTAGTTCTGCTGGACCTAAGCGCTGCCTTTGACACAGTTGACCATGTGATCTTATTACAGAGATTAGAAGACTGGGTGGGAATCTCTGAAAATGCTTTAAACTGGCTCAGGTCCTATCTGCAGGATAGGAGATACTTTGTTGAAATTGGTAACTGTCTCAGACCAAATGCGTTGTTCACGCGCCGCCATCTTGGTCACAATGCCCTGTCCCCGGCGTGGACAGCACTAGCTCCTGCTTCTAGTCCCGCGTAGCAATGTAACCTCCAAGCACTCCGAGTACACATGAATGAAAAACGTTCGTATGATTGGAATAATGGAACAATCTGGCCTGACTGATTCTGGGCAGGATTTACTGATCATCCAAGTGTCAGTTAAAGGGCCGATTTCTGAAGTGCTCAGTTTGCTTATTAGGTCAATTATATGATAATTAAAAAAAATAAATCTCCCAAATCCAACACCATCCCCCTCCCCCTTCAAAAAAAGAAAACTCCTCAGATCTACGCGATTCACGTAGGTCACCCTTTTTGACTTCAAAACAGCGAATTTTGCTGAAAGGTGAGGGATTTTCATACCTGATAATGGGAAAAGCAACCCAAGCCAACTGAACTTCATGCACAGCTCTCCATCCAGTAAATAATTACATTTACATAATTTACATCATAGCGCAAAGACTCACAAAGTCTCTGTGTATTTTATTTACACTAGCTCTCATGCTTCTCAGGACAGGCTATGATTATTTCTACGAAAGTCTTTTCACTATATTTGTTTAGATGGTGGTTTACAATGTGTCTAAATGCCACCCTGTAGCATGATAACAAACCCAAACATCCTGCCAAGCTCATAAAGAATTTTTTTAAGTGACAAGGAGAACAAGATGGTGCCTTGATCGTATTATCATATTGGCCTGGGATTACACGAGGAGAGAAGATGAGAGTGCATAAATTCACAGAAGAACTGTATTTCTAACAGCATACAGTGCCTTGTAACAGCAAACAGTCTAAATGTTTGCCAGCACGATGACTTGAAGCCAGAGAAAAAGCAAGAAGATACTGGAGTCTTTTTACACTGCAGCAAATTGATACGTTTAATCATAAGCTTGTAAGGCCTTGAGTTAAACCTTTATTATCGAAGATATTTACTTCTCAGTGCCTGCAGACACAAACATGATGTAAACCTCATGGTCAACACTGAGTCTGTCTTACAGGAAGTTTGATCTTGCTTGAGTGGAAGCACTCCAACATTTAAATTATTAACTAATCCAAGACTCAAATCATTGTCTTTTCCCTGCATGTGATCTTTGGAAGCATTGCTGAGCTTGTCTTCACTGCCAGTGTATCTGGGAGAATAACCATGGAGACTTGGTCAAAAAGATCAAATGTATTGTAACAAAAGAGCTTTGGGTTTGGGAAAACAAGCCTCCCCCACAAGCAGCCTCAAAGATTCAGGCTCTTGGCAGGAGGCGACAGCAGGAAGGCCAGCAGGCAGCCACGTTAGCAAAAAGCTCTCTGAGAGCTGCCAGAGCCGAGGCTGTTCCCAGGCCTAAAGGGCAACTTAACAGGTAGTAAAGAGTATTTGTCCTGGAAGTAGCCCAGACTAAATGCCACTCATAGGGTCAGTTTAGTGCAGTGCAGTGGTTGAAGCAAACCCATCAACACTTGGTAGCAGAAGAATGAGCTGAAAGGAGATAGAGTTTTTTTTTTTTTTTTTGACAAGTTGACATACTTTCCTGAAATATGATTAAAAACATCCATGTCATACTCTGGTTTAGATACTACAGGGATACAGCACAGCTCTCTTTTTAACCATGTCTTTACTACTCTGTTCACAGCAACTGATTCTAAAAGATAAACTAAGCCACTCGACTCTACACCATCCTCTTATTCTGTGAGGTGGGCCTCCAGCATTACAGCTTTGTGCTTCCACTTCCAAAGGGGAGCAGATGGGGCACAGTGTGAACATGACAGGGTTCTGCCACGTTGGAGTCTTTGAGTTGCTCGTCACTTCAGACACCCAAGTATGTCTTCTCAAGCACAGAGAGAATTTCATTTTTTTTCCCATGATATGTTGCCTGTCAAGTGTCTGATCCAGAATTCAAACACTTTGAGTTGCTGCCAGAGTGAAAAACTGCTCCAGTTAAATTTTAAAGTCATGTTTACATTATGAATGGGTGCATTTGTGGATTTGTGAGTCCCTTGTGAAGACAAATTGGACTTAGCAGTTTCCATTAGTTTTGTGTGTGTCTTTTTTTTATGTACCTTTTACTCATATTGATTCTATGGTATCATTTCTCCATCCTGAAGCTCTGAACGAAGCCTTCATAAGCACCACATGTGTTATGTCCCACAGGTAAAGTGTTTTGAGCTTGAAATTGGCCACCAAGTGACTGATTAATGCAGGTTTAAAGCAAGATTTTTAGTTGCACTCACGTCTCACACAGGAACAAATTATCCTCTAAACTCTTAAGGGAAGTAGCTGAATGCGTGACAGCAGCATGCAGAAATTAGTTAACTGTGTGAAACTGGAGTTAACTGTCTGTGATTGGCTTTTGTTTTGTATACAATTGTTGCATTAGATATTCAGAGCAGGGAACAAGGCTGATGAAGGGCAAAAATAAATAACTAAGATGCAGAAATTGTTGCATTGTAGTTTAAAAAAAAAATCTGAAGATCTCAGACTGTAAAATGCTTCAGAGTTAGTGATCGATTCTGCATGTACATTTCACATTACCACTGTTAATATATTAATGTAATTACAGCTCCATCTTAACATGATGCATTTATTCCAGCGACGTACAAGGCAGTAACTTGAATGTTCCATTGTTGTTGTTGGTGTGTGTAGAAGAAAAATTGAGGCATGTATTAGGTAGAATGTAGTTTTGATGTTTCAGCAGGAAATGCGACGGCTGAAGTATTTCAGCTTGGGATCTTATTCAAAAGTTATTTGGTGGATGACTATTCCATCTTTCTGAGTTTTACATCTACCCAGGGAGGTGATGACCAAGCAAACTGCTTATCCAGCACTTCCAGGCATCCACACTTGGGAGCTGAAATACTCCAAGGGCACCTTGCTGGACTGGCTGAGGGAGGGGAGCATTTGTCACTCACTCCCACCTCCCTCGCAGCAAGTCTCCAATCCAATCTGCTCACTGAGGAACACCCTGCTTTCCTTCAGACGAGAGTTTGTTCTGAGGGTTGACTTTACCTTCAGCTTTCTGACTGCATCCTTCACAACTTCAGTGCCTTTCGGGGCTTCGACCTCTGTGTTTCCAAGGAACTGGAGAGTAAACAAAAAGGTTTTTTATATTAAAGTAGCACACAAAAACATACCGTAAGATAATATGATGGAGAAACAATTATTTCATGAATTATTGTGTAAACATTTGCTTCATATTAGTATTTTGATCACAGCATTGCAGCTGTGTGACTGCTTTCCAAAAGATGGAGCCATTGTGCCTGGATGTGCTGCCTCCCATCTGGCAGCAGCAACTATCCCAGTCTCACACACACACACACACACACAGGGTTTCATGGCCCCCTGAGTTTTATAAGTGGAGTCTGCTCCAATATGAGACTTCATAAGCAGTGGTGTCAAACCCTTAAAGGCTGGGAAAAACAAAATAACAATGTCTCCCACTGAAGCGCAGCAAACGGCTCAGACAGGCCTGGATTGTCTCTGTAACACAATGAAATCTGTGTGAAGCCTGACTGTGCTAATGCCTGTCTAACTCTGCAGACTGTTGTCACTGTAATAATGAGCAGTGGAGAGGAGATGGTGAAGAGGACATGCTATTTGTTTTTCTTTTGTCTTGTTTTTGTTTCCTGAGTGTCTTGCCTCTGTGAAAGAAACTACATCTCCACTGACAAAGGACAACAAACTACGATTAAAGATTCCAGAAATTAGCTGTAATTACTGTGGCAGGTATCTAATTTGAATTTGAATTTGAATTTTATTTCAAACAAACATGTACATAAAAAAATCTAAAACAAAAATGAAATGAAATGAAATGAAAATGAAATGAAAAATACTTTATTTATCCCATAAAGGGAAATTCAATGTAGTAAGGGCTCTCTCTTTTTTTTTTTTCTTTTTTTCCTTTTTTTTTAATTGTGGTAAAATGGTAAAATTGTGTATGTAAAATTGTGGTAAAATGGTAAATTTAATGATAGTAATAAAGACAGTTTGCAAATTTCTCAGTGATTTGAAAAACAAAAAACGCACATGCAAATATCAACAACAAACAAAAGGGATTTTTACATTTACTTTGCTTTCTCTTTTTGCAGACATTATGAACCCAATACATTTCATGGTTTTTCTTGTCAACTTAATTTTATTTGGTAATATGTACAGTATTTTAGCATTCATAACACATTCCAAAATAAAACTACCATTTCCTATCACAACGCTTAAACATCATTCTGACATTGAAGATACCAACTCATGAAGTGTTTCTGTTGTTCTTTCGCCCCACTCCTCTTGCAATCACTTCCTAAGGTGTCCAACAATAGAAGGGGGTTGCTATTGTCACATTTTTGGTTTCAGAATTCTCCAACTTTTCTCTACTGGCAGCAGGTCAGGGCTATAGGCAAACCAGTCCAGTACTCATACCCTCTTTCTTTATCCACTTTTTAACAGGATTGTACAAAATTAAAGGAGCATCTAACTAATAGGATATACGAACTTGTGTGATTTTTGTGTTAGCATGGAGCTTTCATTTCATTGTCTTATTGCATTTCTAAATGCAATAAGACAGAAATGCAACTAACCTGTTCCTGCTAAAGAGCTTGAAAACAGATCAAGGCTTTCTCCCTGGGTGTCAGCATTCTGCACCAGTGTGACAAATGAACTCTCCACACACTGGTGGTCATGTCTGGAAGTGCTGCTGGCAGGAGCCCAGAATAGAAAAGGCCAGCACATGTTCCTGACCAGTGCATTCTGCGATGCAACTGGGGAAGTTTCACAAGGCAAATCAAGCTCGGAGGCTCATCCATCAACTGATGCATGTAGCTGAAAACTAACCATCCCTGCATTTTATTTGCCATGCCGAGCATTCACATACATTTCAACTTTTTGGCAGATATGAAAACTTTGTTGAGGTGACACAGTAAAGAGCTAAGTTTAACCTAACCACACACTTAGCTGACAGCTGACCCACGCTTTAAGAGTTTTAAAATATGAAAGACCACACAAGATACCAAAAAGAAAATGATGAATTCAGCAATTTTGTTACTATATGAAGTGCCATGGTAAGACAGACCACAAACGAGTCCATTTACTGAAGTAACCTGAGTTTAATCTCTGAACATGTGAGTTGTAAGAGCACAAGAGCAAATGAAAACAATAGCATATGGACAGTTTTTGGAGCTTCTATTAAAAAAATTGTGGATAAAGCTCAGGTCCCATTCAGGCCATACATGGGATAGATCTTGTGTGCTGAAGAATCTGATCACAAGTGGCCGACAGTTAGTACGCATGTTAAAACTGTTTTAAAATGCATCTTGAGTGACCAGATCTGACATTTTTTTTAGGGCTGGGCAACGATTAAAATTTTTAATTGTGATTAATCGCATGATTTCCCTGATTAATCACGATTAATTGCATTGTATACGGAAAATCAAATAATGAATTCAAAAGTAGTCAAAAGGTCACTTTTGTTCAAATGTTCTGCTGCCATATGAACTAAAGTGCCTTAACATTTGTTGTTCAAACACTTAACATTAGCACTTGCCATTAACACATGTTTAGTGTAAATCTCATCTTAAAAAATTTCAAATAAAATAAAGCTTATTGCCACTGCCAGGGCATTAATGTCATCTTGTTTTTTTATGAATAATAAAAAAAATCTACCAACAAAATCCTAACAATCTAGAGGCCACAATCATAACATTAAAACAGGTCATTTCTGAGGTAACAGCAGAAACTTTTAATGGGGAGTTCAACTTGGCAGTGATTACAAATAATCTTGTTTCTGTTGAATCGTCCCCTGGGAGAACTTTAAAATGAAAATGTCCATGTAAAAGTTCTGTAACTTTCATCAATCCATAATCATCTGTGTATCATTTGTTTTTTTTTCCATTTTCAATTGTCAATCAAAAATTTAAAAAAATTAAAAAGTGACTTTTTATTTTTTTTCGACAAACACAACAAAACGCAACACAAAAAAAAGCCTGTTTTGTTTTTTTTTATATTTCAATTTTAGCAAACAGGCCACGGGACTGAATTTGTTTTTAATATTTTATTGTCTGGTTAACGTGGCCCAGAAATGGCTTTGTTTTATAATCAAGAAATAGACTTTCTGTTGTCATTACACATCTGTGCCACTAGATGGAGCTGCACTGAAGTAACCAGCTAGAGAACAGCAGAACAGTGAACACATGAAGCAGATCTGGTGATAAATGGAGAAATGACACGATTGTCTTGAACAAAGGGGTTTGAAAGTTTTTTTTTTTCTGACAGAATTGTTAATACTGCTACCTGAGTTGCTACCCGAACTGTAAAGTACACTGATTTTTACTGCTCTCCATGTCTGTTTGAATATTTCCACGAGTTTACCTGCCAATTACCCTCTCTGCGGATGGGCCCACCATCCGCAGAGAGGGACATAGGAGTCAGGTGCAATGTGTTTTGGGTGGCAGCCAAAAGCGTGTCTTGGTGTACCGACCCCCAGCTGACTAAACTGGCTACTGGGACATGGAACGTCACCTCTCTGGCGGGTTAGGGTTAGGGTGTGCGTGAGGTTGAGTGGTACCAACTAGATATAGTTTGGCTGACCTCAACGCACAGCCTGGGTTCTGGAACCAATCTTCTCGAGAGAGGCCGGACCTTATACTACTCTGGAGTTGCCCAGGGTGAGAGGCGACGGGCTGGTGTGGGCTTGCATATAGCCCCCCAGCTTGGAGCCTGTACATTGGGGTTTTCTCCAGTGGATGAGAGGGTAGCTTCCCTGCGCCTTCGGGTAGGGGAACGGGCTCCGATTGTCATTTGCGCTGATGCGCCAAATGACAGTTCAGCATACCCAGCCTTCTTGGAGCCCTTGGCGGGGGTGCTGAAAAGCGCTCCTAATGGGGACTCCTTTAACCAGCTGGGGGACATCAATGCTCACGTTGGCAATGATAGTGGTACCTGGAGGGGTGTGATTGGGAGGAACGGCCTCTCTGATCTGAACCAGAGTGGTGTTTTGTTGTTGGACTTCTGTGCTTGTCACAGTTTGTCCATAACAAACACCATGTTTAAGCATAAGAGTGTCCATAAATGCATGTGGCATCAGGACACTCTTGGCCGTAGATCGATGATCAACTTTATAGTCATATCATCTGATCTTCGGCCGTATGTTTTGGACACTCGGGTAAAGAGAGAAGCTGAGCTGTCAACTGATCACTACCTGGTGGTGGGTTGGATCAGATGGCGGGGGAGAATGCCGGTCAGACCTGGCAGGCCCAAATGTGTAGTGAGAGTTTGCTGGGAACATCTGGCAGAGGAACCTGTCAGAAAGATCTTCAACTCACACCTCCGACAGAGCTTCAATCACATCCCGGGGGAGGCGGGGAACATTGAGACTGAATGGGCTATGTTCCGCACCTCCATTGCTGAAGCGGCTGACCGGAGCTGTGGCTCTAGGGTCGTGGGTGCCTGTCGTGGCGGCAATCCTCGAACTCGGTGGTGGACACCTCAGGTAAGAGAGGCCATCAGACTGAAGAGGGAGTCCTACCAGCTTGGTTAACTTGACTCCAGAATCAGCAGACGGGTATCGGTGGGGCAAGTGGGCGGCAGCTTTGGTGGTCTCTGAGGTGAAAACTCAGGTGTGGGAGGAGTTCGGTGAGGCCATCGGCCAATCGGCTCCACGGAGATTCTGGCAAACCGTCAGACGACTCAGGCGGGGAAAACAGTGCTTCACCAACACTGTATAGTGAGGGTGGGATGCTGCTGACCTCGACTGGAGATGTCGTTTGCCGGTGGAAGAAATACTTCGAGGACCTTCTCAGTCCAAACATGTCTTCCTTGGAGGATACTGAGCCTGTGTACGTAGAGGTGGACTTGTTCATTACCAGAGGTGAGGTTGCTGAAATAGTTAAGAAGCTGCACAGTGGCCGGGCTCCGGGGGTGGACGAGATCTGCCCTGATTTCCTGAAGGCTCTGGATGTTGTAGGACTGTCTTGGTTGACACGTTTCTGCAACATCGCATGGAAATCGGGGGCAGTACCTCTGGATTGGCAGACCAGGGTGGTGGTTCCCTTTTTAAGAAGGGGGATCGGAGGGTGTGTTCCAATTACATAGGAATTACACTCCTCACCCTCCCTGGTAAGGTCTATGCAGGGGTGCTGGAGAGGAGAGTTTGAGCGATTGTCAAATCCCAGAATCGGGAGGAACAATGTGGGTTCCGTCCTGGTCGTGGAACACTGGATCAGCTTTATACCCTCACTAGGGTCCTTGAGGGGGCATGGGAATTTGCTCAACCAGTCCACATGTGTTTTGTGGACTTGGAAAAGGCATCTGACCGTGTCCTTCGGGGGGTCCTGTGGGGGTACTCCAGGCGTATGGGGTGCTGGGCCCATTGTTACGGGCTGTCCAATTCCTATACAAATGGAGTGGGAGCTTGGGCCGCATTGCCGGTTGTAAGTCGGATTCTTTTTCAGTCAGAGTTGGACTCCGCCAGGGCTGCCTTTGTCACAGATTCTGTTCATAATGTTTATGGACAGAATTTCTAAGCGCAGCCAAGAAGCGTAGGGGTTCAAGTTCGGTGGTGCCGGGATCTCGTCTCTGCTGTTCGCAGATGACATGATACTGTTACCGCCATCGAGTGGGGATCTTCAGCTCTTGCTGGAGCGGTTCGCAGCCGAGTGTGAAGCGGCATGGATGAGAATCAGCACCTCCAAATCTGAGACCATGGTTCTCAGTCAGAAAAGGGTAGAATGCCTTCTCCAGGTTGGAAGTAAGGTTCTGCCTCAAGTGGAGGAGTTTAAGTATCTCGAGGTCTTGTTCATGAGTGATGGGAGAAAGGAGCGGGAGATCGACAGACGGATTGGTGCAGCGTCTGCTGTGGTGCGGACTCTGTACCAGTCCATTGTGGTGAAGAGAGAGCTGAGCCAAAAGGCAAGGCTCACTGTTTACCGGTCAATCTTTGTTCCAACCCTCACCTATGGTCATGAACTGTGGGTAGTGACTGAAAGAACGAGATCGCAGATACAAGTGGCAGAAATCAGTTTTCTCCACAGGGTGGCTGGACTCTCCCTTCGAGATAAGGGGAGAAGTTCAGTCATTTGAGGGACACTCAGAGTAGAGCCGCTGCTCCTTCAGCCAGTTGAGGTGGTTCCGGCATCTGGTTAGGATGCCTACCTGAAGAGGTGTTTCAGGCATATCCAACTGGGAGAAGACCACGGAACAGGCCCAGGACATGCTAGAGAGATTATATCTCTCAGCTGGCCTGGGAGTATCTCTGGGTTCTCCCAGAGGAGCTGGTGGAAGCGGCCGGGGGGAGGGAGGTCTGGGCCTCTCAGTTGAAGCTGCTGCCCCCGTGACCCGACTGGACCAAGTGAGAGCTAATGGACGGATGGATGGATGGATGGATGATTCTTGATTCCTGACAGAAATGAGTGGGTGAGCATTTGTTGTTGGTGGTCCTATTCACACAAAGATTTATAAACATTAAACATAGTAACAATTAGTAACAATTTGAGATCAGTGTTTAAACATTCTTCCACGCAGATTCAGATTCACTCTTAACACGCTTCAAAGCACAGGAGGTTGTGATAAGATATTCTGTGAAATGATCAAGGCGATCAAGACTTTGTCAGAAGGGAGGAAATGGGACCAGAATTGGCCTCATTATCTTGTAGATTCTTGCTCAGCTTCAGCTGACAGCCACAGTTAAAGGCCGGGATTTGAAATGTGTCTAATTTAGGAACCTCTGACTGGGATGTGATGACTGATGAGTGAGACAAAATACCAACAGCTCTCATCTGTCAATATTTCATTTCTCTTGTAGCCTGCAGCTCAGTAACACTTTGATTCAGATGTGTGTTTGGCTGTAGCTTCACTCACCAGAAGGTGTGCAAATGTAGAAGAATATGAGAATCTGCGGGGACATGACTTCCATTAACAGTACCCAGAACTTAAACATGCCCCACCACTCCCAGAAGTCAAAGGTTCAGCCTTAGTCTTTTGAGTTTCCACTGTGGTCGAAGGTACAGGGCAGATCAGACATGACAAGGTAGTTGAAGTGTGTCACTGTCTTGACACTCCTCACCGGTGTTAATGTTATAACACTGATCCCACAGCAGACTACCAAAACCAGCAAGTGTGTCCAGCAGCACAAATGAACAAGCTATTAATGTTACACATTTTTATTGGATTTGAATATTTATTTGTGGCAGATAATTATCACTGTGAAAAAGTTAGAGATGAATGTTTTATTGCCTTTACTGCTTTCTTGCCATAACTGAAGCTGTCTTCATTCATTCTGAAGGTTGCTCGACCACAGCAGCTCGCGATGTACTGGTGTCTCAGCTGAATAAAGCTGCTTAAATGTCTGAGCTATAATGTTGTGTTTACAGAAATTAATAACTGTTCCTGCAGCAAAACGTACAGCTGACAGGTTTTACGAGCCATTGTGGGTATTAAACCTGAGGTGACTGAGACAGAAAGGCAGGCATAAAATGCTGGAAGTCCTCAACCAATCAGAAACATTCAGCGATGAATGCTTCACCCTGAAGGTAGTGGGTAGTCCAACAAGTGCTACCAGCAAACCATGGCTGTGTCGGGGAATAAAATTATTCAGACGTTCAACAATTTTACGTAAATACAAAAAGTTTTAAACTAAATTCTGGTGGTACAAGAAGGTTTCTTATTCTAAAGTAGCCTGAAGTAACAAATATATCTCCTGTTATTTAGTCATTTATTTTATGCCAATTTGACCAAAATGTATCACATTTTATCAAGACCTCATGAAATTATGTTAACTCCAGAAAAAGGGCAAGATATATCTCCTTTCATGAAGACTCAGACAACATATCCATGTGGGCTCCATCTGGATTACAAGTGAGCTCCTTGGATATGGGAAGGGCTTGAGCTTGAAATGGGAAAATGGCACAGGTCCCTTACAGTTTCAGTATTATGAAATGTCAGGCATATGTGTACCAACTATACGGGGCCCATGCCATTTAGTCCCATATAGTTTTAGTTACGTAGGCAGACATTAGAATATTAACCAGCTGGACTTCACCTTAAATCCAGGTAGACCCCCACTCAGAGTCCTTATGGGCAAACACAGGTAGGGCCCCATGGAACCTGCGGACAAATCCAGATGGGACCAATTTTGCAGGCTGCCTTTAGCTCATATGGGGCCCACATATAAATGCTGGCTGAGTATTTTCACATTTATTTGATTCATAGTGCAGCGATCACATTAAAGAGCTAAAATATAACGTCTTAGAAGCTGATATCCTAAAATTGTTTTGTAAGACCAAGAGCACAAAAAAGTAAAAATGCTCAAGTTTTAATCAAAAACCTAAAAAAAACCTTCATATTTGAGAAATTAGAAGCTGAACTCTAATAACTGGCGCTTTAACTATAGCTGAGAAGATGAAGGAAAAAAACAAATAAAAACAGTCAGCTGTTTGTTTCAGCTCTTCTATGGTCTCAGAAATTAGTGTCTTGCTCTTTTGTTTTTTGGATTTTTTATTTTTTCAAAAGAATACCTTCATCCTGAATTAAATAAATGATATCAAAAGTAGATGTAAAGATTCAAACCATGCTGTTACGGTTGATATGACCCCAACGGTGCTTAAATTCTGTTTGTATCTTTCAAGTAAGGTATGTGCATGTCTTTGTATCATTAATGCTCATCCCTGGGTGTCACTGGGCATGGATGTAGCATGGTGCATCTTCGCCTTGATCTTGCTCCATTAGGTCTTGATGAAATATGACATAAATTGGTCAAAATACCTCAGAGATATGGTACAAAAGCTACCTTTTCTATTCAGATCAGCATGTGTTCAGGGGTGGAGTCAGACACCACACTCCTTCTCATATGGGGGATGAGCGTCTTTTCAAACCTGTGTTTCAACTTTGTGCTCCCCACTTTCAAAGTGGAGCAGATGATGTGTATAAATAAATATGGGGAAGCTGGGTAATTCTACTATGATTTGGGTCTGTGATGTCACAGCATCTGACCTGAATGACATATTTTTGAAATATTAAAATATTTTGCACATGAATAAAGTTGTGGTTGAAAAAGCCACACAGGCAATGAGTATGTCTTAG
This sequence comes from Hirundichthys speculiger, assembly GCA_018398805.1. Classification (NCBI taxonomy): domain Eukaryota; kingdom Metazoa; phylum Chordata; class Actinopteri; order Beloniformes; family Exocoetidae; genus Hirundichthys; species Hirundichthys speculiger. The sequence continues at coordinate 933,490 of JAGFBZ010000877.1, read as the reverse complement.
TTTAAATTTAACTTTTACTGTTAACACCCCAAATGCTGTACCTCTGAGTCCTATTATAAAATTGATTTACTCAAAGATTTTCTTCGGGAGAGCTCAGAAGAAAGACTTTGAGGTTAACAGGAAAGTCTAATGCAGGCAGTTTTGTAGCTCTATCAAATCAAGATGATTGAGAAACCAAAAGGTTTCTGCTATAATCAGCAAGTGCTTCGACAGTGAAATCCAAACTGACCTTATTTTCCACAATCCTTAAACCATGAAAACAGGTCAGACCCATCCTCACTACTTTGGCTGTCTTCTGCCTGCAAGTCATTCAGCAATGAGTTTTACTCAGTTCTCAGCAAATTTACCCAGACAGGGAGCTGATCAGTGAAACCTGACTATCTGCTTTGATTTTAGAGGTGTCTTCTGCCAGTTGGCTCAATTTTTTTTCCTGCTGCAGATAGGAAAATAGCTTCAGCTGTTTTGGGGGATTTGGGAGTTCTTGAGTTCCACCTCCACTCCAGCAAAGCATTTTTGGACCACAGGATGTGGGATGACACATACAGTTCCTCACACGGGGAAATGCTGACAGGGAGAGACAGTATTGTGTTACAGACCATGATTTCTCCTTCACTCAGAGCACCATTTTGACTCTTACATGGTTGCGACCAGAAGATTTTGCCAGCTTAGACAGAAACATGAGCCACTGTACTGTATATATACACTCACCAGCATCCCCATTAAAACAGAACAAATCAAGGCTGTTGAGATCAAGAATGTACTCTTTCAAAGTACATTCTGACAGGGGGGATTTTCCTCTACGACAAGAAAAACAGTTGCTCTGGAAGATAAATCAGGAAATGTCACATTTTTGACAGCTCATACTGAGAGCAACTGCTTAATACAGTCAAAAATATAAAAATGTGTATACACACATGCACGCGCACACACACACACACACTGGTGTGTATAAAGGGAGAATGTGAAATGAAAATGCACCTCACATTATTCAGACTGAGCATACAACACATTACAGTTACAACACATCCTTTTAAACAGAATCAGGCACCTCTCTGGTACTGTTTGGCCTCTCTGGTACTGTTTTTTTTAACTAGCTCCAGTCCTATCCTACAGATAGAAGATTTATGGTACATACATGTTCCTCAGGGATCCACAAAATCAAATGCGGTGTGCCCCAAGGCTCAATTTTAGGCTCCATGCTTTTTAATTTATATATGCTTCCTCTTGGGAATGTAAATAAGAGACATGGCATTCGTTTTCACAGCTATGCTGATGACACACAGCTGTACATTGCCATGTCTCCTGAAGACACACGGCAAATTGATGACTTTAATTGCATTTTAGATGTTGGCGGAAAACTTCCTGCAACTCAAACCTGGGCAAACCTGAACTTTTAATTATCGGCCCTAAGGCTAAGAGAGAGAAACATTTGTCAAAATTACATGCATTGTCTTTAAAAACATCTGATCAAGTAAAGAACTTGGGTGTCATTTTTGACTCCGAGTTTAGATTAAATCCACATGTTCAGCATGTGGTTATAACAGATTTCTATCATCTTAAGAATATAGCCAGAGTCCACCTGTTTCTCTCTCGGGTCAACACGGAGATGCTGATGCATGCTGTTATCTCCAGTTGCATTGACTACTGTAATGCCCTGCTTTCTGGCATGAAAAAACCATTCCACGCCTTCAGCTTCTGCAGAACTCAGCTGCCCGTGTGTTGACGAGGACCAGAAGGCAGGTTCACATTACTCCAGTTTTAAAATCACTGCATTGGCTCCCCGTGTCTTTTAGGATCGATTTTAAGGTTTTTTTTAATAGCTTTTAAAAGTCTTAATGGTCTTGGGCCTTCTTATCTTACTGATTTGCTTTTACCTTATGAACCCTCGCAGACCCTCAGGTCCTCTGGCAGCGGTCTTCTAATGACTCCTATTGTTAATACACGAACCCACGGTGAGGCAGCTTTCCAACATTATGCCCCACAATTATGGAACAGCCTGCCGGAGAACTTGAGGGCTGCAGAGAAGTATTGATTCAGGCTCAAGACCTATCCATTTAATTTGGCTTTAATCCCGATTTAGATTTTCTACTTTAGGTTTCTTACTCAGTTTTTAGCACAAAATCAATAAAAACTGTTATTAATTCAACATTATTTGACATTTTTTATTTATTTATGTCTCTTAAAAGTCCAGTGTTTCCTCAGCAGAGCCTTCTGTATTGAGGGTGGTGGTTGCTATGACCCTGGCAAGAAGTCTGTTCTCCAGCTGGGTCGCATCTGCCTCCCGATGCAGACAGCTCCCCGGGATAGTGTTTTCCTCTCTGGTTTTTCTGTGCCCAGCTATTTTAGCTATATTTTTTATTTCTTCGATTATACATTTTATCATTGATGGGGTTTGTGGGTGGAGGGGAAGGAGGTGGGCAAATGGGTGGGAGTGACCCTGTTTTTACTCTGCTTTTACTTTCCAAAGCACTTTGCGCTGCATTTTAATTGTACTAAAAGTGCAAGTATAAATAAAGTTTGATTGATTGATAGGAATAATCTAAGCCTGATGTGTGAAATGAAAAAAAGGGTCAGAAAATAAACAGAAAAAAAACTGCAACTGACAAATGAAATGAATAAATTGATAATTAGGATAAAATCAAACCAGAGATTTTTACAGGACTTGCCCCTTAGGATGCTTGTGATCTTGTTTGTCATTGGGTTTTATAGTTGACTCTTATTTATTGCACACACAATTAAATAACTGCAGCAATGCATAAAGACTTTAGAGACTGTTTTAATTTTCTGGCACCAGATAAATATTGGTTTACACACCGTTTTAGGTTTCATAGGGGTGTTCTCATTCATCTGCATGAGGAATTGTGTCCATTGTTGCCGTTTTTGTCTATTTTTAAACATATGAATAATTAGGGAGTGTCTACAGCATGGCTGGAAACAAACTTTTTTTGCCCAGAACACCTGGTAGATTTGATTTAATAAAAAAACGAGAGTGGCTGGCAGATTTTCAAATCTGTGACTTGTGGTCTTCAATTGCTTCTGATTTTTATTTTATTAATTTCTTTTGTGCCAACAGTAAAGTTGTTTGGTATATAAAAAGGCAGCCCGAACAATGTGAAATTCAGTATGCCACCAGTACACAAATAGTCACAGGTTTCACTGATGTGATAGACACTTTTCACTTTTAAAATAAAATAGATTAATAATAATAATTTTCATTATCTTCCAAATCTTTAAACTTCTCTATTAGGGATGCACCGAAAATTCGGCCACCGAAAATTTTCGGCCGAAAATGGCCCAAAAGTGCATTTTCGGTTTTCGGCCGAAAGACTTTTATCACCGAAACAACGCGGCCGAAACAGGATGTTGTGATGACGAACAAAAACCGCGGCCAGCACGCGCTTGTCTGGAGAGGGGCCAACATGTCTGTGGTGTGGACGTATTTCAATATATCTGAGAAAGACCCACGGATAGCGATTTGTAAAACATGTAACGCTGAAATTTCAAGACGGGGTGAATCTGCAAAGACTTTCTCCACGTCGGGTTTGATTTATCACCTGAAATCCAAACATCCCCATCGCCATTCTGAATATGAGAAGGCGGCGGCACAGAAAAGGAAAATCCCTCCGAGCACACCCACTCCGTCTGTGGGGGACGTATTTGAAAAGGCAAGAAAGTTTTCCAGTGATGGTGCCAAGGCAAAGGGCATTACACAAAAAATAATGGAATTCATTGCCTTAGATGATCAGCCGTTCTCTGTTGTAGAGGATGTGGGATTTCGTAGGCTGATCGAGCACATTGAGCCCATAGGCGTAGTTTGACTTTTGCGTCGGGGGGGGGGGGGCAAAAATTGTTAAGCACTTTCAACAAACGGCCGCACTCTCACGCGAACCGGCGCGCATGCACGCGAACCGGCGCGCATGCACAAATATGTGCAAACTCGCGCGCACATGATGGCACACAAGATACACTCACCACGAAACCATGAAGTCCAAGATTAGATGTTCAAAACCAGTAGTTGCAACAGGATACAGTACACAGTAGATGTTATAAATGTTAATGTTAATGATGTTAAATGTATTAAGAAACAAAATATAACATGATTCATTTAACTGTCACAATATACTGCAGTTTATTTTGGACTTAAAAAAAACATTACGGTCAAAAACATTTATTTATTTTTGCCAGACAATGCAATTACATATTTCAGCCACCAGGGGGAGCAAACTCCGCCCATGATTGAGCCCCGTTATTCCATGCCGAGCAGACGACATTTCTCAGACGTGAGTTTACCTGAGCTGTTTAATGTTATTGCAGCTCACGTCCATGAGCTTATAGCTGCAGATATTTTTGTTGTAGTCCTACAGAGAATTCTTTTTAAATGCACTTGACTTAAATGCACTGTGTTTTTATGAGAGAACATTTTTACAATCTTTCAGCAGGCCAGTCAGTTATAGGCCTGTATTATTATTTATGTACACCTGAGTGGGGTCAAGTTAAACATTTTATTTTGAATTTTGTTTTTATTGTGCATTGTTGTAATGTCATGCTAATAATATTTTCATAATTTTGCAAATTTATTCTTTGTAGCATTAATATTAATGTATGCAATGGTAATGCCTTGATTTTAGTGAGGTTAGTTCACAGTCATTGCCATGAATGCAACGGTACTAATAATTGGCATAATAATTTATTTCGGTGTTTCGGTTTTCGGCCTTGGTTTCTTCATTTTCGGTTTTCGGTTTCGGCCAAGAATTTTCATTTCGGTGCATCCCTATTCTCTATCTAACTCTAAATTATTTTCATGAAAAGAAATGGACAAAAACTGAGGACTGTTTTTTACATTTAGTTCATGGTAGAACCATTCTGGCACATAACGCCGTAGCTGTGGTAACCTGGTGGCAAGCCACCGCAACTTATGTAAAATTCCCGGGTGAAACAAACATTGTGGGATGTCAATTATTGCTTTTTTTTTTTTTTCATTGTTTGTTTTAAAAACCTGTCACAGTGTCTGAGCAAAGTGACCCGCCACTACACAAAATAAACTAAACCACATTTGGCAGGTAGTGGGTGTGAATTTTCTACATCCATCGGCTAAAAATGGGAATAGAAATCAAGCTTGTGCATGTACCGACAACTTAATGATGACTGACATTTATAAAAGTGAACCGCACACATGCAAGTCCTCTTCTAAATCTGAAAATGACCATATTTCATGCATGTCTTTCACTGATACCTCTTATACCTCTCACCATTTTACTGCTTTAATTATTTAGCAGTCATACTTCCCAGCCAAAGCCGATTAGAGTGAAGCAGTCTGGTTGTGGTTGTGATCCCTACCTTGGCGTTGTAGGATATGTAATGCTTGGCCAGAGCCTCCGGGGTGTGCATCCATGATTTATCTGAAATGATACAAACAGCTCACTCAATACAGCAGTTTTAACCAGTGGTCTCGAGAAAGGAGGATGCACAATTAGCCATGAGCCAGTGAGTGGTTAAATCTCACATAATTTATGTGCTTTATGTGATGTGCACACACACACAATATAACACAAACTCAGCGGACATTTAATGCCACTGAAGACGAATGAATAAATGAACAGAAATGTGCGGAAATCAACTTCTACAGGAACTGGTCAGTGAATATCTGCACCACCACATTATCTGACGCAGAGGAACAGAACAGTTGTACATGTTCGGTATGTGGATTACATTTGGAAAATATGTATAATGTAAGTGGGGAATGTTAGAAAGATACGTGACCTTCAAACCGAGGCTCTGTTTTTTCACAGGATAGAAAAAGGAAAGACAATGAGGAGTGGGGTGTCTCACACTGGAAAAGCACACGCTTTTGTCAGTTTCGGTATGCGGATAGTTTGTAGACGACAACCATGGACTGTGCCAAGTAATTAGCAATTAAATGTATATAAAATGTCAAAAAGAAAGGTACAATGGCCATCTGATGCCAGTTTTAATGTTCTAAACATTTATCAATTTTCAACTGAATTTACAAATAAAATTTTCAACTTAATTCTTTTTTTTTCTTTCTTTGTTGTTCTTTTTTTTTTTTTAAACTGAAACAGTCGGTATAAATCCTGTTGACATTCCAACTGGTCACTCTTTGTGAATGCACTCTGCAGTGCTGGGCAGCATTCAACAAACACCCACTGATGTTTTGAAGTGCTTTATAATCTCGACTGGTAATACTGAGCTATTGGTTTGCAAGCAAAAGGTGAAACACTGATCTATGTGGATAAAGCGTCTCCCTGCCCTGCGGCTCTCTACAGAAATTCAGAATACACCGGGGGGAGATTCAGAGATATACTGGAAGAGTTTAAACTGCTATAATGATGTAGCTCTGCAGAGCTCTTACCCTTTGGAAAAATTAAGCCGGTGCTTAGCTCTTTCTAAACTTGAACTAGTTCTGAATTGGGTCAGGAACCAGCTAAGCATCTAGTCGAAAAAGAGGTATTAAGGAGCAGAAGTTTCCATTTTCTTTTGTTGGTGTAGATTCTCAGTTATCCAGACTGTGATGATCCTAACAGCTTAAACGGAAGCCAACTGAATTTCCTTTGTTTCTTGAAGATGTTTTACTTTTCATCCAAAAAGGATTCCCACCGGTAAGTTAAAACTGACGAGCTATAGACTGCTGCTGGGACATTTAACACTCATCCCACCCATCCCTCTAGGTTTTATAATCTCTGATGTTGCCTTGTGCACCAAATCTGTTGGGTTCTTTAGCAAGGCTGAGTTTTTGTTTTAAAAAAACTGGCATTATATGAACTTTGAATCTGGTCTCTATTGGAATGATTTGAAATAGGTGAACCACAATGAACTGGGCTAAACTGGAGTACATTTAGTACTATATTAGTATATCGTTCTTGATTGGACTGTATTGGACTGGTTTTCTGTGTAAAATGCCTTTAGATGGCATTTGTTGTGAATTGGTGCTATGCAAAAAAAAAAAAAAAAAAGTAGGCATAAATGAATTCTTCTAGTGGTTTGTTAAGATCTTTGGCCAAGTAATAATTGCTTACATGATTGTTAGATACAGTATTTTTCTGATATGAATCAATGTGAGAATGTTTGTGAAACCACCTGGGAAGGAGATTGAAGGCAGGATATTCAGTGTTGGGCAGCTGTGAAAATGCAAATCGGTGCAATGCTGTCTTTGGAGGAGTTCCTCAGACCTTTCTTCTCCACACAGAGGCAATATCTTGGAGCAATTTTTATTAACCTTTTTGTTTGATGCTGTTGCAAAGTGTTGATGACTCAATAGCACCTCTCAAGAGCCTGAAAGTCCTCACCATTCAGTCAGAACTGAAGAAACCTTTTGCATGAGACCTGTAACGTCTTCAGACACCAAGAAAAGAAGTTAAGTTGGCTTCTAGTCAAGTCCTGAGATTTATTTATTTATTCAAATGAACCTCTAACAAAGCACTGCTTTAATTTACTCGCCTGATTTGCTAGTCTGGATGAATGGTTGAGGACATACATGAAGATGTGTACTATCTTCAGACACATGAAGATACTGTCATTCACATATCAGATGTAGGTAGTTCAGACTACATTGTGAGCAATAATGTTTATCAGCTCTTTTTTGGCAAGTTTAGCTTGAAATGAAACAAAGTAGGAAAAGGGTGAATGAATATTTCTAGGTGGAATCATATTTTATCCTAATTTAATCGTATCTGAGGGCATTGGATAGTTTTTGACAGCTATTATATCTTAAAATCATTAACACTTCCTGAAGCAAACTCTTCAGAGCGTTAATGTAACTTAAAGCCAATTACATAAACATCTGTTCACTTCTTAAGCATGCACGCATCAACACTTTGAGGTGCTTAAAAACTGCAGATCTAAACAGCAATGTACAGAGCGCATGTGCACCCCTTTCCTCCTCTGTCAAACACATCCAGAATAGTTGCCAAAATTTTATTTTCACAGCTTTCCAAAACATCTGGTTATAATTTTACACTAATAAAAACTGAAAGTCACTCTGACTATGTGTTCTTTTGTCCACACACATTAGGTGTAATGTTTGTGACAGTCTGCTCCTGCCTTTTGTTTTTATTGTGACAAAGTGCTGACAGGTGTGCAGTGCAGAACTGGAGAATCACCTGAAACTGCATGTTTGGCCAGTCAGGGTGTACCAGCATGCGCTTTGACAATGCAAACCTGTGTGAATGCATGTTCCAGAAATATTTCTTTGACACTGAATCAGTTTGACATGGAGCAAGCTCATCACCTTTGATGATGTTTTCCACCTCATCTGGGAAGGAAATGTCACGCACTAATTTAATAGAATTGCACTAATGATTCCACTGATAATTAATCATCAATACTGGAATATAGAAATAAGCTTACTCTGTTCATATACTGAAAAACTGCTCGACATATTGTAAGACCAATATCTGTAGAGAAAACTTTTGTGACTTCCTGTTTCCACATGAAGAGAGTTTTTTCACTGCACGGTATTTGATTCAGGACCCTGCAGCTGCTTGTTGGTCTCATTTGAAGTAAGCATCAGTTAAGTCAGTTGTAGATTGTGCTACCTCATGAATTTTTATTTTTCTTCCCTGCAGCTTCATAAAATGCACATAACCTGTCCACACATAACACCCTTGTGAATCCCTACACAGCTCTGTGGTCTCCATGCTGGAAACCACTGTGTTAGCATGCCAGGTCAATTCTCTTCTGTTTTTTTAAGCAAAGATAATTTCGTGTTTAATCACGTGGATTTCTAATAAATTAATCGTCACCACAAACACTTAATGATTCATCTTTTTAGCCCTGAAAATGGTTTTTGGATCTTCACCCAGACAAAGTGATCAGTGGCTCAGAGATCATTACAGGTCACTGACAAGCACAATGAAAAGCATCCCGTTGTGCTGCTTTCAGCATTTATTAATTTTTCTCACTCTTCATTTCCTGCTCATAATCAGCTCATCACTGTGGCAATGAATCTTGTCACAAAAGATGCATGGCTGTGACCTTAGGGCACTTAACTTGTTAAAGCAGATTGATTGTGAGGAAGACTTTCCAAAGTCCAGGATGTGACTTAACTTCACCGTGTCCTCTACATAAGAATGTTAATGACATTAAGGTTGACATTAATGTTGGCCAGAAGACGTAAAGACTATTCCAATTACGCCCAGCTCCTCTTATGTGAAGGAGCTCATAGTTTTATTTTATCACAACAGAGCACTTTACTGTCTGACTTACTTGGGGTTACTAGGGTTTCCAAAAGCAGAATGAGAAGCAGAGCCATCAGTTATCAGGCTACCAGTTAGTGTTTGTGACAGAGACACCATCTCTACCATTACGACAAGGCTAAAAACTTTCATTTTAGAATTGCCCTGAACCATCCCTTTAGTTGCGCTCGTATGGTTGCTTGGCAACACATCCACCAGGGGAGATTTCTTCTTTTTCATTTTCTTGTATATGGTTGACAATTTACTCTCTAAGCTCACTACTGCCCCGACAACTTCTGATTGTCTTGCTCTGTTTTGTTCCTAACATTAATCTATGTACACAAATAAAACCAAAGCAGGAGACAGACAGAAGGCTCAATTTGTCTTCATATCTGTTTCAAATGTTAAGTATAAATGAGTCTTTAGGATATTGTCTCCATGACCCAAACCTGGATAAGCAGAAGTTAGTGGATGGATGGAAGCGAATGCACGTTCATATTCAAGTTGTAAATTAACAATATTCATAATCAAATGTGATGTGAATGGCCAAATTCCTCAATATTAGCCTCATCTTACACTGGACTCTCCCTTGAAGATAAGGTAAGAAGCTCAGGCATTTGGGAGGGAACTCGAAGTAAAGTCGCTGCTTCTCCACAAAGAGAAAAGCCAGCTAAAGGGGTTCGGATATCTGGTTCGGATTCCTCCTGGATGCTTCCACTAAGGAGGTGTTTTTGGCATGTCTAACCAGGTAGAGGTCCCGGGGCAGACTCAGGAAACACTGGAGAGTCTCTCAGGTGGCTTGGGAATGTCTTGTATTCCCTCGCAGAAGCTGGAGGAGGTGGCCGGAGAGAGCGAGATCTGGGCCTCTGCTCCTCCCACGACCTGAATTCAAAGTTAATAGCTCTTTGAATAATATCCTTGTATGCTATTATTATAATATTATAATATCCTTGTTCTGTGTGTTACAGGTCTTGATTTTTGGTTTTATTGTGGTGTCATAGTCCTTTTATTTTCTAATAAGGGTTTTTTTACTCTGAGGGATATTCTGAGAACATTTTTATCACTCAATCCAAATATACACCATTCGAAAACTTTTTTTGCCCTGACTGAAGTGGGATTTGATGGTCACTGTGCTGCTTGCTAAGTGCTGTTTCAGACTATACACAATACATTAAATGATCATGATGCCTGAACTGAACGCAGGTGGACCTAATTAAGTATGAGACCTGTGGAGGTGATTGGCAGCACCAAATATTAATTCAGGGCCTTCGGTCAAAGGAGGTCCACATAATGCTACTTCTGTGTGTAAGTCCATTACATAAAATCCAGAAGTATAGCCATTACAATTTCAAATTGTAAAGCAACACAACATAAAAGTTCCAAGGAGGATAAATAGTTTTGCATGGTACTGCAGATACAGGAAGGTCTTTGAAAGTTTCTTTCCTGTCTAATACTTCACTGTCAACTTGGAAACTTTCCTCTTTTTAAATTGTCCTTCTTCTAGGTTTACCTAACAGCTGTGCAATGGATTTAAACCTAATCACACCTTGCTAGAGTCTCCTCCAAAGAGACGTCTGTTTTCTCGTGGGAATCTCAAATGAAAGTGGATTGGGGGAAGATATGTGTACTCTTTTCTTTTCAAACCAGAAAGGTCAGGAAACTAAATTCCAAGAAAGACTGACGAGAAGAGGGAGGAAAAGAGGGGTGAGGGCTGACAGCGGCAAGGCAGGCCGGCAGACATATTTCAAGATGTTTACACACAGTGCTCTGATAAAAGAAGGGGCTGGGCAGGTGTGCATTTTTGGCTCTCTTTGTTGCATAAAATGGCAAATACATGAAAACAAATAAAGTGACATCAAATAGAATGACTTGAACCGTGTTTTTCATCTATGATGTACTCCGTCTGTTATTAATAAAAGCTCTTTTATATTTTCATTTGTTGCTTCAAAGGGCTGGCTCCAAGAAAAAAACATGCTGCATGGCCTGCTTATTAAAAAAAAACAAAAAAACAACAAAAAACAAAACTCAAGGTTACGATCAAATAGTAAAAAAAAAAAAACAACTATGTATTCTATTCATACCATTTAACTAAATTGTTGAGAAGTCTTAAAAAGGTTTAGTCCTGGTTTCCTGTTGATGTGATAATGAATTACCTTTACCATTGATTCAAAAGGTCTTAATCCTTGTTCCAAAACACTTTTCTAAAAGCGGATCTTACTGAAAATCTAACCTGATCTATTGGCAATTAGTAGACTAATGCATAACTGGCTGTTCTAATTAACTAGAGTGGACAGAAAAATAAGCTTATTCATTTGTCTGAAGAAAACAAGCAAACACCCAGCAATGGGCAAAGCTGGACTTTTATCATAAACTTAAGAAATCTAAACTTTTAAACTTTAAAATGAAAAAGTTTTCTCTTTTCTCACAATATCAAATAAATGCCTTGGTTAAAATATGTTTAACAGCCTTTAAATGGATCACTTGATCAACCAATATATGTAAACTCACTTTTCAATAAATGTCTCTCTCTCTCTGTTTATGTCGTTGATTTCATTAAAGTACTTTGCAATTTCTCCCCTCTCCTGATAACAAAAAGTAATTATTAAGATCTGTAGCTTTGGTGAGGTAATTTATTGCAGTGCCATAAGTCTTTTCTCATTTACTGCTGAAACCAAACGTCTACATACACTGTATAAAAAGGCGATTTTTTTTCACCCCTCACTGTCCGACATTAAATCAGACTAAACCTTTCCTGATTTAGGTTGGTAGGGATTACCAAAATCATTTATATTTGCTAAAAGGAAGGATGGAGATATTTTTTTTTCGAGAATGCTTTTTTACTTTCTTTAAAGTCAGAAGTTACATACAATAAGATTACTTTGATTACTTTGAAAATAATTTTCTGTTATTTTATGGCATTTTTCTGGTGCCCCAGCTGCTGGAAAATTACCGTTTTTTTACAATTTCTTTTTTTTTTTTTTTTTTTACAGTGCATTGTTGCATTTGGAGGAAAAAAAATGAATGCTTACAAGCCTGAGGACACCATCCCATGAAGTGTGTGGGTGGTAGCATCATGTTTCCATCCTCTCTGTCCCATCTCCCTCCTCTTTTCTCACTTCACGTGGCTGGCCTTCATCAGGAAGGTCCCCCCCTTATAAGCCAGGTCCTGCTCAAGGTTTCTTCTCTCTTACAGGGGAGATTTCCCTTGCCAATGTTTGGCTTAAAAGGTTCTTCTCCTCCTAGGGGTTTTTCTTACTTGCCATTGTTTCTTTAATTAAGATTTAATAATATTAGTTATTGCTAATAATATCCACTCAGGAGTCATGCTCTGGGTCTCTAAAAAATGCCTGGAGACAATTTGTATTATGATATTTGTATGTGTATTGTGCTTGGATTCTCTCCAAGCAAAGTTGAATTAAACTGAATTGTTGTGAGAGTGTTTTGTTGCAGGAAGGACTGGTCCACTTCGCTAAATAGATGGCACCATGAGGTAAGAACATTATATTGACATGTTGGACCAACATCTCAAGACATCAGCTAGGTAGTTAAAATGGACAACGACCCCGAGCATACTGCCAAATTAGTTACAGAGTGGTTTAAGGACAACAAAGTGAATGTTTTGGAGTGGACATCAAAAAGCTCTGATCTCAGTCCAAAAGAAACCTTTGTGGGCAGAGATGAAAGGTGTATAGGAACAAGGCAGCCTACACACCTGACTCAGTTCCACCAGTTCTGTCAGGAGAAATGGACCAAAAGTCCAGTAAATTATTGTAAGAAGTTTGTGGAAGGAAAAGCAAAATGTTTGGTAGCATTCCCTTTAAACTGTTTGACTAAGAAAATGTATGTAGACATCTGAGTTTGTAGGAGGTCATAAAATATTCTCTCTCATTATTCTGGCATTTAGCAAATAGAAATAATTTTGGTAATCCTAACTGACCTAAAACAGGTAAAAGTTTCATCTGATTTAATCGGACACTTCAAAAAAAAAAAAAAGGACTGTGTCCTCTTATACAGTGTATTTGAGCTTCTAGTTTCAACTGTACATGTAATATATTATCAACTACTGTCATGGATCATATATGACAGAAATTGATATGATGTATTATATTTGACTGGAGTCAAGCAACCATTTCAATAAAACTAAATGTTCTTATTCTAAATACAACAAACACAGCACACCATGTATCTTTTGTCCTGTTGGACTTGGACTCCATAGTTCTAAAAAAGCATGTTAGTAGTAGGAATGACCCTGTAAATTGTCAGTTATCAACCAACAAGTGGCAAACGTATGTCATGTGAGTTGTTACCGATACTGTTGACATGGTGACTGTGGAAACATAAGCTGAGGGTGAAAACAACTAGTTACCTAATTATAATGTTTCAGCTGATACTTTTTTTCATGGCTGTTGTTCCACCAGGGTAAACCTAACCTTTCAAATGCAAATTTGGCAGGGTGTATTTGTCTCATCCTGGCTTATATAACAGTGTGAGGTCTTTGAGACGTCTTCCTTTCGACAGTTAAAGTGAAGCAAACTATACCTGCATATGATGTTATTTGACACCATTTTCTGCTTGTGGCCAGAGGGAGATTGCATGAGTTTAACATTTTATTAAAAACTATAACATGCTGACAAAAGTATTATGCTTTTCAGTAGTTTAAAAACAAACAAACAAACAAAAGAAACAGAAAAACAAACCACAACTAATACTTACAGACCAAAATGATATCAGATGTCCATCTACCAAACAGATATCTGTATATTTGAATTTTTGGGTCCAGCCATTGTAGTAGTTGTAGTGGTCATAAAACTCACGTTTCAAGCAGCTTCAGTGCAATGCTGCAAGTGCAGAGTTTTTCCACTGGGCCACCTGATGAGACCAGGAAATAGACTAATTCACTGCAGTGCTCAATCAATAGTATGCAGTGAATTTTTTGGCTGTGTGCAGCTCTCCATCATGCAGAAGACAACTTTAAATAAGCTCCAAAGCTACAATTCTACTAAGGAGTAGTAGGAGAGAGTGAGAGTGTTACTTTGAGATAAAAAAAAAATTGGAGAGCTTAAACTGGACCAATGTCTGGAAACCAAATGCATTCAGCAATAAATTAAAATTAAGACGAATAGGTAAAAAGACTACAAAATGTTGCAACTGCATAGAAATACTGACAGTAACTCTACTGAGAGAGCACAACTCTTTGATTTACTCTGTGTGTGAGGAAATGAACAAAAATGTTCCCTGCAATTAAACACTACTCAGATCAAGAACACCGCAATGCTTCACTGTGGTTTACTATTGCAAGACTGCTGAAGTGGTGTTAGTTTTATTTGAGATTTTGTACTAGGCCTTGTAAATTAATGTTATGCCTCTACTTCATTACTAAATCCAACAAATGTTGCTTACGAGGAGAAATTCAAGGATTATTTATATATTATGGATGGGTCAAACAAATAAAAAGGTTCAAGGATCAAACATGTTTGAAGTGAAAGAAGTTGAAGCACAAACTCAGTGACTCACTGTGCACACAGCCCTGGACTCCACTCTCAGCTCCTCAGCTCTTGTTCTTCCAGTACAAGGCTACGGGATGTGCATAAATTACACTGTCATCTAATTATTTGTGCTTTCATCATTATACAGATCATTATTGATGTTCCAAATAACAGTTATGTGGAACACTTCTGAAATGATCATCACAGATGGCTTTTTTATGCATCCAGTGATTCATTTGAGATGACCATTAAAATCAAATTGAATCACCCAGCCATTCTGATGCACATCTATTTTTCTACATGGGTGCTTTTTCTAAATCATAATGATAAATAAAGAAATTATTATTATCATTAGAAATAATTATAGCCACTTCATCCTATTCAGGGTCACGGGGTTAATTACTGAACTCAGTGCAGTAATAAATATCAGAGCACTGTGGCACTGTAACCAGATGTTTTTTTGTTTTTTTTAGTTTAATAATGAGTATAAAAAAACTAGACTAAGAAATTCCTAGAGAAACTGGTGGAATTGCTTCTACTGCTCATCTACTACTCTACGGTCTCTTACTTGCTGCTTAAAACTTAGAGATCAATCCATAAGTACTAGAGAAAATATTTGATTCATTTTAAATATATAAACATTCAAAATGTATTGACTTATTTATATTTCCATAATTTTTTTTTTTAATGTGAAAGAATTTATTATGATGATTAATTATTGAACCATTTTGATATGGGGTTTTAAAATGTCTTTTGTTCATTATTCTATCCCATCATACACTCATATGGGATTTTGTATTAGTATATAAGTTATGACTTTATGGTAAAAAAAAAAAAGTTCTCTGAGACTACTTTTAATATTATATTTCTTCCACAGCTTTCATCAGCTGTTATGTGTTAATCTCGTGAAGTCCACATAAATGCTGGACTTTCCTTTATTATACTTATTCATTTATTGTTTAATGCAACAAATACTGCACAGCTGGAACTACAACTCTGCAACTCAGAGACAGACAGTGGGTGGAGCAAATGAAATGCATTCATAGTTACCAGGTACCTGTAGCTGTCAAGTACCTGGTTCCTTGGCAGTGCAAATTAATCTATAAATCTGTCTAGTATTAAATAACTTTATCCACAACAAGAGTGAGTTTAAAATCTTTACAGTGTTTGCATGATCATCAAATGCAAAGCCATGGCATCATTTAAAAACTCAAGAACAGGTTTGAATGAAGGGAACAACACACTCCATGATTTATGGACTCAAACAAGAGTTCAACACTTCAGTGCAAGTCACATCAAAGACCAGGAGGTAATAAACACAGCAGATAAAAATGATTCAGTGTCCTGCAGCCATGACCTGCTGAATGTGATCAAGCCCACAAAACACAGACGCAGAGAAAAATCAGGTAAGTCAGTTTAGTGGGCATGTTGTCGGGGCTAGCCTCCACTATCTCAGCCAAAAGCAGCAAAGGTGTTCAGGACAGGGGCGGGAATAAAAAGATATCTGAAAACTGCTGGACATCAACAGACATGCTTGATTGTGGTAATGATTCATTTCAACTACTTCCAATTCAGAAGTCAGAGGGAGACAAGGTGTAGCCTTTGTCCAAATCCCACTTGTGAATAATTAAAGACATAAAAGCAAAACTGATAGTGTATGTTATCAAAAATGAGGCGAGGCCATTTTTAATGGGAATTTAGCAGATAGAAGACTGAAACCAGTGGAAACCAAGAATTCTTTGTTTAACTCCTGGGAGGCTGTCTGCCACAGAGGAAATGTTGTAAATCGGATGATATTTACAGCTCAAGGTGATGTCATTTCTGTTACTACAACTCAAATTACTGGGAGACAAGGAAAAGTAATATTTAAATAAGAATCCAGTCTCAAATCTGATTATTTTTCTCATCAAAAGGAATTTTCTGCATCACAGTTTTTGAGGATAAACACTGAGAGACATTAAATCCATTCAACGTTAAGTATAATTCACAGCAGGAACATCCAGGTCCATTAAATATGAATGCATGAAATAACGTACGCACACACACACACAACTGTGTCGTCTTTATGTACAATTTGATTCAAGGTTTGATATAAAAACAGTTCATTTCTGTTCAAGGAAAAGTTTTTGATGATGCAAAAATTAAGTTTTGAAGGAAGGCCAAGGGTCGAGCTTCTGTTGCTATCCTGATGCACTGCTACAGTATATGGAGAAATGATTTTCTTTGTGAAGAAGCTTTTACACATTCAACAGAGAGTTGAATGGTCTGAATGCTTTCAGTCCCTGATAGCTGAACAAAAATGAGAAAGTGCATATTTGTCTGAGTTTCTTTTTGTCTGTATTAAATCGCTTCCCTTTCACAAGCATGAAACTACCTGTCTGTCTCATTTGAGTTTGCCAAACAGTCTATATTTTCTTAAAGTACTAACCTGTTACTTTTCATACATCTTCAGAAACAAAGGCTACGTACATGGATGTATCTGCTGAAATGCAGAAGAATGAAATACATCGCATTTCCATTTATAATGGAAATTTAATATGAGGTGAAGGAGGACTGTCTGACCTCACAGATTGCCATATTTTTTTTTGCTAAAGTAGAAAACCTAATGGGAAACAGTGAATTAAAGCCAAATATCATTAAGCCTCGTGGCACCACCTGGGTCTCGGATATTTTCCTCTGCTCTGTCAGGGCTTCTCCAGGTCTGCTGATTCACACCAGAGGGAGTGGGACAGATGGTGGTAAACACATCAAGCTGTTTTGCAAACTGCTGCCCCGAATATATCCTCCTCTGCATTTGGACAGGGTCACCTCATATCACCTCAAGAGGGTTGCACAGCCTGCTGGAATGTCAAACATCTTGGAAAAAGGCTCTGAAGGTTGTCTATGTTTTTTTGCCTATCAGTTTCTTGTATTATACTTTTGCTGTCCTTCAAATATTGCCATGGCTATTTTATTTCCTCACAGTGGATCTTCAAGTGTAGAGACTATAGTTCTGGTATACCATGGTCAAAAAAGATCATTACAGATCCCTCAGCAGAAATTCCACAAAAAGTCTCAATGCACAAGTCGCTACATTTTTTTTTCCAATTTTGATAAACTACACAGCAGAAGGGCTTCATCTTGATCAAACTCTTGAACCTCTCTTATCTGTTGCCATTCAGGGTATGCAGAGACATTCCTTTCATTTTTCAGTAACAAATATTTTGATTTTGTAAAAAATAAAACTGAATATATTACACTGCTGATTTGGTCTTATCAGAGTAGCAAGATGTTCTGTGTCCAAGCAGTTCTGGTTGGATGGATTCTACCAGCATTTCTGACTAAAACAGTGTAGCTGGTCCTTCCCCATGTCTGCTTTGCTGTGGAAAACATTCTTTACATATCAGCAAATGAAAGTTGTTGTGGATATTATGTGGTATAAAAACAAATGTGGGGCTGATCTGATTCCATTTTTCGGTTAGGGTTAAATGGGAACAATTTTTCCAGCCTTTACGCTTTAATGTTAAGTAGTCAATCGAAAATTAAGTTGTTACTGCTGCAATAGCCCTTTGATTTGTTTGGAAAAAGCATTGCTGTTTTTAACTTTATTCAGTTCACTAAAAATCAGTTCAATAATACTTACAACACCGTATATACATGAAAACAGCATCTGAAAAGAATGCTGATGCTCAAATGAGGACAAGCGTTCCCGTAAGCTGCGAGCCCTGTGTCTCAGGCATTCACTAGTTCCTGTTTCATGTCTGGCAGCATTTGTTTCAAATGCCATTGGTAGTGGTCCAGTTAGCCCACTTAGAAAGGTGCTGAAATGATCCAAGGTGAAAATCACTTGACCGGAAGACCCTCCTGCTAGAGACAGTCCAACTGGTACTCCACTGGTTAGTCCTGGCCAGAAGCCTTCAAACAGGAGCAAAGATAGCTGCTTCAAGCTGCTTTGTGCTTTGCCTGCCCTTGAATCATCCATTCTCTTAGAAACAGTGTAGAGCCATAATATCTTTATGATAAAAATTACTATGCTCCATTAAATCTTTATTCACAGCTCAGAAGTCAAGTCAAGGCAGTGGTCAAAGCTAAGTTGCTATAGTGATGACAGGCATCTATTGGCTATGGCAACTGTCAATCAAAAGGCAGATTGTGTGTTGGCTAGGTGTTTAGAGATCAAGGATCTTGGAAGGATCAGAAGATGGCTCCACCAGAGGAGGAGGCATATTTAGATTGTAACATTTGGTTGAGGCTAATGCAGCTGCTGCCAGCTGCTTAACTAAACTTTGCCCTCAACCCTTCCAACTCAGAGTTAATGCAATTAATGGAACAATAACCCATATATTTTAATATTAAGAAAGATTATGGCCTGTTAGGGCTTAATTCACATCTCCAAAGTCAAGTTCACTGAAAGGGCAAAGTAACTAAGTAACAAAGGGACATCTTCATACACTGCAATGCAATTTATGGCGTTAAAGAGTTAAAAAAAACCACTCCTAATTGTGTATAAACCTGTGGCTTCACATCATTTCAACTGATGTAGCCTACTTAAAAATCACAATTGTTATGTACATGAAATTTAGCTATGGAGTTCCAAACAATTTTTTCAACCAGTTTCTAAATATTTTTATTTTGTATATATTATCTATATTTTAACATGGGAGTCAATGGAGATCAACTGTTTGCTTAAACCAGATACAGGCTGAAGCAACCTACTAAAAACTAAAGGTGCTGAAGGGTGTTGCAGCCAGAAAATGAGCACAGGACTGATGAATCAAGTGCCTCATGGTCAGCATCTTCTCAAGAAAAGTATCAAATAACAGAACGCTATTCAAAAGTAATTACATTTAATTTAATTTTCGGTAAGGGTGTTTTCACACTGGCACCATTTAGGTTTCGCCCAATGGAACTCTGGGCAAGAGTGAGGTTTGATTGGGTCAGTGTGAATACATCAGCCACACTGATGCACAGCAAAATGGCTCTACTGAGTCCTCTCTAAAGAGATGGTCTGGGTACAGTTTACAGCAAACTCTGATGCAGTCCATTTGTGGTGTGGTACAGCTAAACAAAACACGTAGGTGTTGTCTCGTCATGGTTTGCTTCAGGGCACTTGCCAAGGAAATGTGACGCTCCACCAAGACTGATATTGTTCAATGACGGCACTGACTCAGTGTTTGGACAAGAGTGGAAGCAACATCTGTGAACACGAACCAAACTAACTGAAAAATGACACAGTGTCATCTGTCAGTGTGATGTTAATGTTGCACAGCAAAACTTAAAATCATTTTTATTTTCTTCTGCAATAACACCAATATTTTATGTTTCTACAAAACAAAGAACTCCTTTTGTTCCTTTTCAGAATGTTAAATTCAAGTGTTGGATCTTCAGCTTTACATCTCTTTTTTTTTCCTTTTTAAACAAAATCTTCTGCTTAAAAGTTGGTGACCCCAAAATTAACTATGAGGACTTGGAGTATGGATGGTATATTTAGGACAGGGTCAGACTCATTTTCACTGAGGGCCACATCAGCGTCATGGTTGCCCTTGAAGGGCCAGATTAAAAGCATGAATGTAACAAAATGCAATGTAAATCAAAATAAATTAAACTACAACTTATTATATTATTAAATAACTATTTCTGTATTTATTATGTATTCAAGTTTCAAATGTTTAAGTCATTATCATAATAAACTCGGGGTTTGTGGTTGTAAACCTGCTCTTGCGCAGGTTATGGACTCAGAGTATCCATTACCTCGGTTTCAGAAACGGGCCTTACTAAACCCTCTTGCTCAGAGTTAAGTTACCTCACTTTGTGAAACAGAAAACTCCATTTCTACGGAACAACTGGCACATCTGCAAAGGAAGCATGCATTTTATGTATTTGCTCATTAAAAATAAAAATCACGTGGTCCTTCCCAGGTTTTAAAATTAATGCAAATGGCTGGATTAACAACTCAGTTAAAGCACATTAACCGTCATTATTTATCTTACAAAAAGTTGGAACAAAAAAAAATGCAGAAGAAGAGTGAACAAAAAGATCTCAACCCAAGAGCTGTAACCTTTAACAGCAAAAACATGATTTCCTGTGTGACCTTATCAGTCTCTGATGTTATTGTAGAGCACTTTTGGCCCACTCTTCCAACCCTATCAAGTTTGCATCTACTTGTTTCTGCACAGTTCTCTTAAGGTCACATCAAGACATTTCAATCCAGCTGAAGTCTGGACTTTGGGTCATTGCAACACCTTAATTATTTTGTTTTTCAGCTATTCTGTTGTAGATTTGCTCAATGACTGAAGTGTGAGCAGGTCCTGTGGTTGCTTTGGACGAGGGTCCAAATGATCACAATTGACCACCGCTGTGGTTGACAGTTGGGATGAGGGGTTTGTGTAGATAAGCTGTATTTGGTTTTCACCAAACGTGGCTCTGCGAATTATGGCCAAACCTTTCCACTTAGTTCTTGTCAAAAGACGCTGCTTCAGTAATCTTGCGGTTTGTCAAACTGCAACTCAGCAAAGCTTAGCCATGCTACCATGTTCTTTTTACAGAAAAAAAAAAGCATTTTCCTGGCAACCTTTCTTGCCAATACACACTGTGTAGTGCTTTTTATGATTTTTGTTCATTTTATCTTTATTATTTGCTGTCTCGTATTTGATCATCAAACATGCCAGCTGAGGTCTGTGGAATCTGACACTTAGGGCCCGATCTTCTGCCAAACCTCCTAAAGCCGCTATTAAGGGATAGGGATATATATTATGCATATATTATGCATATGAGTGGTTAGGGCATTCCACCTGTTTAACCAATCAGTGCGTCAGTAGCCATTCCCTTTAAGAGCAGGTTGCGCTACCCGCTATTAGCAATCTTCTGCTTTCCTAAAGCTGCAACCGGCAAACCGCTATGGAGCGTTTTCATCCAGATCAGAGCAGCTCTCATGGGCAGCTGGTCTGGGACTCTGCTGTAGAGCTTCCTCCTCTTCCTTCCTCCTTCTCCTCTGCACTGATATATACATAACTAGCTCTAACTAATGTGGAGCAAATGATTTAATCGTGTTTTTAATACTCCAAGAAGTTTCAACAAACTGCTCAGAAAAAAAAGAGCCAATGAGCTTCCCGGAAAGCATTTCTTAACTAGAAAAGCACTCGGAGAGCGCAGACCTCTGCCAAGCACAACAGTTCTCCCATGTAGCGATTTACAGATTGTGATAAAATCAGTGTTCTGGATCAGATCCGGATCAGCCTTTGAAATTTAATAGAGGTTCCCATCGTCAATCCCTGAGTGGAATTTCATGAGTTTTGGGCAATAATTAACGGAGATATTGAGAAACAAAATTTATGGCCCCATTGACCGCAATGTTATCGAAAATTTGAAAGTGATCCAGAATCCAGGATTTCTTCCGGATCACAGCCAAAATGAAATCAAATCTTCCTTTTCTTATTTCTGACAACTCCTGAAAATTTCCTCAAACTCCATCCATTATTTTGAGTTATCTTGTACACAGACAGACAAACGCCAGCAAAAACATAACCTCCTTGGTGGAGGTAAAAATATTTTTACACAGACAATTCCTATCGGCTACCTGAAAGTCCCAGATAGTTGGTGCGCTCCCGGTAAACAGAGCTGCAAGAACATAGCCAAGACGCATAGCCGCTGGGAGCGTCTGATGTGCTTTTTAAAATACTGCAGAATGAAGCATTGTATGATCATTGAGCCAGAGGAACAGGTATGATGACATCTACCTTCTACCACTGAGCGCATCTCGGATGCTCCTAGCTCAAGGAGAGGGTCAGAGGGATAGCCGCACAGTACAAGAAACTCCACAACAGAGTTCTGTGATCTCCTAGTTTCCTCCACAGCAAACATCTGAATGAGATCAAGCCACAGCTGTACAGACTGACGTGTCTGGCCGTGACTATCCCCCCCACCACAACTGCTGACCAGACATCCTCTGCCCTCAAGAGAATAAAAATGTATGCAAGTAATATGGTGATGTGTAATCGAGAGGTAGAGCTGTTTGTGCAGGTCTGCATGTGACCAGGTGGACGCACAATTATGCCAATTGGACGCGCTCTTTTACGCCCTGACATGCGGGTTGCGCTTTCCACAAACTCAGTATCTTGCGATCGCGGGTAGCGGGTTCAGGATAGCGGGTAGCGGGGGTCTGACCACCCGCTACCTGCTATCCTAAACTCACGATCGCAAGATACTGAGTTTGCGGAAAGTGCAAATGACACGCCCATTGCCACACCTACAATGTGAGTAAGGGAGTCGGCAAAGCGGATAGCGGCTTTAGGGAAGTGGCTAGCGGGAGGTGTACGATCGGGCCCTTAGCTTATGGGACTTTTGCAGTTTTTTTGACCAATGCATGGTCTAAACTTTTATGAAGATTCACACACTTGATCATTTATTCAAGCACATTTATTCAGATGCTTTTTACTTTCTTAAATAATATGTTTTTACATGGTCTTTTTAAAAAACAATAATGAACAAACTGCCACATGTGTTGTTATTCATCTGAAGTTAAACTGACCTAAATTGTAAAACCCATTAAAATGTTCTGATATGTAAAACAACAGAAAAAGGTTTGCATTTTTTTCACATGTTCAAAGCCTTCAGCTACAGCACCTAAACTAAAAAGAACAACACAGGTTTATCATTTTAATCATAATAAGACTATAACATTGGCATATTATTAACTAATTTTAAGCGACTTACTCAATAGCTCTCTGGCTGTTAGTCTTTGAGGTCTTTTTGCTAATGTGCATTGAAAAAAAGTCCTTCTGTCACCAGAAATAAGGCTTACAAATAAACTACAGGATATTTATTTAATATATCCTATTTTCCACAGTGACTGAGACGTCTCTGACATGGTAGTGCACAAACAGGCTTACCTCAATTCCATAAGCTAATTTCATGACTTGGGTACATTTGCTCACCTTTTTTCCTGTTAAAGGCGCGGTTCATAGTGGAAAATGTGTGTCACTGAGGTCCCCCTGACTATCTGCCAATCTTCCACCTGAAAAAGCAACAGGGAGGAGAACTGAGTTCAGTATACCTTCAACCTTGAACCTTCACTAAAAGATGGCAAAAAAAAAAGAAAGAAAAAATCTAAATAGGATAAAAATACCCATCCTGTCGGGAGGAGGGTCAGGTTTACTGCAGCTGTCAGACTGTGGTAAAGTTCAAGTTTCTGCAACCTTTGCTTTAAACAGTGAATAGAAATTTACCCGTTCGAATTACCTGGTTTCTACATTAATTTACCATAAAATTGGAACTGATCCTCATTTAATTTGCAATAATAGACGAACACAGTGTACTTTAGCTGATAACACAGTGTAAAATAATTTATTTTTTCTGATTTCAACAAATGTTTAACATTTGACCATTCCTCTTTCCAGAGCTGCCTCAGCTCAGACACATTTGGAGGATGTCTGTGTGAAAGACTCTCCTGAGATCATTCCACAGTGTCTCCACGGGTTTAAGCTCTGGGCTCTGACTGGACTGCTCTAAAAAGGTCCACTGTCTTCCATTCTGTCGTGGATTTACTTCAGTGCTCAGGATCAATATCCACTTGGATTCCTCAACTTCTGCAAAGCTTTAATTGGCAGACAGCCACCCTGACATTATCCTGTACGATATTTTGGTAAATCTCAAAGATGGCAACTGGTCTCAGGCCCTGAGAGCCAAATCCTGATACTCCCTCCAACGTACTTCACTGTTGGGATGATGTTTTGATGTTGGTTTCTTGTAACTTTTTTTTTTGTATACTACACAGAGCGCAGTATTCTGCCTGAACAATTAAACTTTTGTTTCAACAGACCACAAAACATTTTCCAAGTAAGGTTTCAGATTTTTTTTCTGAGTGCAACATCATCTTTCACTTCTACCTTTAACAGTCTTCTTTATCAATGACATACACATGGTTGACTCATAAACAGGGGTGTTTCTCAGCACCAGTGAAGTTGTTAAGTCTTTAGCCGTTACTCTCTCTTCTTTACTTGGCTGAGGATTCACTATTGGTCCTTTAGACTTGGATAGATTGCCCATGTGTATTAAGAGTAACCACAGTAATTAACTGTCTCTATAGATTTTGTCTAACCAGGGACTGAAGATAAAGTTAGGTCAAGGGTATTTTTATTGCACATTTAAAACAACCTCAGTTGACCAAAGTGTTGTACAGGCTAAAACAAATAAAAATCCCTAAAATCAACAATAAAAATATAATAAAGGAATAAAAGGAGAGAAAAGGATAACTAAAACACATCTTCCAGCCTTATGCAGAGCAACTACTCTTGTTTATACGTCTTCAGAGATCTCCATATTGCAAGGCATCGTTCATAGCAGGCACAGTACTGTACTCTCACTATTATAGTCTTACCAAAGAAGCTCTTAAGCAAACCTGCAAAGTAATTTTATTAACTGAACTCCACATGTGTAAATTACTAACTCCAGTTAGCTTTTGTTCAGTTATTCAGTCTGTGGGTTCACTTACTTTTCTTCAAGCAGTTTGAATGTTTAATTGATGTCTTCGATAAAGACAGAATTAAAACTGATTGTGTGTTTAAGCACATTTTATTTGTCTTTTATTATGACGATCAAATCACATTTTACTGCAATTTAATGCAGGAAAATCTGTTAATTGTGAGTTTTTTTTTTGTACACTTGTCACTGCATGCATTTACTACAGAGCCATTTCAAAGTGAGCATGAGTGGAAGATGTGTCCTTAAATTTGTGGAGCTGATAAATCAGGACTCTGTGTCCTATTTCAAGGTACGAGACAAGACTCAGATTTGTGACTTTAACAAAAGATCAAACAATGTTGCACAATGACACCAATGTTGCAATCTTTCCAACAGAACAAAGTGTTCCTTTTGTCAAAGGGTTTTAGCTGAACTCATAAAAACAACATTCATGAAAAAAAAAAAAAAAAAAAAAAAAAAAAACACATATGAAGTTTAGTCATCAAAAAAATCTGCAGTGTTAAACTTTAGTGTGCCGTTTCTAATCCCCTTCGTGTGACAAAGACAGCATTGGTACACACAACTTCTCTCTTTGCACTGATACTGCCTGGAATAAAACAAATATGAATGTGGGTTGTGACAAACTCTGTTTTTTTTCCCCTCTGTTTTTAAATCTACTCAGTGGTAGTGCATGCTGCATGTGTCCTTACACATAAATGAGTACAGTACGACGACGCTGTGCTCTGCTACCTTGCAGAAAATGGAGCAATTTCTTTTGCAAATGAAAAACGTCCACTTCAGCAGGCATCTCTAAATGAGACACCACTTTGACTGCCTTTGCCTTTCAATTTCCCATGAGTGTTCAGCCATCTAGAGGGCTGCAAGGACAGACTGGGCAGGACTAGGTAGCTGTCAGCACACTCCATCAATATTCCTAACTCCTTTGCTTTTGGAAAATATGTAAGAAAGGTCTGCCTCATAACAGCTATTTGTGCCTTGCAAATGCATTAACTTGTGCAGGGCAATTTAGAAAATGAATTACATTTTTTCATGTCTGGCAATTTCCATTTATCATGAGAAATGTGCACAATCATGAGTTCTTAGTGGGTGGGCAAACAAATCTTACCAATGTCGTGGCAACAACCTTCAAACAGGTTGAACCCCATGATGAAATTAATCAGGTTTATTGATGGCTTTCCATGAAGATCCGAGAGGTTTCCCAGGAATGGGAAAACTGACATCTGATGTAAGATCTGAATTGGTCAAAAAGATTAAAGCTGATACGAGGCACATTGTACTCGATGAGGAAGACTCAAAATTCAAACATGTAGCAATTATTACCAATTTAAAATGGTCTAAAAAGAAAAATGGAAAAAAAAAACAAACAAACAGTGAAAACATCAGAATATTTTTGGGGGGAGCTACTGACAAAACAACAATAAAAGAAAAAAACATTGAGGACAGAGCTTTAGTTGTAATGGTATACTATGCTTTTCTCACTTTAAGAAGGTCTTTTCCTCGAACAGAGGCCCTAGAAAGGGATGCAGAAAATTAAAATGGAACAAGCTTTAGGGTGGGGACTGGGAAATTCCTCCGTCTGCCAGGACAGAGTATCTTTGCTGCTCAGAGAAAACTAGTGTGCCCTTTTTACAGGTCCAAAATTTTGCTGTTGAAAGCATTACAGTGGCGGATGAGCTAAAAAAAAAACAAACAAACAAACAAAAAAACAATTATGTTTATATCAAACTAAAAATAGTGTAAGTTCTGTAGATCTAAGCATCAAACTCTGCGGTAACTTATCTGCCAAATGAAGACCTTGGCAGCTGAGGCCTTGATACTTGGTCTCAGTGTTGTCAATAACCAGTTTTTGAGGCTGAAGTGAAATCTTGCTTTCATTTGCTTTTCATTAGATTTGGTAATGTTTTTGTATTATTGTGCCAACATTTTTCTCTTTTGCTCAGGAAGAAGGCGTATCAGTGGGGGAGGGACCTGGACAGCCTGTTTTCATTAAGATAATGAAAAGCTTTCTTTTTTTCCCTTAACCCAAGGCAGCATCTTAAAAAAGGTGTTGCTCATCTGTAAAACAATGCTTAACTAAAGTTACAAAGCACTGCATCACTACAAATCTGTTAGTGAAATATATTACAACAGTGGAAACTGACCTGAGTATTTTTTTCTGATCGTGAATCATAACAAAAATAAAAAATAAAAAATCCCCTAAAGTGTTCTAATCCTGACAGGAGACTCACCGAAAGATTTTGGCAAACGAGGCAGAAATGTTTGGCAGCAGACACAAGCCTTGCTATCTTTTTTCTTTGATTGTGACACACTTGGACGTAATGCAATGCTTCACTTGACACTTGACTGCTATATCCCTCCGTTTGATTGACAGCTGCACTGTTGGGCTTGTTTTAATAGCTTCCTGTCTGGTGATTCAACGGAATCCCTGTGGGAGAACTGCTGACCCCAAGACACACACACAAACACACACACACACAGATTTAACACTGAGCTGCAAACGTCCTCAGTCTCCCTGCAATGTTTACCAGCTGCAGTAAAAGCAGAGGGTCCAGTCTGCTGAAATCTTCATCGTAAGAACGCGTAGTAAACACACACACACGCATGCCCCTACATTAAATTGTTTAACAGAAGTACATGAGCTAAAAAAAATAATTAAAATAAAAAAAAAAAAGGTAAATGAAGCTAAAGACTGCCTTTAAAGCATTTAATGAATTGGCACTGAATCAAAATAGTGCAAAACATGAGTCAGTACTTCACTCTGTTCAAATAAGACAAAAAAACAAAAATGCATCCAGCCTCACGATTAACCTACGATGACTCAAACATTTGGTATTTAGGTTGGGAAACAATCTTTCCGAGTGCAACCCCGTGTAGTCCTGTCTCAAGCCCACACAACAAGCAAAAAGCGAATTCAAATGCAAAAGAATTAGTGTTTAAAAAGGCCTTAAATGAAGGAAACAAAGCAAGGTTAATGTCCCATTTATAAATGCCCTCAAGCTGCTCACTAATCTGACCCATCTGCTTTCAAAAAAACAGCAGGCAAAGCATGCACTGTGGTATCAGCATAATGCCTCAGAGAGGGAAAAAAAAATCAACACAGATCCTTTGTTTTCTTGACTCTTACCCCATCTCAGGAGGCTTGCTGGCTAAACGCAACACATGAAGCATCGCAACTACCATCAGTTTATGAATTTAATCCCAGAATTCCTCCGCTGAATCGACCGTGGTGTCTTGCTGTGCAATCTAAAAACTAAACTCGCTCTATCACAACCCAGCAGTTTAACTCCAGTGGACCAAATACTGCACCCTGGCTTCCTCAACCAAGAAAAAAGAACATCGAGTCTATACCGACTGAAGTAAAAAAAGATAACACTTTTGAAGAGAAAAATGCAAACAACAACAGATCTGAGATAAAAGCTACTTACTTGCCTTCAAACTGTGGTGGAATAGAGAGGAGGAAGTTCCAGCGGATTATAATAGTTTTCAGCTGTGGACCAGATGGTGCTACACTGAGGACTGCAGCAAAGGGAGATGATGAGGTTTGCAAACTCAACAAGAAGCTTATGCCTTGACACAAGATACTTGACTTTCAAACTCCAACTTCCCCCGCCCACATTTTGTCCAAAAGAGGTTTTTGCAGGCGCAGAAAAGAGACCCCTTTTGACGGGAGCTGATGCGCTGCGAATCCACCGTGGCACACCACAGATGACCTACTAAAGCCAACATGTCAGAGGTTGCAGTTTGACCCTTATGCGGCAGTATGTGATATATCATCATAGTGTGCTGACATGCAACAGCCTGGGCTCAACATCAACAACGACATAAGCCAAAACACAGGATGTAGAAAAAAAAATGCCTCAGCGCTAGAAGATTTATTTACGCAGAAATATTTCAGGTTTTGCGTGTGTGCCTTTACTGGGTTATGCCGCTTTAAAATCTGAGAGTCATCTGTCCTTTATTTTGACAGAGATTAACTGCCAAGGACATCTTCAAAGTGAAGATCAGAGAGGAAGAACTGAAAATGCAGCTTCACGGTTTTTAGTGTCAAGTTCTGAAATCCTTTTTAGGTACTTGCATAAAAAGGACAAAACTCTTTTTAGACTGTATGAACACTTACTAACTTGCAAGGCATAACAAAAGAAGAAATATATGATGCAGATGAAATATTATCCATTGAAGATAACGCCTAACAAAGTCACAAATCACACATCATAAATCTGCCAGAGCGTAAAATGGAAAATCTAATATTGGGCTTTTTCCAGTGTCTACAAGTGTAGTACAGACAGAGGCTATACATAGAGGTCTCTGTAACTTTCTGATGTTAACACAATTTTTTTTAAAACTGTAGCATCTGAAGTAGGGCTGACCCAAGTTAACTCTGGAGCTTCAGGGGGAAGTAGCCTCTCCCCACCTGAGTTGCATCATCTCCACTTCCTGTTTGAAGTAATTCATTTTGTATGACATGAAGTAAGTTTCTATAAAGCTCTAAAATCTGTGTTTAAATCTAAGGCAGGTGAATAATCCATCTATCGCAGACCTGGGCAAAACACGGCCCGTGGGCCACATCCGGCCCTTTGTGCGTCTCTGTCCGGCCCGCATGAGGCCAATCATAAATTACATTTGATTACAACTTAATAAAAAAAAAAAAAAATCTATTGTTGTGCGTGCAATACAACTGTGGTGCTTTTATTTTGAAAGGCGTAGTACTTCCATGTAGTGTACGTGCATGAAGGTAAACAGCGCTAAGTGATGCTGCCGTTAAAATGTGTGCTGACGCTAAGAAAAGAAAAGTTGACAAGGAATGACGTGCTTTCAACAAGACATGGACCGCTAAGTATTTCTTTACAGAAATTAAAAGGTGAAGCCGTGATTTGTGCTACACAGATCGCTGTTTAAAGATTATAATTTGAATCCGCACTACACGACCAAGCATGAGGAAAAATACAGAAATCTGTCTGATAAAGAGCGCGCAATAGAGGCTGATGCATTGCAAGCAAAACTGCAAACCCAACAAGGAATTGGTAAAATGAGGTGGAAAACATTAAAACATTATTCATTTAATTGATGTGTTTCTATAGATGTGTTGTAATTCACAGTTTGAGGAATTTAACAAGTTAAGAATAAATTGGACTTATTAATGACTATTTTTGTTTTTTTACTCGACCTATACGCCACAATTTCACAGAGCCTAATATAAATATCTACAGAATAATTGTATTCTTCTAATTACCAGTACCAGCTATTTAGAATATATAATTTAATGCATTTTACAATGGAAGGAAGTTGAGCAGGATTAAGTTCAAGTTATCGTTGATGTGGCCCTCTGACACAACTCAGGTTTTTCATGTGGCCCCTTGTAAAAATTAATTGCCCACCCCTGATCTATCGGCTAACCCTAACCCTAAAACCAGGAACTCATCATTTTAGCTACATAGCTTAGCATAATTTTGAGCTGTAAATAAAGACCTAACAGAGCAGAGTCATATTTTAAAGAGAATGTGTTTTGTTGTTCTGTGTTGTGTTTATTGCACAAACAGGCTGCTGTAACTGCATGTGGGCTGGTCTGGAAGAAGACATCAGAGGACGAAGTTTAGCTCTGCTCGGCCGTATTAACCGAGCATCAGCTAAACGCAGAGGTCATTTCTGACGTCGCCACCAAAACAAAAATGTGAAACCAGAAATCATGCTGTTGAAGTTTACTGACAGCTCCACGGAAATGAAATAAATTGAAATAAATATAAAGTTATAATATCAACATTTTTTAAAGTAATTTCTTGGGTTAACATAAGCTCAGGCAGTCAAGTTGAAATAGCTAACTGGTGGGCGTGTTTTCAGAGCTGCTGGTTCCACCTCTTTGCAACATGGCGCTGCCCAGTATGAGGAGAAAGTTGCTTCAAAATCCCACTTCAGAAACCTATGGGTGACATCACGGATTAGTCATCCATTGATATCCAGAGTCAATGGATATCACGCGTCAAACGAGTGGGTGACATCAAATGAGTGTTGCCCAGTCGTGTGTGACAGAGTGAGTACAGTGCAGACTGCTCTCACACATCTCTCTTGTTCAAACAAGAACTGCACAGTGGAACCGCGCTAGCTGGGACATTTGTTGCTTTTCTTTTTTACCATTATTATTTTTTATACCACATATACTACCACTCACTGGACAATTTTTTGTATTTGGCTTTCCATTTTTCTTGATTTAGCCTGGTCAAGGTCTTGGGTTGTGGTGTTTTTGCTTGTCAGCAGAACTTTGGTTTCTACATGTGAGAGCGTTTAAAACAGGGACGTGTCAGTATTTGGGTGTTTCTGTTCATGCTTTATTTATCTAGGATTTTACGTTCCTCTGTCTTGTATCACTTCACATGAGTCTTGTATGAACAGCTGTGCTGGCGAAAGGGAAGTGGCTGGCCCTGACACTTCCCAGAAAAGTGAGGCTCTTTATGTTAAAAAGTGGTTTAACAAAAAAAGAAAAATGGAAAAATGCCAATGAAACAGTTGAAGTCTTAAAATTAAAAAACTAATTTAAAAAATGACAGCTTTCCTATTTGTCTGTGTAAACAGCAACTTTGCTTTACAGAATTTGTTTAGTAATTGGTCTTATTGTTCCACTTTAATTATCTTATGCTAAAAAAAGAAATAAAAATCTATTTCCACAAACCAGTAAACAAACACACAGCCTTAGAGTTTCCTCGTCGTGCTGCCAGTGTTTACAGCCCTGATGTTTTACAGATTTATACTGATTCCTTTTCCAATTATCTCAATCCTTCTCTGGGATGTGAGAGTGTCTGTGGTAGTTGAGTGGAGAAGTAGGAATGTGCATCCCGATGAGAAGCATCTCAGTAGATTTCCACTGGAATTTGCAGCCGCCACATGATTTGTGTTTCGTGAAAGCCAAAATGCAAAGTAGACATGTAAAAGAGGCAGATTATGTCTTTGCGTGGTTACATAATGCACCAAAACATTCTGGTGAATGTGGGCATCGCTCTAAATTGCACAATTTTGACCACATAAAGACAAGGAAATGTTGAGTGGCAATGACGTTAAAGCAACTTGTTCTCGATTTGCAGCTGAATACAGGAGAATGAACATCAGACTCTAAAATAAGAAATCCCGATATTTTCATTATTAAAACGTGCAAACACAGCAGGCTGTTTACAACAGGGACAGGATATTTCTGACCGTCTAAAACAAAAGTCAGAGAAGTATTAATCTATGGAGATGGGTACTCACAAAAGATCTATGTTAACCTGAGATTCTAACACATGAAAACTAAGAGCAGGATTATCTAAAGCGCAGCTATGCTCCGTCTGCAGTGGGACCCAAGTCCCACAGGCAGAGATTCAGAGCAGAGGACTGGATTCACGAGAGAATACAAGTTTACCCAGAGGCTTCAAGATCATGTAACAGTCGTGTGTGCGAGTTTGTTCAAAGATGTACATCTCATCGTGTCTTGTTCTTTCTAGAATTATACATTTAAAAAGGAAGAGTGGTGTCAAATAAAATGTGCTTTTGGATTTATAAACAAGCCCTTTCCTCATACGTAGTTCAAATCTCCTCAGATACGAATAGTTTACACACAGCCTCCACAGGTTAATGTGGATGTATGAGTCAGAGCCTTGACACCTGTCTCTGCCAGAGCAGAGCACGCGGTTGCCCTGAACTATAACTCTGGGATGCGTCTCGGTCGCTGCAGGACACTTCTGGTACAAATACTTTCATTGACTGGAATAGCTGTGATTCATAGTGGCTAGCATGGTGCTGACATTCAATGGTTGATCAATGGGACTTGAGCTTATGTAAGCAGGTAATGTGAAGTAAAACCAAAGAACAGGAAAGATCAATTGGCCATATTATACTTTACCATTTTTTTCTGACCTGTCTACAGTATTAATACGGTAATTATCATCTTAGAAATGAACGGAGGCTCAAAAAAAAAAAAAAAAAATTAAAAATATTGGGTTTCATTCATGAAACATGAGGAAGAAATTCCTCCCAAATTGTGAGTAGAAATAAATTTACGCTATTAGGGATTCACGAAAATGTTTGTTGTTCAGCACTTTCCGTTAGCACCAATGAATATTGACTCTCAGATCCGACCATGTGTAGCACTTGTGTAGCACTTGTGTAAATGTGAAGTGCTTTTAAATATTTACAACATTAATGTTACATGGACTGTTATTTTCACAATATATAGATGTCAAGTCCACCTCTTTATTCCCTTCAAAAGACAACTCAATTCAAATTAACAACTCAAATTTTTAGTTTTCTTAAGGTTGGTTGGTCACTTCATGTCAATAGGTTGTAAACCTTTAAAGACAGAAACAAAAATTAACATCTTAATGCAAACTCGTTCAACACAAAACCAAAGAAATCAATGCTACAATGCTTTCAATAACCGATCAACATCGCAGTTAAACATAAACCTTGACCATATTAAGCAGCATTTGAAAAACTATGAAAGCAAATAAACATGTTCACTGTCCATTGCCGTCTTTGGACTGAAGCCATTTGGACTTGGAGGATCTTTCCTCTGAAGTTTGTTTGTTTAAATAACTGAGCTTCTCCCAGTCTCTCAGGTGCTCTAAATCAGTGATAATGACTGATGCTACAGGACAAGCTGTCCCAGCTCAACGTGCCCGACTCCCTCTGCAGGTGGATCACCCACTTCCTGACGGATCAGAGGCAGCATGTGCGGCTGGGAAAGACTGTCTCGGACTCCATCAGCATCAGCACCGGATCACCCCAGGGCTGTGTACTTTCCCCCCTACTCTTCTCCCTGTACACCAACTGCTGCACCTCTAGCCACCAGTCTGTCAAGCTGATTAAGTTTGCAGACGACACCACCCTCATCGGGCTCATCTCCAATGGCGATGAGTCTGTCTACAGGAGGGAGGTGGCCCGGCTGGTGTCATGGTGCGGCCACAACAACCTGCAGCTGAACGCTCAGAAGACAGTGGAGATGATTGTAGACTTCAGGAAAGTCACTGCCCCTCTGCCCCCCCTTGTCCTTACAGACTCCCCCATCACCACTGTGGACTGCTTCCGCTTCCTGGGCACCACCATCACCCGGGACCTGAAGTGGGAGCCAACCATCAGCTCCCTTATTAAGAAGGCCCAGCAGAGGATGTTCTTCCTGCGGCAGTTGAAAAAGCTCAAGCTGCCCCCCAAGATGTTGGTGCAGTTCTACACGGCCATCATCGAGTCCATCCTCTCCACCTCCATCACCGTCTGGTACGCTGGAGCCACCGCCAGAGACAGACTGAGGCTGCAGCGTGTCGTGCGTGCCGCAGAGAAGGTGACTGGCTGCAGGCTTCCATCCATCCAGGACCTGTACACCTCTAGGACCCAGAGGCGTGCAGGTCGGATCACAGCCGACCCTTCTCACCCCGGACACGGACTGTTTGCCCCCCTCCCCTCAGGCAGGAGACTACGGTCCATTCGGACCAAAACCTCCCACTACTAGAACAGTTTCTTCCCCTCTGCCATCAGGCTGCTGAACACTAAGTGACTTATTGGACCCCCAAGCGCCATGTTCAGCAGCCTAAGTCGGACTCACAGACAATTCACTGTTTTTGCACTGATCTGCACTGATTTGCACTAATGTTAAATTGTACATTACCTACTTTTTTATTTTTATTATATTTTATCTTATTCTATTTTTTATCTTATTCTGTGCATGCACAGTATTTTTATTTTTATCTTATTTTTACTCTGTGTTGAATGTTGCAGCGTTACACCGAGACAAATTCCTAGTTTGTGTAATACTGTGTACTACATGGACAATGGCAATAAACCCCATTCTGATTCTGATTCTGATTCTGATTCTGATTAGGTGACAAGCAGCCAGCTGCTACTGGTGCATTCTGGGACATGTAGTTTTCAGATCAATTCCTGAGCGTCAGCTTCACAAGAGAGACTTTGATGCTTTTTCTTTTTTTTAAAAAAGATAATAAATTGAAATATCACACATTTATCTTAATCAATAGGCATTACACATATTTAAACTTGAGACTGTGCTCCTTAAAGTGTCCATGAGTTAACAAAATTTAATAAACAGACTTGAGAGAGACCTATGCAGTGATAGCGTGCACGCATTGTGTCTTGATGCCAGCGTGGATTATACGCAGATAGAGACAATGCAGTTGTCTACAGTGTTTTGCTGATATAGAGAAATGTTGGAACTTTTTTACTTTTTTTTTTTAAATCTCACATCATATGCAACTTTTTTTGGTTTACCTGTTGAATGGTTTGCTGGATCAAATATCTGGCATTAAATGTCTGCTTTAAGTCCTGTTCACACAGAAAACAGAAGCACCATAGTCTGGTTTTGCTCCAACCTCAGGTCTCACAGAGCGTTTCAAAAGCAGACCAATGGCCAGTGCTCCTAAGCTGGATTTGATAGATGATGAGTTTGTATAAAGGTTTTGAGATGTGATATTCACATAGTCTGCACCTCTACAACTTCTTATATGGTGGTTTATATGAATTAACTAACTAACTCGAGAGCGAGATCCCCACCAATCAACTGGAATAGACTAATGTAGGCATGTTCCTTACAAACAAATCTGAAATTTAGGCAGAGTTCAAGAGTTCAGTGTAGATTTTTAGGAAGGAGGTGTTTTTTGTGCAAATCTCCTTACAGACTTCCAGGGTTTTTATTTTCAGAGAGAACGCTTCCATCTGGAAAATCTTTTCCTGACGTTGGCCTTCTACAACATCATCCAATATCTATGCCCGCTTAAACCTACATGCAGGGTCACGGGGATCTGCTGGAGCGGGGTACACCCTGAAGAGACCCAATCCATCGCCGGGCTGCAGATAGATAAACAACCACACCCATGGGAAATTTAGAACCACCAATTAATCCAACATGCATGTCTTTGGGAGGAAGCCCACGCAAGTACGGGGAGACCATGCGAACTCCACATAGAAAGGCCCTGCTGAGGTTCGAACCAGGAACCTTCTAGCTGTGAGGCAACAATGCTAACCACCAAGCCACCATGCTGCTCTCTACAACATTATATAGATTGGAATTTCCTTGCATCCTTGCATTGTAGAAGTTTACGACTGAGTACATTTTTCATCCTTATGGATCTTCTAGGACTTCTTTAGGATTTCTAGGATTTCGTTTTTGTTTCCAAGATGTCTCCAAAAAAATGTTTTTGGTTGTGAAGTAAAGTTGACCTACCATGACTCAGTAGGTGTAGTCCCCCGCCCCCCCCCCTCCCCGGGACAGCAATTTGTTTTTTCCTTGACACTCTTTAGAGCACTGTTTTATTAATAAGGGGCAGAAAGCTGCTGGTTTTGCAGGAAACTAAAGCTGAAAGTCAGTTATTCCAATGCTACAAGCTTGAGCGTCTAAACCACAAATGCTAAGTAGACTGTGTGTGGGTGAACATTGTAATGCAAACATTGTAGTTGACAGCATCATTTGCTTTTCTATTTCTTGGCTGCAGATGCACTTTCTAATTCTACACTTATTAACACAGATGTATGTAGAAAAACATATACAAGACAATTAGTGACTTGAAGGACAACATATTCAACAATGTTACACAATAGCAACTACTGAGCATAGTGTTTAGTGAACAGAAACCGTCCACCTGTAATCATTGCTGTGGTTTATTATGCTATACATTTTCATGTTCTGAATTTTTCTGAATTCTAAGCCTATTAGCTCTGGTCACCAGCGAGCTTTCAGGAATTTGACCAATCAAAACACAGTTTAGCCAATTCTGCTTGTTTTCAGGGAGAGTCTCTCCTTGTGAGTGTTGTTGTTCTTTGTCATTCAGAACCAATAAGAGGCTTTTGGAGCTGCTGGGTGTAAAGCTGCAATATTTTGTTCTCCCCTGTCAGTAAAATGAAGTGTGTCATGAAAATTAGCAAATCATTCAGCCCTTCTCTTTCAGTCTTTCTATTTCAGATTTAGTTTAGATTAGTTCAGATTTCTATTGACCTAAAATGAATATAAATAAATAAAGAAGAAAGTGGGGAGGAGCTCACTAATCTACTCATAGCCATATTATGATCTTTTTTCTAGTAGAAGGTTAATTTTCCCTACAATTTCAGAATTTTGCCTCTGGAGTCAACAGCTGACACAAAATTAAATTCTTTTTTTTTTTTAAATTTTACATGAACTTCACAAATGTTTTGGCTGTATGGCTCTAACTGAAGCTAAATATTAATAACATTTTTGAGTGGAGTGAGATATGTGGCTCATTTTGTTTAAGACACAGCAGTTCAGATCAATCTAGCTTTTGCTGCAGGTTAAAATACAGGTGCTGACAGAACAACGGGGATTCAAGAGATCACATGACATTTTTACATCACAGAACATCCATCCATCCATTATCTATGCCCGTTTAATCCTCTGCAGGGTCACAGGGAGTCTATCCTCAGCTCTCTTCGGGCGAAAGGCAGGGGTACAGCCTGAACAGGTCGCCAGTTCACACATAGACGAACAACGATGCACGCTCACATTCACTCCTACGAGCAATTTAGAGCCACCAATTAACCTAACATGCATGTCTTTGGTATGTGGGAGGAAGCCGGAGTACCCAGAGGTATGCAAGCATGGAGAGAACATGCAAACTCCACACAGAAAGGCCCCTGCCGAGGTTCGAACCAGGAACCTTCTAGCTCATCTAAATCACAGAACAGTTAAACCTGAACCTTCAGCTAAGCTGGTTACTGTGCAATTGGCCTCGTCCATGTGAGCCTACCTAATTTTTTTTCTTTTTTTGAGGACAGTTGAACTCATTCCATACACATAAGACTGGCTTGCAAAAAAAGGCATTATATGATTGTATTGTGGTGTCAAAACCGCAATAAGAGCCAATGAGCAGGTAATTGTTCTCAGCCTCATCCTTCACAGTCTATTAACGTTAACTTTTTAAAGGAGGACCGAATTCAATGAGCCCCCAAACTGTAGAACAGGAAATCTCAATAGGTCATGAACTGGCCTTTCTGCTGATTCTACACTGGCAATTAATTAAAAGAGACATGTAATGGAATATCATGAAAGGTGAAAGCACTGGGTGTCACTGCTTATGTCTTCTAGTTTCTGCAGAGCTACACACTTGTTCTAGACTGCTGAAAAAGGTCACAAAGCTGTGAAGCTGTGATATTGATTTGAATAAATTACCTTGTTTTCAACTATTTTCTTAATCAATCTTTAGCCCCTGCTGCATAATTCTAGAGAAAGATCTAATCTATTCCACAATCACAAAATGGTGAGATGGTTATAAAGTCTGGGGATCTGATTTTAGTTTTTTTCTTTGAGCTTTCTATTCCATTCAAATTCTGGACATGAAACCAGAATCTGAGCTTTTTCTGCGAAAAAGATCAACATTCATCAACTGAATTACATCTCTCACCATCTGCATCACACCACTTATTGTGCTTCCAGCTCATTAGAGGTTTAGGGCCCAATCTTTTGCCAAATCTCCTAAAGCCGCTATTAAGGGATAGCGGGTAGCAGGAGGGGCTTCAGTACGTGCGTCAGTGCGTCAGTAGCCATTGCCTTTAAGAGCAGGTTGCGCTACCCGCTACCCACAAACCGCTATGGAGCGTATTTTCATCCAAGATCGGAGCAGCTCTCATGTGCAGCTCGTCTGGGACTCTGCTGTAGAGCTTCCTCCTCTTCCTTCCTCCTCCTCCTGTGCACTGATATATACAAAAAAAAAATATTTTTACAAAGACAATTTCCTATCGGCAAACTGAAAGTCCCAGACAGTTGGTGCGCTCCCGGTAAACACGCTCAGGCAGAGCCACGGGAACATATTCTCAGCAGGGGGTGCGCTGGGAGTCTGGGACAGCTGTGCGTCTTGGCGCAGCTGATGTGCTTTCTACCACTGAGCGCATCTCGGGTGCTCCGAGCGCAAGGAGAGGGCCAGTGCAAGAAGGGATACGCGCACAGTACAAGAAACTCCACAACAGTGTTCTGGAAAACCTAACCTTCCAGTTACAGGACCAATTTAAAGATCACGAACAATTAATGTTCCTGTCCCTCCTCGACCACCAGCAGTTTCAGATGTATCAGAAATAAATTCCCGCATAAAACCTTTTCCAGCTTGACACCAGAGACACGGAGCTCTATTTGATGATCTGACCTGTTTAAAAACAGAAGCAACTGTGATGTAGGCCATGACGGATTCTGAAGGGAAATGTCCCAAAAATCTCCTTGGTTTCCTCCACAGCAAACATCTGAATGAGATCATACCACAGCTGTACAGACTGACGTGTCTGGCTGTGACTATTCCCACATCCACCACAACAGCTGACTAGACATCCTCGACCTAAAGGGAATAAAAACATATGCAAGTAATACAGTGATGCGTAATCGAAAGGTAGAGCCGTTTGTGCACGTCCACATGGGACCAGGTGGGACGCACATTTATGCCATTTGGACGCGCTCTTTTAAGCGCCGACATGCAGGTTGCGCTTTCCGCAAACTCGGTATCTTGTGATCACGGGTGGCGGGTAGCAGGTAGTCAGACCACCTGCTACCTGCTACCCGCTACCCGTGATCGCAAGATACCGAGTTTGTGGAAAGCGCAAGAGACACACCCATTGGCACGCCTACAATGTGAGTAAGGGAGTCGGCATAGCGTGGGTAGCGGCTTTCGGGAAGCGGAAGATTGCATTAGCGGTTAACGGAGGTTCCTAAACTCGCAATTTGTGGTAGCGGCTAGCGGGAGGTGTACCATCGGGGCCTTAGTTTGACATTTAGATGGAATACAACTACACCTCTTCATCATATATGAAAGAGGAGGGGCTGCTGGCTCTGTACTCTCACTGACTAGTTGCATTTGTGATGTTGCTACATTGCACTTGCTGGTGTTTTCAAATTGTGCCTGTTTAGCACAATTATTTGTGTCGTTATTGTCATTATCACAGTTGCCCCTTCACTGTCTTACTGTGATATTACAGACATGACTTCTCCACTCAGAGAGGCCCTCCAAGTGAATGGCATGCCAGTTCAAATGTTTGTCGCAGTCTCATTACAGCTGCCACTGAGAGCATGGCGTGTACTATCCAGCAGCTCGCCGTGTAAATGTATGAGAGACTGCCGATCAAGTTGAGAAAGCAAACATTTAAATAATCTCTGATTACAATCATTCAATATTTTTTTTTCTGGAAGATGATGGTTCACATCGCCCCTTCCACGTTTTTACAATGTGTTGGACAGATCTTAACCCACTTTTAACAGTTTCAAAATCCTCTTTAGTTGTTTTATTTGCTTGATGCTGACTAATAATTAGATTTTTCTGAAAAAGAATAACATTTTAAGAAAAAAAATCCAGCCTGACAGCAGAACAATACAGTTACTTTAGTTTTTAAGAAAAATACTGAAAGTCATACTGAAAGAAGAGATAGCTCTCAGAAAAAAGGTGAGATGTATTGAAGAACCAAGAAAAGAATATCTTCAGCTTTGTTCTATTCAAGCTTTTTAGTTTTACATTTTTATAATGTATGTCAGGGTTTTGAAACTCATATTAAACATTAACTTGGTTACTTAAGTTCTTGTAAGTGAGAAAAGCTTGAGTTTTTTTTTTTCTTGGACCTTTAGTCCTCAAAATACACCAGTCCTTTGACTTCAAATCTTTTTATCTAGTCTATTTTCTTATCTCGATCTATTTATTCTTTTCATCTGTCCCATTAGCTAATGAAACAGACAGCTGGAGATATTTCAGCCATCTGGAAGATCTCAAGTATAAAGAAAAAAGATAAATGTTTGTCAAGACTTGAATGTTATGAAAACATGCTTCAACTGAACATGTTTATTTTCTCAGTAAACTGTTAAATGACCTCTGTTCCGAACTGGCTCCAAATGAAGGACTTCAAGTGAAGTCAATTAAATTCAATAAATAGATATGTTGGGTGGATCTGAGGGTCTTTCTCTGAATGGTGTGCATTTTTCTTGCACAGTTTGGGTGCACTCTAAAGAAGCATCACTGCAATAATCACTCAGTTCAATTTTATTGATCAAACATTTGGATCCTTGGAGTGGTCTCTTTTGAGATGTCGAGTGTTGAAGCTGTTAGAATAGAAGGAAAAAAAAATATTCATAGCACAAATAAATCTCATTTCCATTTTTGACGATGGAACAAAGAAATAAGTTGTGAACACTTTTTGTGACATGAACTGGCTGTCAGCAGTTAAACGCAGTCAAAGTGAGCTCAAAAGAAGAAAAGAAAAACTTGCATTTTATGATGCAACCCCATTGCTCTTGAGATTAGGACTTCAAATGTAAAATGAAACCGCTTGTAATTTGCCTGTGGTGTTCCACAGTTAAACACCACGACTACTCTTGTTTGGCCGTGGAATACCACAGATATTCTTCTGTGTCTACAACAGGTGTCAAGTCAGTTCCGGCGCAGGTTGTTTAGTAAGCAGCAGTTTGTGTGTGTTTGACTGTTTGTGAATGCTCCCTCCTTGGTGCTCTCAAGTAAATCAAAAATCCCTTTGTGATATGTGGTGCAAGTCTGCTTATTTTAATGAGCATTTTTTTTTGTGGATCCTCCTGACGGTTCTCCAAATTGTAAGGAACTGCAGAGGAAATGCAGTGAAATATTGTTTGAGTGATGAAAATGAAAAATGTCTCTGTTTTCTCCAACTCTGTCATGTTTATCTCTTTGGATTGGCTGTGTAAGAACTCACGGTAGACTATTAATTTTCAAGAACAAAATCATTACTCACTTTTATGATACTTATTACCTATGCACTCCTGCACAGTCTTCGTAAGTGTAGTGTGTCTACCAAATTCCAGCAGCAGAATCAATATCCTCCCCTTTCAGTGTGCACCCCCCCCCCCAAAAAAAAAAGAAAAAAACAAAAAGATAATACTATGAAGTTCCGTAAATTGAAACATAAACGCAGTATGTTTGAACTGAGGAAACAGACGTGATGATTAACAACATGCTGCAACAGTATTGAGACAGCATCAAGGAGGGAATGCTGTTTAATTGCTAAAAAAGAAAAATAAAAAAATGGCAAAACTAGAGAGGGCCAGGATGAATAACTTGACATATTTAGATTGATGATTGTTGTTAACAGCCTGACATGTCAGTGTTAAAAGTCAGCTGCATGTTCCGATACCATTTTTTTCCCTTCCGATACGATTCCGATTTTTGAGCTGTGGGTATCGGCCGATACCGACTACCGATCCGAGTGTGATATTTAAAAAAAATTGCCTGACTGTAATATAATTATCCTTGTTGTAAAACATGAATAAATACAGCAAATCCAAGCCATTTATGTCTATATTTATTTCCATATAGAACAGAATAAAACAGTATTGCAAAAGTATTTCTTTTTGCTGCTACTGTATCGGTTGGTGCTTTGACCCCCGTACTCTCCAATACTGGCATTTTTGGCAGTATCGGAGCAATTTCCAACACTGGCATTGGAATCGGAACAACATTAGATTCAACACTGTGTATTAAATAACTTTCTGTAACCACAGCAGGAAACAGGACTAATCGCTGACTGGTGAACTGAAATGTGATCGAAACCTCTGGCTCCTCGGTCCTTTCAGCCGGTATGCCTCCACTGTAGTGTCAGACTTGGTAGGATCCACTGACCCCAACTGACACTCCATTCCACTTGGTGGTAGAAGTGCACTACTTTTGCTGTTTGCCAACTACCAACAACATGAAAGATGAAGGCAGCAAAGGAAAAGAAAAACAGAAGTAAAAAAAATAGAATGAGAAGAAGAATGTTTGGAGTCCCAACATGGGACTGCACTACATCCTGCATCACCTCGACTCCCCAGGGATGTACGCGAGGGTCTTGTTTGTGGATTTCAGCTCGGCCTTCAACACCATCGTCCCTGAAATCCTCCACCGGAAGCTCGCCCAGCTCACCGTGCCCGCCTCCACCTGTCAGTGGATTACCAGCTTCCTGACTGACAGGCAGCAGCAGGTGAGGCTGGGGGGCATCATGTCGAGCATCCGGACCATCAGCACTGGCGCCCCCCAGGGGTGTGTCCTCTCCCCACTGCTCTTCTCCCTCTATACAAATGACTGCACCTCAGGGGACCCTTCTGTGAAACTCCTGAAGTTTGCGGACGACACCACTGTCATCGGTCTGATCCGGGACGGTGACGAGTCTGCTTACAGACGGGAGGTGGAACAGCTGGTCCACTGGTGCAGTCAGAACCACCTGGAGCTGAACCCGCTCAAGACTGTGGAGATGACAGTGGACTTTAGGAGAAGCCCCCCGACACTCCCCCCCCTCACCATCCTCAACAACACAGTGTCTACTGTGGACAACTTCAGGTTTCTGGGATCCACTTTCTCTCGGGACCTGAAGTGGACTTCCTACATAGACACTGTCCGGAAGAAGGCCCAGCAGAGGTTGTACTTCCTGCGACAGCTCAGGAAGTTTAACCTGCCACAGGAGCTGCTGACCATCTTTTACACTGCCATCATCCAGTCTGTCCTCTGCTCCTCTATTACTGTCTGGTTTGGATCAGCCACTAAGAGGGACAGGGCCAGACTGCAACGGACAATCAG
The DNA here is from genome assembly GCA_018398805.1 of Hirundichthys speculiger. Taxonomy (NCBI): domain Eukaryota; kingdom Metazoa; phylum Chordata; class Actinopteri; order Beloniformes; family Exocoetidae; genus Hirundichthys; species Hirundichthys speculiger. The sequence goes on along the minus strand of JAGFBZ010000877.1, from coordinate 889,834 downwards.
GTCTGCAGAGAGGACCATCGGTGCTAACCTTCCCTCCATCCAGGACTTGTACCAGTCCAGGGTCAGGAAACGGGCAGCTAACATCTCTGCAGACCCCTCACATCCCGGACACAGACTGTTCCAGCTCCTCCCCTCTGGTAGGCGTTACAGAGCTCTGTTCGCCAAAACCAGCCGACACAGAGACAGTTTCTTCCCCAGGCTGTCGCTCTGATGAACTCTTAACAGTCACAGAGTGTCAGAAGAACCACAAAATTGCACAATGCCATGTTAGCTTGTCAGGTTGTATATATTGTTATATATTGTTGTATATTGTTGTATATATTGTGCCAGTAATTGTTATGTTATATTTTATTTAATTTTATTCAAATTGTACAGAGAGCTTAGTAACCGGAGTCAAATTCCTTGTTTGTGTGCACAAACTTGGCCAATAAAACTGATTCTGATTCTGATTCTGAGTTTGCATACATAGCGATTTGTGGAAATGAGAAAAGAAGACTTGAACTCAAAGGGGACTTTGAGAGGTCTCATTACTATCACCACCCTACAGTATACCCAGTCAGCACCAAGTAACCACCCACCCAGAGATCTCTTGGGGGTTCAGTGAAGAATGCAACCAAAAGAAGAGACTTGTTTTGGCCTCAGAGAAGTTTCCACAAATTGTCATTGTAGATTCATTTCTTGTAACAGAGACACAATAACCGTCGAGGGAGCTTACAACTAACCCAGACCCCTGTTAATGGAAACCCACCTCATGAGAATTGGACCTATTTGGCTCTCAGTTGTGCCTTTTATGATCCACTTGAACCAGGTGCTGGTGCCCTGTCACCAGGCTGGTGACAGGGCTGGTTCAACTTTGGAAAATTTTAAAGCAGAAAAAAGGTTAAAAAAAAAAAAAAAATCAGTATCAGTGTGATGTGAAAGAATATTTGCCTTTTGTGAAGCGCCATCTGACTGCAGTGATCATGTGTGCTACTGGCAAAAACCAGACAAAGTAGGTTCCGGCTCTCGGACTAGATCACTCATCAACAACGATAAAAGTAGTTCACAGAGTCACAGTAGAGGCAAAAATGCTCATGAGCTTAATGACAACAAAGAAAATGACAGAGTGACCGACTGAGGAATGAAATAAAAGACAATGCTGTAAAAGCAACTTAACCTCCACCACCTATAGTGGGACTCAACCCGCGAAAATTGTGAAAGTTAATCTGTGCTGCTTTTTGAACTGGTTTATTTTTCCAGAAACACATCCCTTTAGTGCACTCCAGATTTCTGTAGGTGCACTAAAGGACACAAAGCAGTGTCTACATCCTGTTTCTCTTAAAACAAGTGTCTTAATATAGCCAGACATCCTTTACAAAGGTTGTCAGCAACACAGTCAGCATTAGTGAACACTGCTATGCTGACTAGCATTTCCAAATGCTGATTGGCATTTATGATTCATACATGCCAGTGGGTTATAATGAAAAGGCAAACAATGTTAATTAATGATTAATGATTAACCATTAAATTTACTTTAAACCATTTTGGATGTTCTTTTGCCAGCTAACTGCTGATAGTGTTGTTCATCTGCTGCATCAAATTCACTTAAATGTTCAAGCATTTTTTTTTCTCTTTTCAATCAATCAGACTACAGGCTACGATTCCATTATTGTTTTAAATATAACGGTTGAAATATTATAGTCAGACTTTGTATTTTCTTGTGAAAATTACACATTAAGAATTTTTTGTGTCCATTCTTTGTTAATTTATTTTCATTAGTTTTTTCTCTACCTTCAAACTGATATGAACAGAACAGCAAGGGGAGGAAAGCAGATTTAAAGGTGGAGCAGATCAGCCTCTTACTTCTAACCTCCACCAAAACAATGCTTCCAGAAACCTGCGTACTTCCATTGTCAGAAAAAAGTGCTATCATTATGAGTGTTGTCAGTATTGTTAACCTGTAATTAATGAGCACCCCTGGATCCAGGACAGATGACAGAGATCATTCAAGCTATTTTTAATCATATGTCTGCAGCACACCAGATGAACAAGAGAAGAGCTAATGATTCGAGACTATGAAGACCAGGAGCTGTTTTAGGCATGGTCCAACCCAGAAGGCCAAGAGGCAGACCTAGGACATGCTGTAGAGAGTACGGGCCCGATCTTCCACCAGATCATCTAAAGCCGCTATTAAGGGATAGCGGGTAGCGGGAGGGGCGTTCCCCCACAAAGAACGCAATGTTCCACCTTCCTAAACCCGCTATTTTATCTGCTCTTTATCAGATCGGAGCAGTTCTCATGTGTAGTTGGTGTGCTACCGGTAAACACGTTCAGGCAGAGTGGCGAGAACATATTCTCAGCAGGGGTGCTGAGTCTAAATATCATCTTAAAAAATGTAAAATAAAATAAAGCTTATCGCCACCGCCAGGGCATTAATGTCATCCTGTTTTTATAAAAAGTAAAGAAAGTTTACAAACAAAATCCAACAAAATGATTGTGGCTCAGCACAATCATAACAATAAAACAGGCAATTTCTGAGGTAACAAGAGAAACTTTTAACAGGGAGATCAACTTGTCAGTGGTTACAAATAACCTTGTTTCTGTCAAATCCTCCGTCTGGGAGAACTTCAAAATGAAAATGTCCATGTTAAAGTTCTTTAACTTTTTCATTTTTAAATCTTACACAAAAAAACAAATAAATGCCTGTTTTTTTATATTTCAATTTTAGACTTGGTTAAAAAATATGAAATGAATAAACAGGCCACAGGACTGAATTTTTTTTACAATTGAGGACTGGACTTTCTGTTGTCATTACAAATCTGTGCCACTAGATGGAGCTACACTGAAGTAACCAGTAAGAGAATAGCACGACAGTGAAACAAGGATTAGATCTAATGTAACATGGAGGAATCACGCGGAAATTTTGATGCAGTCCAGAAATTTTGTTTTAAGACAGAATTGTTAATATTGCTATCTGAGTTGCTTCCCGGAACTGTAAAAGTACACAGATTTTTACCATTCTCCATGTCCGTTTTGGCTTTTTTGCATGTTTACCTGCCAATTGTTTTCCGGTTCCGCAGCAGCCAGTAACAGACTTTTCAAAACAAAAGCTTGTGAGCAACATGCGTTAACGCGCGATAAAATAAATGTCAGCGTTAATAAATTAATGAGCTAACGCGATAACTTGCCCAGCCCTAAATACATATATAGATACAGATATATAGAGATATATATATATATACAGAGACAGATATATAGATAGAGATATATATACACAGAAATATATATATAGAGAGAGAGAGAGAGAGATATATAGATAATATAGATATATAGATATAGACCATATATATATATATATATATATAGATATCTATATATATACACTATATACACTATATATATATAGATATATATATATATATATATATATATATACACTATATATATATATATATCATATATATATATATATATATATATATATATATATAAGGGATGCACATTTTGGATTTTTTTTAATAACCGTTAACCGATGCCCTTTAACGATTAATAACCATTAACTGATAAGATTTAAAGGCCCTTCCATGCTGCCATTCCGACATACCACCATTTAGACACATCACTGTCCTGAAATACCGCTATTCCGACACACAAACATCCCACCATTCCGACTCACCTGACCCGCCCGGGAGAGTTGGCTGCCACGATGTCGCGCGCGTTGTCGTGGATGCATGTGGACACTTATCAGCTGTGTGTCTACCTGGCATGCTCTGCGTTAACAGGACGACAGAATTAACTTTCCAGTTCTCATCGATATAGTGACATGTAGTTGTCACGTAGCTCTCTGTTGTGAGCGCGGTCCAGCAGTCTGTTGTAACAGCCACGAACTTAGTACTTGCAAGTCGCGTTTTCAGTTCCTTTTTCCTCTCCTCAAAATGAGCCTCAAATCGTTGGGTAATGATCAGTCTTGATGTAATTTGGTAATTAGGCTCGATATAGCCCATTAGCTCCTGGAACCCTTCACCACTGACCACACTGATGGGCAAAATGTCTTTTTCCACCATTGAACAGATTTTTTCCTTTAACTTCTCAGACTGCCACGCGTTACACTTTCTCATGGCCATCATGGAGGACAAAGTTTGCTGCGATGGTCCTCCATCGTCTGTTGCTGGATGCTTGTTTCTTAAGTGGTACTGCATTGTACTGGTACTGCTGGAGTATTTCAGTGCTGTACCGCATAATTTTCAAATGACCTCCTCCCCTTTCCGGTCGAAATTGGGCAAGTTCACTTTCTACACGAACTAGTTAAGTTCATAGTTCATAGAAAATAGTTCAGTTCATAGTTCACAGAAATTAAAATGAACTAGTTCAGTTCACCATTTCGAAAAATGAACTAAATAGTTAATTTTTTTGTAATCGACAGAAGCGACAGCCCGTCTTGCCATGTTTGATTGATTTCCTCAGATACATATCAGGCTCGTTTGTGGTGTATTTTAAAGGGGGTTCGCTGGAAACCTGACACGGTTTTGACCGTGCGTGAACTTTGAAAGAGCGTCGTTCACAACTGCCCAAATGAACTCGTTCACGCCCCACGCTCGTGAAGGGGAAAGTGAACGCGCTCAGTTCACGTTCGCGAAAAATATGAACTAGTTCGTGAACTTTCGTTCAATGAACGCCTTCAGGTACAACGCTGCACAGAACTCCTTTTTGCTCTCTTCATCTTCACTGTAAAGTGGGCTGTGATGGGACGCACGTGATGGCATGTGTTGCACCTGTCAACACACCCCCATTAATTGATTGAATTACGTAGCTTAAAAACAAAATTGACCGTTAGTATTAATCGGTTAGAGCTACTGTTATCGGTTAACGGTAAACGGTTTTGTACACGAGTGATGAAAGAATAAAAGAATGGAGCAGGAGATGGAGCAGTGTTCTCTCAGAAGAGCTGGAAGAGACAGCTGGAAAGAGTCTTGCCTGTCTGCTTAAGCTGCTGCCCTGATTATGGATAAGTAAAAGTATGGATGGGTGGATGGATGTAAAACAATTTTAATCAATCAAATAAAAAATGCAAATTAAATGATCACTTACTACTTCTTTTGGAATGGAGGAACCCAAGCCATGACATCACTTGTAATATGTGGGGGCATGTGGCCTGGGCATGTGTCACTTCCAGTGGCAATGGGGCACTAGTTTTTACTGATGATGTGACAGAACACAGAAAGAGGTTGAGAAATTCATATATACAGAAATACTCTACTTGGATTCAGTTAAATGAAGCAATGCTGGCTGGACAGAGATGGACAATGAACAAAAACACTCTCTAAAAGCAACGCAGAAGCTTTTGACAGTAAAGTGGTGGAATATTCTGCAAGTCAATCACCTGTTCTCCAGGTGAATGAGCTGTTTTGCACAGCCAAAAGTCCCACAAACTACAGCAACTGAAGACAACTGCAGTAAAGGTATCTTCTATATATATATATATATATATAAGGTCTATAGTAAACTGTTCTTTTTGTCCATGATGTAAGACACAAGGGAGTCAGCACAAAAGAATTATTGACAAAATATTAAAAATACTTTATTTCTGCTTATGTTAATTTCTCAATCTGAGTATTTTAAAAAGTGATAGAAATACTTACACCATAAAATGTATTTGTTACCTACCTGCACAAAATTTCATGTAATCACATGAAGGCAGCTTGATCAGTATAGAGAGCTGGGATTCAGATCAGTCAGTCCTTGCCCAGTGTTATCGTGTAATATCAAAGAATAAAGTTTTTTTTTTTAATCCAGTCTTAACTCGGTCATTGAATTAAGACAAATAATACAGTAAAAAAAAAAAAAAAGAACAGGATGAAACACTGAATTATAATCTCATTACTGCATCACTGAGGTCCTTCTTAGTGGCATGCTTTTCCTTCCAGAAAATCCCAAGCTCACCGAGTATAATACTTTTTGTTATAATTGACCCTCATATAACTTGGTGATTACAATAAGCCCAAAGTATTTACTGACATTTTCAATGATGTGTCCACCTAGCATATAATCACTGCAATTAATTTCATATCCTTTGGCATATACAGAAAGTGTTAGCCTTCTGTTAAATTAAAATAAAATTAAAATAATAAAATTAAAATTAAAGTCTTCCAAAACCATTTCTCATCACGGCCTACAAGCATAGTTGGGCACAATGAATATTTTCCCAGAGTTGGCTGATCCTTTGTTCAGATTACAAGACAGAAATCTTGAGGCTATTTTGTTGTTCAAATTATGTGACTGATTGCCAACAGAAGGTCACACGACACAATCGGACGGGGACTCGGTCATTAGACTGGAATCGAAAATTAAATTTTAACTCCAAAACACATGCAGGAAATGAGGAATAACCACATGTAAACACAAATTATTGTTTGAAAATGGTGCAAGCAATTTGTGCAATGATTTGTTTAGAAAACAAATGGAAGGACAAAGAACATGGGTAAAGAAATAGCAGTTACTGTCTGTGCTTCAGGGAGAGTTGAAGGTGATATGGGACGACCATTGTGTGTCTCTCCCCTTATGTTGCTGACTTCCTCTTTAGGATTCCCTTCTTCACTGTGACCCCTCACCTGATGCCTTGAACTTTGAGCCTTTGAGTTGTACACAGACAATGTGTTAGTCCAGACTCCTGATTGATGACCGCCTACTGATTTTCCACCAACCCATCGGCATATCGTGGTTTAAACCACCTCGTCTCAAGGAGCCCTTGGCTGCAGCACAGAGACTGGACAGCGATTGATGGGACAGTGATGTGTCAGGTGTGGCTGATTAGCACAGCTGCAATGCATTACTAATCTGTCCTCCTTTCTTTATACGCTTCTTATCTGCAGTCGTACACAAAGGCCACTATGAGGCAGACAGCAATCAGCAAGAAGACAGAGTTCTAATTTATGCAAGCTCACTGTGTGCCCACTGGCCACTTATCAGACAACATGGATGGCCTGGGTCAATATTTTTGTGCTGTGGTTGTGCATGCATTTTAGGTGATGGCTGGTTATCAATAAACATGCTGGAGAAAACATAAAGGCTGTCAATGTGTATCTGAGCTGGGGAGAGAACCAGGTGGGAGCAGGAGTATCGCTACACAAGTGAACAATGGTAGTTTTGACTCCCCAAAAAAACCCCAGTCTATTTTTACTTGTCCTTTTATGCATGGATTGTATAAATTAGTCAGATCAGAGGTATAAGCGGTTGCACTTTTTTTCTGCAGTCTTTACTTTGATGCCAGCTGTCCAGCTTTCATTTTATAGAACGGTACGTTCCTGACTTGGCTGAAAGACTCATCATTAGCATCATGGTTGATTCTCTACTTTTAGCTTTGATGGAGCAGCCAGACTCCTGGCTGAAATGTGCATATGTATTCCCGAGAAAAAGAAACAGCTGAGCAAGCACAACATGTGGAAGAGCATGCAAGGTTCTGAAAAGTTTGGAGAAAGACTTGACAGATCTGTCAAAAGCCAATCTCCAAAAAATGATGAATTCCTACCTACTCTGCATCCGACTGTGGAAGTACACACAACACTTTCAAATCCAGTGTTGGTATTCTTTTTTTTTATTAAATATTTCCTAATTTTTCCACTTTGTGACTCTCCAACAGCATGGCAATAGAATTGTAAATGGGGTCTTTAGAGCAGTAAGACAGAAAACCGTGCAGAATAGCAGGTGGCCATCATATTGCCACTGCCAAAGAGTTGAAGATATGTTTTATATTTACTTCAAATGCATCTCATAACTGATCTGACACACATTGTAAATCTTAAAGAGGAGCAGTTATGGACCAAATCCACCTTAATAACTTTAACAGTACACCCTTGTTTCTTCCCATCTCCAATGTAGTACTTGTCAAAGCTATTTTTACGAGGCTATACTTTACTGATGGAAAGTGTTTTGTATGCAGTGACTATAATGGACAGTCTGGTACCCTCCATTTTATCATCAAAGGAATTTCCAGGTCATGCTTACCCTCACGGACACCCAAAATATACAAAAAGTGCAAGAAAGGGAGACAAGGGAGGGCTCAACATAGGCAAAAGGCTTACACATGACTTGCAGAACAGTTATGTCTTTGAGCCCCACAAACTCATCTTTTAAACGGTAAGCAATGTGCTGCTTCAGGGGCATACTTCTCATGCAGTCTAGCCAGCTAAACATATGAATAAAAGAAAACCCACGCTCACACATTTTCATTGAGAGAAAACATCAAAGCTTTAACATTATGCCATGCTCTCCTTTTTTCCCGCTTTGTAATCACTTTGTCCTGACAGGGCCTCAGAAATAATGCCTTACACTGAAGAAGATTCACCAAAAATGAGTCACGACGAGCAGGTTCACAAAGAATCTGGAAGACAGGCTGTCAAATGGTCTGTGGGACCCCCCCACCCCCCCACCACCACTTACTTAATAATCAATTGACAGATCTTCAGTTTCAAAGATTTTCATACCTCTATGTGAAGACAGTCTAATACAGCTTCAAATGGTAATTCTGGCTCATGATGGCTGATTGTCAGCGCACACTTTGCAGCAAGCAGCAGGCGGATGCACTGACTGTCAGAACATGAGAAGAAAATACTCATCACTGCAAATATAGCTCAAATAAATAATGAAAAATCTCAAGGCAGCCTGATCAAACCTCATGTGAAAAAAACTGCCTGGCCTATTTTCCCGTTCAAAGCTCGAAATAATACTTTATTATTCTTAATCAGAAGTATCTCAATTCAAATAATTAACCTGTAATTATTGAACTTATTAGTTTGCTATTTAACATGTGCAGAAGGATCTCTTTTTAATCCTTAATTTTAATGTTTTTTTTCCATGTGAAAAAACATATTTAAAAAATCAGAATGGGTCATATTTTAGGCAAAATGCATCCACAGATGAACACCAATGTTTGAGTACAGAATCCAAAATGGGACAACCAACAGCCACCTCCTCTACATGGATGACATCAAACTGTAAGGCAAGAATAAGTGGGTCATTGACTTCCTGATTCTCCTCACCAGGATCTACAGCAATGACATCAGGATGTCATTCAGACAGATAAGTGTGGGTGGATAGTATCTAGGATGAAAGATGATCACAACTGAAGGACTTGAACTACCAGAAGGCAACATAGCTGATGTTCAGGGCAGCTACAAATATCTAGAGATCCCACAGGTAGATGACAGCCATGAGGAGGCAGTACGGAGGTACTCGGCCAAAGCCAAATACCTACAAACAGTGAGGCAGGTCCTGAAGAGTCATCTGAATGGAAAAATAAGATTTAGGCTATCAATACCTATGCCCTGCCAGAAGTCAGATACCGCACTGGCATAATATCCTGGCCTTTGGAATAGATACAAGCCACCAATGTCAAAACAGGAACTCCTTACAATGCATGGAGGGTTTCACCAAAAGTTCAGCAGCCTCAGGAATACATTAAGAAGATGGCCCCCACTGATTACCTGCTAAGTTAATGATTCAGGTAACTGAAACCTAATATGGAGGAGGAACCAGAGGGGCTATTCTGGAAGGACAAGACCTGCAACGGTATACACCACCACCAAATTGAAGTGGTGGCTGACATCACAAAAATATACCAATGGCTGGAAAAAGCTGGACTGAAAGACAGCACAGAGGCACTGATCATGGCTGCATAAGAATAGACCCTAAACACAAGATTAATAGAGGCCAGGATCTACCACACCAGACAGGACTGATGCAGGCTGTGCAATGATGCCCCTGAAACAGCAGGGTGTAAGATGCTGGGAGGCAATGACACACATGGTATGTCACAAACAGGTAGCTGTTATAGTACACAGAAACATCTGCGCTGAGTTGGGACTGAAGTTTCCAGGGTCAAGATGGAGGAGACCTCTAAAGGTAGTCGGGAACAAGAAAGTAAGGATGCTGTGGGACCTCCTGATCCAGACTGACAAAATGGTGATGGCTAATCAGCCTGACATCATGGTGGTCGATAAACATTGGAAGACACTGGAGGTGATAGATGTGGCCACCCCGAGCGATAGCCACATTAGAACACGAGAAGCTTGATGATTAGCAAGGGTTAAAAGAAGAGCTAGAAAAAAAACATGTGGAGTGCGAAGACAACAGTGGTGCCAGTAGTGGTCGGGGCCACTGGGGCACCCCCAAACTTCATTCGTGGCTCGAGCGGATACCAGGAACAACATCTGAGATCTCCATCCAAAAGAATGCATTACTTAGAACACCTAAGATCCTGTGCAAAATTATATATATATATAGTTGGGCCACACGCCATGAGTTACAGAGACCGCCTGGTTTTCTAAAACAAAGGAAACAATAAAACTCAAATCCCCAGCATGCCTGGCGATGTTTTGTTTTACAACAAGGTGTGATGGTGATGTCACACCCTCTGACTGGCTAAGGTCCCCCACAACACAGCAGGGATCCCCAACGAAGGCGGATCACGTCTTGCAGCATAAATACAGCGAACCCCCTTGGATCGCTTTCTTCTTTTACTCTTCGTCCACTTGAGCACTTCTCTTCTCCGTTCCACGACGAACCTACATCGGTTCTGAATACACCCGCTCTGAGGATCAACTCAGGCCTAACAAAGTGCTCAGCCAACAGCCAAACAGCTGATACTACCCAACACCCCCTGCGAAGTCGCCGGTTTACAGGGAAACCAGTCATCGCCTCATGCCAGCCAGCACCAGAAGTGATCCACAGACGCGTCAGCGCACAGAGAGGCACTGTGCGGTTCGAAGGCACAATGGCTCCAGACGTGTGTTACATAAGTACCCCCGGCTGCACCACAACGCTGTAACCTCCACTTTCCTCGGAGACTGAGAGAAGACAAACAGGACCAAAAGGGAGCCTCTCATTGCGACAACTACTACTGTTGGAAGAACCTTACCCTAACTAAACGAACACATTATATGCACAACATAATTGGTGCACAGTGAGAGGCTTTAAGACACCAATAATGTTCAGCACCTTATAGGCACAACAATATATAAAGTCATGGAAAAAATTATTAGACCACCATTTTTTCTTTCTTGTTCATTTTAATACCTGGTACCACTAAACGTCATCATGTGACTAAAACAGACAGAAAAGAAAACACTGAATGCATAAAAGCAGTGTTTTTGGCAGTACAACGCCATAGCTATTGATGTAAAAACTTAAGTGATTTAGGTTATAATCAAGAAAACCATGGAAAATGGTAAGATATCAGCTCTTAAATAAAACTCTGATGAGCAATCTTTGTGGTTATCGTTATGTTTGTCCAAACAAATGTACCTTTAGTTGTACCAGGCATTAAAACAAACAAGAAACTGAAGAAAACAAGGGTGGTCTAATAATTTTTTCCATGACTACATATATATATATATATATATATATATATATATATATATATAGATATAGATATATATATATATATATATATATATATATATATATATATATATATAGACTATATATATATACACACACACACAGGGGTTGGACAATGAAACTGAAACACCTGGTTTTAGAGCACAATCATTCTTTAGTATGGTGTAGGGCCTCCTTTTGCGGCCAGTACAGCGTCAGTTTGTCTTAGGGATGACATATACAAGTCCTTCACAGTGGTCAGAGGGATTTGAAGCCATTCTTCCTGCAGGACAGTGGCCAGGTCACTACGTGATGCTGGTGGAGGAAAATGTGTCCTGACTCGCTCCTCCAAAACACCGCAGAGTGGTCTCAGTAATATTTAGATATGGTGACTGTGCAAGCCAAGGGAGATGTTCAACTTCACTTTCATGTTCATCAAACCAATCTTTCACCAGTCTTTTATTCATTTTGTCCAGCATTTGCAAGCTGCGTGTCAGCCATATAATGTGTAATTGATGCTTTCAGTTCAATTAATTCATTAAGTCATTGGAACACTCACAAGATGTCACCAAAATCACTTTGTCCCTTTAAAATCTTTTGGAAAATGATGTAAATGTATTGTAAGATGAATATCGATATATATTGTATCGTGAGCTGAATATCGTGTATCGTACCATATCGCAAGATTAGTGTATCGCTACAGCCCTATTGGTATATTGGCCGATATTCAAGATGCCAATGTTCTGAAACAATTGTCAACGCTGCTGTTTCAGTACTTAATACTGACAACATTAATAAAACCTACTGCAACTTACATGTAAATTCCAGGAGTTTCTGAGTGATGCCTTTTTACTCTGGAGTGACAAGGTCAAATGTTTCACCTCCATTAAGACAGTTGAGAAGTGGCTGCTGATAGTTTTATTTTATTTTTTTTTTTTTTTTGTCAGAGTCTCTTTCTCTTGCTTGATCTTGATAAATTTATCTTACTGCCCAGAATGAGAACTCTTAAGATGAGTTATTAAATTAGAAGCGTTGAAGTAGTGGGTTTTGACTCCTCACATGACTGATGTTGTGTTTTTATTGTAAACGGCAACTTTGTTATCTCTTTCCAACATTTTGAAAATCTCCACAGCAGACATCTTTGGTTTGTCCCTCTTTTACACTCATCAGTGTAATGAAGCCTCTCTTTTTTATTTAACCTTGGCATGCCCAGTGTAAAAAATATAAAATACAAAAAAATATTGGCCAAATATCAGTCAAACATGAGGAATTGCCACTCTGTTCTTCACTGCTAATCTGGTAGAGTCAGCTGCACGAACGACCTTAATAAAAGATAGACTGCACAAAGCAAAAAAGAATTTAAAATTAACTCTGTATGTGCTTTGTTACATTTATGATTTACCTTAAATATCAAATATTTATAAAGGTAAGTATGTGATTTTTCTATGGCCAAATCCGTCATCTGATCTCAGCGCAAGAAAGGAAGCTTTTCAGTCAGTTTTCAGACAAAACTGAAGTCAGATAAGCCCACAAACAAGAAGCTGCAGTGAAGGCCGGGCAAAGCATCACCAGTGAAACTCAGGAGTTGGTAATGTCAATGGGCTGCAGACTTCAGGCAGTCACTGACTTCAAAGTATTAAAGTGTTATGTTTCCAGTTATATTCTGAGCTCCTGAAAATGAAGAATGTTGATTAAAATGGCTGTAATTCCTTTAATGATAAATACATATTTTTGGTTAAACCTTTTAAATTAAAGCTAGAAGTCTACTCTGTGATCACAACTTGATTCTTTTTTTTTTTTTATTTTGTGTATAAAGACAAAAATTATTCAAAAAAAATTGTTACTGTCCACATACTTCTGGGCTTGATTTGAAATTCTATAAAAACATTTTATTCTCAACTAGAATGGACGATAGCCGTACACACAACTAAATACACTATCATATTTTTTCGCCTGGGCAGTCGTTTCAGTTGGCAGGTTTATCAACAGTTTTCTTAAACTAAAGTATAACTGGGACCATTTCAGTTTAGCCAACTACATGACCTCAAAACATGTACAATGGTTTTAGCTGATCACCTGCTCTGAGCAGTTGGTCAAGCCTGAAACCAGCAGAACTGAAAGCACGCTCTCTCTCTCTGGTTGCACTTGCTGTTGGAATATACAGGACTGCTGTAGGCAGCCTGGAGAGGAGTGTGCATGTGTGTAATGGTGATCCATCTTCATGACACTCACAGAGAAAGAAAGCGACTCTGCAGGTAACTCTGCATGTCATCTGGCTCGAATACATCAGGGTGTATTATAAACTCTTTGGGTGCAGAAAGATGGGAAATTGATGCTTATTGCTTTTTTGGCAGCAATGCAAATGTGTGGGGCTGTAGATGGAGTAATGTCAAAGGCTTAAAAGAAAAAAAAAATCTGACAAAACAAAAGTAACCACTGATCTTGGGTGTGTGAATAGCAGCATGAAAGTGGATTTTATGCTGTTATTTTTATCTATACTGCATGAACATGAATGATAAACTTTAAAAAGTAAAGTGCAAATGTCACTGTCATGGATTACTATATTTTCTAAAAAAGAAAAGAAAAAAAAAACGCATTGAAATGTCACCACACTCCTGTCCAGGTTTATCACAAAGCAAAGGACCCCTGACGAGAACACACACAGCTGCATAATGTGTCAGAATTGCATGTATTTTTGTGCTATCTTTTAATCCGAGACACACAGAAAAGTATAATGATCAGAACAATAAGCATATGCCTTGAATGGATCTTGATTGTGGGGGATGTGAAGCAGTCTGTATAATGATGTGGTGATAATGATATATAATTATGCCTTTACAGACTGCTCTCTTCTTGATAAGGAGCCTTACTGTTATTGTGGACTGCGGATGTTCAGGTCTTGTGGTTGTGCTTCACTCATCGAAATGTTGATCGGTGCTCATTAGTGCTGCATCCTCTGTGGGCAGAAAGAGGAAAGGGAGAAAAAAATAAACACAAGATTAAAGCTTTTACAGATGATCCAGCCCTGGTGCAAGTCTGCTTTCTGTATTGATTAGATAAAGCAATAAAATCAGCAATGCAGAGAGAAATAAACACAAGTTTCAGTTGCAATTACAGATGTGACTGTGTTTTACTGTGTTTACATCCAATACTTTTCTCATTTAATTGCACCAACTCCTCTGACAGGTGGAAGAAAGGTGAGGCCAAACTAAAGAGGCGATACACACTCCTCCCAAACTTTTGAATTACTTCTGAAGAATACGGTACAAAACAACAAACAAGAACAGTCGGCACTCTGTAAAAACTTAACAAATGAAATAAAAGCTACAGTAAAATAATATATTCAACCATTAAAGATGTATGTTGATGACTGCAATGACTCAGCATTTTCCACAAATGAAAAATGTTGGTTTTCAACCCTGATAAGCTTTTCCCCGTCTTCACTTCAATAAAGTATTTTTATTCAGCAATCTAATTTATAGCACTCTGTCAGCTGAGGAGATTTGTGAGCTGTCAGTGTTTATTAATGGCTCAAAGAAAGCAAACAAACACACCAATCAATAACTCTGAAAAATGCTGTGCTGGAAAAACAAAAATCATTGACATGCTTCTTTGGCAAATCTAAAAGTAAAAACCACAAGATAACTAAGCCTGTTCACAAAAGCACTTGTCACTGTAGTTTAGCCTTTCTCAGTGTCATATCTACAGTAATTAGGTTTTAGATACTTCATACTGTTGTATATTATCCTAAAAGTGCCAGAGGAATTTGTGGGTAATGACACTTAGAGCTAGAGAGACGATGATTTGACGATGAGACGTTAATTTGAAGAGGGCAACTTCTGCATGCAAGTAAGTAAACTGATTCCAGAGTTCTTGATGCCTACTGCAAATTCAAGACTCTACTCATTTTTACACTCCAGCTAAATACAGTGCCAAGAAAAAGTAAGTGACTCTTTGGAATTTACTGTTTTCTGCATCAGTTTAAAATTAGACACTATCTGATCTTCATCTCTGTCATAATAGAGAAACACAATGTGTTTAAGCTCAAAATAAACTATAATTACTTCTGTGTCTGTACTGAACACAGCCATTAAAGATTTCCAGTGCTGGTGGAAACGGTAAGGTAAGCTGATTGAACCTCCTTTAGCTTCAGGGACTTCAAGCAAGTGCTTTCAGTAGCTCTGGATCAGACCACAACACTGAGGCCATTCTTCTCTGCTTCAGCTCAGATGCAGATGTCTGGTGTAAATGGCTCTCTAGAAGTAATTCCCAATATCTTGTTGGGGTTAAGGTCTGGGATCTGACTCCAAAATTATTATGGAAGACACATGTATTGTGGTAAACCTAGAGAATTAATTTTACCCTCAATGATGGTAAATGGTCTTGGGCCTGAGGCAGCAAAGCACGGAAGCATCTTGATGCTCCTTCCAGTGTATTTCACGGCTGTGATGATGTCGTGACCGTTGTGACTTTCCCAGTGGTAGTAGTTTTGGATTGCCAACATGCTTTTTGGCAAACTTCAAGTGGGCACCAATGTACTTTGGAGACAGCAGCGTCCTCTGTGGTGTCCTGCCACGTACACTCTGCCTGTTAAATGACTTTCATGAACAGAAATGTTTGCCAGATCCAGTGATGTCCTCAAGCCTTTAGCTGTTCCCTGTGGATTTTTCTTTACCTCACTGAATATTCCATGTTGTGCCTTTGGAGACATCTTGGCTGGGCACCAACTTCTCGCCACAGTAATAAACTGTTAAACTGTCTCCATTTATAGACAATCTGTCTGACTGCGGACTGATGGATGCTTAAACACCCCTACCAGCCTTGTGCAGACCATCTTCTCTTGATTGTAAGTCTTCAGAGACAGCCTCTTTGTAACGCATGATCCAAATAAGCAAACCTAAAATGTCTTATCAATTAAAGTAGGTCTAAACCTCACATCCAAACTAATTTCATTAACTGGACTCTAGGTGTGCAAAACCTGTCTCCAATTAGCTTTCATTGAAGTAATTAGTCTGTGGGTTCACATACTTTTGCACATTCACTGAAAGTTTAGCAAGTGTTCATAAATAATTCTATCACTCTGTATTTTCATTTCCACCATAAACAAAGGTGGCATGATCAAATGTCTATCATTGATCAGTGATGTGTTCTCTGACCATTAGACAGGGTGCCTTTTGAGTTTCACACAAGACATATACTGAATACTGGTAGAGGAAAGAAAAGCAAACTGTCATTCCTATCAACCCTCAAGCAAAAGGCATCCCCTCCCCCCACCGCCACTACACACACACCAGAGAGCTGAATCTTCCTGGAGAAACGGGTATTTAGCTTGCAGTGCATATCATGTAATATGCCGGGATTTGTTACATAATTGCTGACAGATACGTTATTTATATTAAAAGTGGTATAGAGGCATGAAAGTAGCTGCCACACTTAAAAAAATGTAGCAACATTCATTAATGTTTATGTTATGCATCTATGTTGGAGGAAAATGGAAGAGGACCATAGAACCATCGAGCTGAAATCAGTTCATGCTGTTTCTTCTCATTAGTGGAAATCCAATCATCCAAAAATGGCGCGAGGCTTGAAGTCCTGAGGACAGGGATGGTTTACTTGTTCTGAAGGAGTGAAGTTGAGTGCAGTAATCCTCTTTGGCAGGTTTTGACAGCCAGACAAAAAGCTGCCTCCAAAACCAACTTGAAGAAATTAGCTTTGATCTTGAGTCTCAACAAAAGTTAAGTTTATTTTCCATGTTTCGATATCAGATGTGACTAACGGAGACTTCCAGGCCTAAAATTTGTACACAGCTCAATGTTGCTAAAAGCACAGAAAGCTCCAACAGAAATGAAAAGAATGAATACTTTCTGGCAACGTCAACAAAAACTGAAATCTGGACTTGATGAAGCTGACTTAACACAAAATAGTCAATATAGTGTCCATTAAAAATCTTGGTAAAAAAGAAGATTCTATTAAATAAATGATAAATGACCTATTTAAGTCAATAATTGAAGAAAATGAATAAAACCACTGATAGACAAAATCCAGGGCAAAGTGAAAAAGGCAAAGTGATTAACTTGAAAAAGTGAATAAGTGATGGACTAAGAAAAACTATATAAATATATCGTGCATGGTTGTAGTTATAACTACAAATTAGTTGCATGTTTTTTTTTTCATTTTGTTACCTTTGGAAATTAAAGTGAAGTACACATTTATCATTGCAAGACAAGCAATTCCATTTAAGAAGGTGACTTTGTGTGCAATCTGGTTGTGACAGTTGTTGTGGAAAGAGCAACGCAGCAAAGCACAACCAAATTAGATTAATCATAATCAGCCATTACTGGTCTAGATTGATCCAGTTTCTAGGGAAACAGAAATCTAAATTATGTAAATTATGTTCGGTGTCTCAGAAATGGAAATAAAGATCCCTTTGATTTATAGCTAATACCACATTTCAGACTTTGTATGAGCAATGCTCCAGCAAAAACATCCTTTAGAGTTCAGTGCAGCAGATTCTGAAAATATTACAGCACATTACTATAGGAGATGTGAATTTTTGTAGATATTTCGTGCGAAACCATTTTTAAATGTTACTGATTGGATCGTAAAACATTGATGCCTAAGGTCACGAACTGTACAAGAAGCTGAAGTTTTCCTTTGCTGAGTGGGTAGACTTGATGTGCAAAGTCTCTGCACCTACACATCAAGTGGAGCCGATTGAGGCGGTTCAGGCATCTGATAAGGATGCCTCCTGGAAGCCTCCTTGGGGAGGTGTTTTAAGGATGTCCAAGCAGGATGAGGCCCAAGGGCAAACTAGGTTGCAGCGATCATATCTCTCAGCCAGTATAGGGACAATCAGTATCCCCCAGGAAAGGCAAAATGAGGTGGCTGGGGAGAGGTAGGTCTGGGTCTCCCACCTTAGACCCGAACTCGAATAAGCAGTAGTTACTGGATGGATGGATAAGTCCCTCTACCTGTGAGCATTCGAGCTGCGAACATTCATACATACGAACAAAGTGGAGTATAAATCATGTAATTTGAATTCCTGCCACATGGTGACAACTAGGGATGCACATTTTGGATATTTTTTATGACTGTTAACCGATGCCCTTTAACGATTAATAATCGTCAACCGATAAGATTTAAATGCCCTTCCATGCTGAAATTCCGTCATTCCGACATACCACCATTTAGACACATCACGATCCGTAAATACCGCTATTCCGACACACAAACGTCCCACCATTCTGACCCAGCTGACCCGCCCGGGAGAGTTGGCTGCCACGATGTTGCACGCGTTGTTGTGGACGCATGCGGACATTTTCCCACCAAGTCCCCACGTCTCCACAGCATCAACCAGTTTAGCTGTGAGATTATCAGCTGTGTGTCTACCTGGCATGCTCTGCGTTAACAGGACGGCAGAATTAGCTTTCTAGTTCTCATCGATATAGTGACATGTAATTGTCACGTAGCTTTCTGTTGTGAAAGTCCAGCAGTCCGTTGTAATAGCCACAAACTTAGTGCTTGTAAGTCGCGTTTTCAGTTGCTTTTTCCTCTCTTCAAAACGAGCCTCTAATCGTTGGGTAATGGTCAGTCTTGATGGAATTTGGTAATTAGGCTCGATATAGCCCATTATCTCCTGGAATCCTTCACCACTGAAGGGTTCCAAAATGTCTTTTTCCACCATTGAATAGATTTTTTCCGTTATCTTCTCAGACCACCACGCGTCACACTTTCTCCCGGCCATCATGGAGGGCAAAGTTCGCATCGATGGTCCTCCATCGTCTGATGCTGGATGCTTGTTTCTTAAGTGGTACTGCATTGTGCTCGTACTGCCGGAGTATTTCAGTGCTGTACTGCATAATATGCAAATGACCTCCACCCCTTTCCAGTCAAAATTGTCCCACACAGAACTCCTTTTTGCTCTCTTCATCTTCGCTGTAAAGTGGGCTGTGATGGAAAGCACGTGATAGCATGTGTTGCACCTGTCGACACGCCCCCATGAGTTGATTGAATTACGTAGCTTAAAAACAAAATTGACCATTAGAATTAATCGGTTAGAGTTACTGTTACCGCTTAATGGTTAAACGGTTAACCATGTGCATCCCTAGTGTCAACAGCTACTCATGACGCTTTACATTGCTACCATGTCATCTATGAAAAATTAAAATGAAGCTCACGATGACGGGAGTTTGGTTATGAGCCTGAACCCATGTCATCAACATCAAGCGTTCCAACATTGAGATCAGCGTCTTGCTATCCTTTGTCTTATAATGATGATGAAGATCATGTTGATTATTAACATAAACAATGAAGGGCCACCCCGGTAGTACAGTGGTTAGGACAGGCGGCCCATGTGCAGAGGCTGCAGTCCTCCCGTGGCTGTGTCACTAGTGCCACATGCCAACGAAAAACATTGAATGTCCAGATCTTGGGCTGTGTTAACTAAAACCATTATCCACATATACCAATACAGTACAAAAATTGTACTTAAAAACAAAATGAACATATAAACGGACTCTTGGAATGGAATTAGTTTATAGGTACAAGGCTATATATGCCGGCAAATTATTGTTTTTTTCTTTTCATGCTTCCATGCTCAAACCCAGACCAGGGATAAATTGGTAAATGCTAAAGATTTACAAGGATCAATGAGACAATTAAATATACTCCCAGAAAGAACATCACAAAAAATCTTAACTAAAATAGCACAGGGATTAGAGATTTAGGATTTTGAATGGTCTTGTAATCTTGAACTCTTGGCAATGAGCGCCTGTATCACTGTGTGTGTTTCAAGTATTTCCAGCTCACTCATAGCTGAACAAGCTTTAAAGTAGCAATCCAGCAGTTATTAATCATGTAAGAACTCTTCTGTGCTTAATGATTTTTGCCAAGAAAATCCTCACATGGCCTTGCAATGACTGGGGTATAAAAGTCTGTAGAGTGATCCCTTATTTTTCGTGGTTAATGGGGACCGGCGCCGCCCCCCCCCCCCCCCCCCCGCAAATATGCTTAAAAACCGCAAAACCGCAAAAAAGTAGTGGGGCACTGCAGTGAAACAAGACAAAGGCTCAACTGTGGTCTTTCTGCTACCTTCACAGCCTCTGGTCTCTGAACCGTAGTAAAGAAACCGCTGGTATTGTGCTATTTTTGGCTCGTAATTAGCGGGTAACACGCTGACAAAAACAAAAGAAAAAGTCCGGTTTTCTCTGCATGGAATGGACACTTTATTGTGGCACTGCAGGAACTTGTAATATCACACAGGTTGTATTGTTCGGCTCCTGTCGGTTAACAGAGAATGTAAATCTATACACTCTGGGCTGCTGTTTAAGCTCACTCCACTTTTCATCTAACCCCGTTTTCGTTCTGCCGTACCACGACACACACACTCCATAAGGCTACCTTCTTAAAGGGGCCAGGCTGGCTCACAACATTTATTCGCTGTGAGAGAACGCGCACAGCATCCTGATGTTTCTGCAATTTTTTTAATTGATTTTTTTATTATATATTTATGAAAAATCCGCAAATAACTAAAACCGCGGAACTTAAAGCGCGAATTGGCAAGGGATCACTGTATCTTTTTTGTTATATAGGAAGCCATCAATATGCTAACGTGGCCCCACCCATATATCCACTGCCAGGAGATGACCCTGTTCTGTCCCAGTTCATCCAACTCTGCAACACTATGCAATGGCCAGTTTTAATCTTCAGGTCATTTAGTTGTTCATGTTTTAATAAACCTCAGACTCCTAGTACAACTCAGAGTCGTGACAGCCAGGGAAACCAGTGAAATATTCTTCAGCATAAGTCACTAATTTCACCTGCACAAAATTAATGACTCATTTGATCATTTAAAGTTGGATCTCCTTTTCGCAGCTGTGCTTTTTCTGGCCTTTTCAAAGTTAATGGTTGCTGCATGGTTTTATGTTGCAGGATCTTTGGAGTCAGTCATTGGTTAGGCATTTCATTTCAAAGGCATGTCACCTTATTTACTGAGTCACATTCACTGAATCCCTTTTTCTGATCCCTGTGGTGAAGTTCCAGTCTAAATGAACCAAACAAATAAATAGTGGAAATAGTGGAGCTGGTGAAGGACTACAAACACCTGGTTTTTCACCTGGACAACAAGCTTCACTGGAGATGCAACAGTGAGGCTGTCTATAAGAAAGAACAGAGCAGACTGTACTTTCTGAGGAAGTGCAGGTCCTTCATTGTTTGCTGCATGAAGTGCAAATCATCTGTGAATCTGCGAAGAGTGCAATTTAATTAGACTGATGCAGACTCATAAATTCCACCAACAAACAAACAATAAAACAATATCAGCTCAAAACAGCTGGTATAACTTCTGTTTGCAGAAATGCTCCTAAGCATCAGCATTCATAAACATGCACTGTTGTTTATAAGAAATTTTGTGAACACAGACTAGAAATATTGGGACACTGGTTATAAGGGACAACGCTGATCTGTCTCCTTTTTTGCAAACAGAAAATAAGAGTACACTAAAAAGAGGTTCCAGCCATAGTGGAAGAGATGTAATAATACGGCTCTGCAGAGGCTTTGCATGCATGGAAAAGCAAACCAGTTCTTAACACATTCCAAAGATGAACCAGCACTGCAATGGCTCTTGCACCAGGCCGCAACCAGTACCTGGTTAGAATTGGCTGAAAAGGAAAGGAAATCAGAGCAATGTAGTCCCAAACCATTTTCTCTGCATCACATGGGTCCTTTAAATGCATTTTATTAAGTCATATAAGATCTTTACAGACAGGTTTGAGGTGGATAACTCCTGTTTTCAAGAATAAGTGAATAAAATAGTAGAGGAGATGTGTGTGTCAATCCTTCAGGTCACAGTTGGCAGCACCAGCCATACTCCAACATAATAATTCTGTTAGAAATAAAATGTATTAAGATCTTGAGCTCTCCTCTTCCTTCTAGACTCTTTTTAAAGAAGCTCCCTGATTGCAAAACACCATCATGTGGGCAATAGCACAGATCCAGGACGTAACATGCTGGAAGAAGTAGATAACAGACAGGGGGCATACATAATGCAGCAAGCTGCTTCTGGCTCTTCTTATTTCCTGAGGGGCACAATTCTGCCTGCACCGGCCAAACGTCAGGGTTTTTGTACAGAAGGTACACACTGATGTGTGCATCTTAAATCATAAAGCTCTCTGACCTACACACAAGTTAAACAAAAGTTGCGGACAGACAAAATCCATCAGGACAGTTGAAACATTTCAGAGACCAGATTGATAGACTTTGTGACACCAAGGCTTTCTAAATAGCTCATCCTTCATGGAACATTAGTGCTCTTATAGCATTAAATTACAATGAAGAAGATTATGAATGTGTTCTTGAAATAACGCTGCCAGAAAATTTAGAGCCATCACGTGTGGGGATTTCAGCCTAATAATCACTTTAATTTTAAAACTTTCCAAAGTTGATTACTGATAACCCTGGTAATGAAAGTCTTTGTTTTTTTCTACATCATAGATCCTCATTTTATTAAACCCGGTCATCCTTCATTTTAGTTGACATTTTATTTACCACAAGGTGACTCTGCTGAATGTAGCTGTACAATGGAGTCCAGAGGAAAGAGCAGAACCTAATTTTCTAATTTTATAGTGCTGCTGGGACTTCTGAGAGTTACCCAATAAAGTCTGGTTGTACAATTACAGTGACTATAGAGCCTCTGATTTTTGACAACAGTCAGATATGAAGAATCAGATATCTCCAGTCCAACATTAAACATTTTTGTGGAAAAAGAAAAAGGATGAAAACCTGTATTACTATTCTTCTACAACAAGAAGCAATAATGAGTAGTTTCCGAACAAATACAACAGGAAAGGAAATTTCATCAACATGATGAAAGCTTACCTCCAACTGTTTTCACCAGGTGACATTAAAATCCCATCTTAAGATCAATTGGACATTAAGTCCCAAAAGAACATAGAAAATAAGAGAATCTCAACAAAAAAAAAGAAAAAAATGGAAGCAAATGCCACCCACCTGTAAAATTATGTGCTGCAGCCTGCTGCAGAACAGCTGGGTATCTAATAAATGTGCATCTTGACTGGCCTCACTCATTGGTTGATTATATTAGAGGCTACCTGTGTAAAGTGAAAATGGTGGCATGATAGATGGTAGCACCAGTCGTAAAATGCTGCATTTGGGGCTTTTTGCAGACACGACCACTGCCATTAAAGAAAGAAATAAACCGAAACAAGAAATACGGATCATTTATTGTTATTTTCTAGGGTTGGGCGATATGTCCTCAAATCAATGTCATGATTAATTGAATACAATACCTCAATTACAATTAATAAGTGACTAGTTGAGTATTGTTTTAATTTTTGCCCTAAAAAAAAAATCACTGACAACACAGCTCAAGTATTAAAATTGAGATATTTTTCTGATGAAAGGAAACACACAGAGTAACTGAAATAACTAACATGGATGAGATCTACATCAGTTACAGGTCTGAATGCCTACCACATTTATTCAAATTCACCTTGTGGATGGCAGGATATACAGTGATCCCTTATGGGCCAGGCTGGCTCACAACATTTATTCGCTGTGAGAGAACGCGCACAACATCCTGTGATGTTTCCGCAATTTGATTTTTCTAAAAATGATATTACATATTTCTGAAAAATCCACGAATAACTAAAACCACGGAACTTAAAGTGCGAATTGGCAAGGGATCACTGTTTTCGTTTCCAATCAGCTTTACATGAGTTAGTAACAGAGAACCTGCAGATTCCAAATTATAGAAGAGCAGAAACACCCAGAATCTTTGCATGTTTCATGTGGGCCTCGTAGTCAGAGAAAAATGTAACCTTACATGTATTACCTTTTCATTTGATACCAGATTTCAGGGCTGGGAGATATGTTATGACCTCAAATAAATGTCATAAATAATTAAACAGACCACCCGCTACCCACTACCCGCAACCCACAACCCGCATGTCGGCGCGTAAAAGAGCGCACTCAAATGGCACAAATGTGCGTCCACCTGGTAACATGTGGACGTGCACAAATGGCTCTACCTCTCGATTACGCATCACCGCATTACTTGCATACGTTTTTATTAGCTTGAGGGTAGAGGATGTCTGGTCAGCAGTTGTGGTGGATGTGGGACTAGTCACGGCCAGACACGTCAGTCTGTGCAGCTGCCATTGTACATCCATTTGGATGTGCTCTTTTATGCGCCGACATGTGGGTTGTGATAGCGGGTAGCCGATGGTCTGACACCCGTTACCCCCTACCCTAAACCCACGATCGCAAGATACCAAGTTTGCGGAAAGCACAAGAGACACGCCCATTGCCACACCTACAATAAGAGTAAGGGAGTCGGCATAGCGGATAGTGGCTTTAGGGAAGCGGAAGATTGCATTAGCGGTTAGCGGAGGTTCCTAAACCCGCAATTTGCGGGTAGCGGCTAGCGGGAGGTATACAATCGGGGCCATGTTCTTCACAGAGCTCTTCATCTGGGCTGTAGTGTTGATGTAAAGTTCAGGCATAGCTGTTTCTGTAAAACAAAATTTCTGATGGCTATTTGAACCACACTCATGAACAGATATTGAAGTTCTGATTCTTCCGTGATTAAATAAACAAACCCAGTTGCTAGGGGAACGCAGCCATGTTAAGAAAACCACAATCTTGAGGTACTCAAAACATACAATTTCTTACATAAGAGGGTTACCATATATACCTATGTGCCACAGGATTACCAAAATGCCAGACTCCTTTTGATTAGTAAATCTACATATGCTATCGATAGTAAGTTCCAGAAACAAGTTCAAGATACTTAAAATTTTGATGGCTACATCCATTGTGTTGATCGATGCAATCAGCATGGTTGTGTTCATTGAGGCTGCAGATGTTGGTGTGAAAATGGTAAACAGCACTCCACATATTTGTTGTATTGCTTAAGTATTGTTTGTTTGTTTTTTATTTTGCTAAAGACAAGTTTAGTTTCATGAAAACTTAAGTGTGCTCACATATCTACTCTCAAAACATATTTTTGAATCACTCACTTCCTTTCTTCACCTTATCATTCAACATATAACAGTGCCCTTAACACAATTCTACAAAAAAAAATTGAATGAAAGAGGGCTATGTAATAAAATTAATTCTTCATCCTGTAAGATTTACAGCAGCTGAAGGCAACAACGTAAATGTGCAACTTTATTGTTGGGCCAAGTCAAGGTTGATTATGTTTTGTCACTGAATTGATGCAGTCTTCCATTTCAGCATAATATGCATAATTGAAAGGTATTGTAATGCTAAATAAAAGAAAAATATAGTTTTTCTCCTAATAAATGCCTCCAGGCACGATGTGGGAATGTCTACTTCAACCCCCAAAATTCCAAATATTGTTCTTACAATAATGACACACCTTTGAAGACTAAAATCTCAAGTCACTTTACATCATTATTGAGCTCTATGCAGTGTTGAAATTTTACTCTTTAACCCAAGAGCACAGGATTTTGATCCAAAAACTTACCAAATTACCACAGGTCGTATTTAAGTAAATAAGATTTTAGGAGGGGACTATCACAACTTTGTAAGCAAAGTGAGTATAGGTAGCATGATTTTTGATATAACTTTATTTAAGAACAGATTTCTGCAAAGGTGGAGACAAATTATTCTGTTGTATGTATTGATTAATGATTAATCAATCAATCCAAGCCAGTATGTAAGAGCTGATTTTCAAAATTCAAATCTGTCACACAAGTAAATATACTTTATATATAAATATAAACACAAAAGGAGGTTTCAGTTTTTTTTTGTTTTAAATCGTAGCAGAAATTCAGCAGTTTAGCTCAGTCTCAATTAAAATCAACAACTTCTTTGCATTATCCGTGATTACACATACCGCATTGGATACATGTCAAGAAAAAATAAAAATGAAATAAATAACTAGCACAAAAAACACAGTTTTTTGTTTGTTTGTTTGTTTTTTTGGACATATGACTTTTATGTTTTTAGCATTCTCCACTCTCCAGCAGTGTGGAAAAAAGCTACCTGAAATTTATTCACCGAACATGAAATCAACCCACTTTTGGTTCTTGCTGTTTATTAATTTTGGACCCGGCGTGCATGTTATTTCCACTCCGGCATCTGTTTATTATACACAAGACAGCAACAAGTAAAAATTTTACAGTCACTCAGGCACACAGACATTCATTGTCATACTCTACACACAAATCTTTATCCTATACGGAGTCTGATATCATGCGTAAGAAATAAATTATTCTTAGTAAATACTCCCAAAAGGACAGCAAAGTTCTAGAAGATGAGATTCAAGAGGAAATATTTATGTTTATTGTATTTTTATCACCTTGGTATTGTTTGAGAGACAGGCATCCTTCAGTGTATTAAGGCCTGGAGAGGAAATAATTGACTTGTGCATCTGATGAATAAAATGAAGTCTGAAAAAGTCTACTGAAGGGCTGAGGAATATGCAGAAGATGGAAACAGTTAGTATCATGTCAAATACCTCATCTCTAAAGATGAGGAAAAAAATGCCAGCCATACACAAAAGTAAATACACACAGTGGAAATTGTTTTTCTGCAGCAAAAGCCTATTGCTACAGCAGCCTTAATGCACAACCTGACCCAGTTAAAACATGAACTGATATTCCATATCAGACTCAGTCAAGCTGTGATGACCTTTATTTCCACGCAAGCAAAGGGGAATTAATCGGCTTCTCCTCCAGTGTGCTCACAGCAGGACTGTTGGCTGACACGTAAATGCAACGTGGGGATTTGTATTATTGATAAAACATCACCAGCATACCTCCCTCATTTGGAATACATGAAGAAGCATCTGTGATCCTACCCAGCCAAGATAACCAAGCACAGAAAACCTATTAGCTCTGCGTGTGGAAATAAATACCGCTGTTTTCTCATGTGGCTTCAGTTTTTCCAGAGACAACAAATGGATTCAGCTGAGCATCAAATTCCATGCCAAACTGATTTTTTTTCTTCCCTTTTCTTTCACTTTGTCACTGACAAAACTTCAGATAGTTCAGATACATATCTGTGATAGCCAGACAAAAGAGATTGTTCTTTTCTCACAGATATATTAAAATGTTGCTAAAATGAACTGAATTTTTCATGTCAGTGGAGCAGTTATTAGCTGATTAGTTAACTTATTGACAAAAACGTAGCCATGATATTTTAATTAGTGTCCCAATTAGCTGGCCTTAGATGCAAAAGGAACTTCATACTGCTTTTGCCTTTTTAAGGGATGCCACAGCAGATCATCATGTTCTACATATCAGTTTGACATAGGTTTTTATGTCAAATGCCCTTCCTGACTTAATTCTCCCCATTTAGCTGGGCTTGAGCCCAGCACTGATGCATGCTCTTTCAAAACTAACAGACCAAGACCCCCCAAAAGAGATAAATCTTGTGGCTAACTCTCAGTGTAGTCTTCCTGACATGAAAGCAGCATAACAAAACAAAACAGGACTAAAAGCTCAGAATCGCACACATCCATGATCACATGAAATGTCTTCTGCTGATGCACATGTCACAGTTCTGTATGATTAATGCATGCAGCCTTCTGTACCATTTATGTGCTGCTGGCAACTCTAGTTCATCAGACGCACCTCTCCAGCTGCAGCCATGCTTCTTTTTTTTTTTTTCAAATTGAATTATTTGGTGAGAGAGTGAAAATACAGCCACTATAAAGAAACACCAAGATGAACACCAATCTGTATGTTCCCCATCTTATAAAACAAATTGTGAGACATGAAGCTGGTTTACCAGCTTTAACAATGGCTTTAAACTATTGCGCTCTTTCTAAAGGTTCGATTTGAAGTTTGACTTCCACTTTAAACAAGCAAAAATCATAGATTTTCTAAATCAAAGCGAAGAGAAGCTTTAATATCCAAGAACATTTAACAGGGTCTTTAAGGTGTCAAATCACAGCTTATTTGCTTGTTTTGAAAAATCATTACTGTGCAAATAAACCAGACCTAAGCCTTGACTGTCACTATCCATCATGCAGACTTCAGTTCGAACCCTGACGGGCCACAACTCTGGCTGACAGAGGATTATTTTTATTATCGTACACGGGCTTGTTCCCGCACTTACCAATATTACCTTTCACGGACTGAACCATGTGCCAAATCCCCCCTCAACACAAGGAAAGTCAACTCTCCTAGAGAAAGGCTGGTTTGTTTTTTACGGAGAACAATATTCAGGGCGAAGGCTTTTGGGGAAACAGTCGTATGTCAAACTCACGGGAAACTTCAAAAAAAGCGGGTTGCACCGTAAATCTTACCTTGCATTGTTGTGCTTGAGGGCTCCGGGAAAAGTGGAATAAGCAGGAGATAGATGAGGTAGATGAAGGACAGGACATTGTACCTGAACAGGCAAGCTGCAGAGAAAAGACACAAACGGAAAAAAAATCAGCATTCAGGTCCCAGTAATTAACAGCAAGAGTTGCTTTAAATACTACCAGTTCCTGACTTTCTTTATTGCTTTGTGCACATTACATTGAGTTCGGTGGTAAATAAAGTAGGCATTTGGATCATCACAGAGATTAACTCGACACAGACGTGGGAGAAACATGTGCTTAACGTGATTCAAATGTTCCTAGAGCCGAGAAGCTGCTTGTGGTAATAAACACCAGAACATTCCTCTCACTAAACTTTACACTCATCACCCTCATTATCTCTTCATCCGTCCTCATTCACAAAAAAAAAAAAAAAAAGAGCACAACTGCATTTAATTCAGTTACTCTGGGAACTGATGTTTGTTTTGAAGTGCAATTATGCAACAGTCATAGGGTGTTATGAGAGACAATTAACTCCCTGTGGCTGCATCCGCCTCCGTCCGCTGGAGAGCAGCTCTCAAAGCGAAGCCCTGTAACACAAGAAGATCTCCCACTGCAAGAATCTCACAGCTTCCTGCGTGTTATACTGTAGGTATGACTTTTAATTTTGTTTAAATGATAAGGATCGTCCTCAGGATTACAGCTCTGCTTTTTGCAGATGATGCGGTCCTGTTGGCTTCATCGAGCCGCGATCTTCAGCCCACATTAGAGAATCCCCACCTCCAAACCTGAGGCCGCGGCTCTGAGCCTGAACCCAGAGAGGATCCCCAGTCTGGCCCAAGTGGAGGAGTTGAGGTGTTCTTTTGGATCTTGATCATAAATGAGGGAAGGACAGAGCCATCCTTCCATGGATGGATGGATGGATGGATGGATGGATGGATAAACGAAATCACTGAAGGTTTTGCCACAGAGACAGTTTTCAAAACAGAAAAATAACTTCTAGATGCATAAATGAGGAGGCTGTGAAACATTTAAAAGTGTGAATCCTCATAACAGGTGAGAGAGAAGGAAATGAATGAAGTTTATCCAATCAAAGATACGATTTCATAAGTTAGGTTGATTCATTTACATTTTTTTGTATATTTATAAACAGAGTGCGAATTATACAATGGCAATTGGGGGGGGTCAACATTTTCTAGAGATGACAAAAATGACAGTTTGTCCCTTCTTTAGGGGGGTCGAAGTTGTAACCCCCCCAAACCCCCCCCCCATAATTCGCACTATGTTTATAAATGTAGTTAAGCAATTCCACTTCCAATTTAATTTGTGTCGTCTTTTTGCTTATTTTGCATTAAAAGAGAAATTTCAAAAGTGCTCAGCTGCTATTTAAACTGTTTGAGGAGAACAAGCTCAGGTTTCACTAACTTACATCTGAGGATTTACCAACTTCCTTAAATAAATATAACTATAATCTCTATGATAAGGATATTTTTCTGCTTTGTGACATTTTTTAAACCGTCAATCGTCGCAGCTCGGTTCCACTGCGATAGTCTTCGATGCTTCACCACAGATGTCACTGTATTTTGTCAATCCCTCCCCCCCGCAGCTGCCTTTTCCTGATCACCATCCCTGCAAACACATCCTGCACACGCTCCCCTTTCAAGCACATGACGTAAGGCTTTGTGGTCTTAAATGTTTAAAGTTAAAACACCTAAGTGCAAACGCTCACTTCCACAAACCATTAATTGATGTATTGATCCTGAACACACCTCATTTCCCCAAGCCCAACTGACCATCTGCCCTAATCAGGGCTCTTACCAGTTAAACAGCTCACGTTGGCTGCTGAGTGGACATCAGTTAATGTGACCCGAATGAACCGCCTACACACGAGCCGCATCCTCCGTCTCTGCATAACCCAGGCACCGCGAGTTAAATCCCGAAGTGAGCACAAAAATATGTGATAAGCTGTACGAATTCTTTGAACATTTTCCTGTCGGGAGGAGAGGATGGAGGCACACAGTGACTCTGTGTGTAACGCGGACGCTCAGCGTGACCTCCCAAATTTCTCCCTGCAGTTAGATCAACAAGCCCAGAGTTTACAACCCAGTCGTCCGCTCCAGTTATCGTCTGAGTCACAGGCATCGGCAGCTACCGGTGTTGAACTACTGAAAAATTACACATAACTGCAGAAAATGGTGCTTTTATTTATCTTTGCGCAGTCAATGGACCTATTCATTGACATTTAACTTGGCTCCGGCTTCTCCCTCAGTAGGGACGTAAATGCACCTCCTGGTTTTCTCAATGCTCAGATACAGACCAACGAAAACTCACAAAAGTTAATAAATGTCACGCGGCCTGCCGTCTTTCTGCAAATCACGAACATCTGTAGAGTTTCTCTGCCGCAACTTTCAGGTGTAGATGAATGCTCTTTTTTTTTTCCTTCTTCTTCTTTTCTGTTCCTTTTTTCTCTTTGAATGTGAAGGGTGAATGTGTCCTTCACCAGTCCTCTCTGGCAGTAAAGTCTAACATCTTTTATTAACATCTTAAATCCTGATTTTGTCAGAGAGAAAAAAAAAAAAAAAAAAAAAAAAAACACCATTAGTGAAACATTTAAAGACAAGACAATTTAAGAGACACGACAGTTAGGGTGTGGTGTGTGCTGGGTTGTGAAGTGTGAGGGGTGTTGTGTAGTGGATTAGTGTTGTGATACAGAACAAACTTAAAAAGATATGTAAGAAGCAGAAACTACTAACAAGAAGACTGGATGAACACCTTCTACCAATCTATAGACCTGTATATGGAGAATTGATGTAAGCATTATTGATTGATTGTGATGACAGTGGGGGGGTTGGGGAAGGGGTGTAAAGCATAAATGTGTCTGTGCTCATATACACTCACAAGTACCAAAGAAACTGTCATCACCATTACCATCACCACTCTCCTCATCTTAATCCATCTCAAATCTTCCCGCGGGTGAGAAAACGCCAGCTAACTCCCATCACCCCAGGACCAGACTGGTCCGAGAGGTCATGGGGCAAACACCCCCGAGGCATACGTCCACTGACAGGGGGGCCAGGCAGGGCCCCAAAAGGGCAAAACCGCGACGAGGCTCGCCCACCCCCCAGCCCCCACACCCACCAGGCCCCAGCCCACAGCAGCAGCACCACAGAAAACGCAGCCCCCGGTAGCCGTCACCCCATGCAGCCCAGGGACAGCCGGGCTCCCCCGCCCCCACCAACCGCCAGCAGAGAGCAGAAGGGGGAGACGGGCGAGACAGAAAGCGGGAGGGAGGGGGAAACCAGGGAGACGCGACCCCCCCAGGTGAGCCAAGACAGCCACCACCCCTCGCCCACCCGCAGCACAACAGTGCCGACAAACGAGAGGAAGCAGCCCGCACCAGAAGGCTGCGCCAGGATGGCTGCATGGCATCCCCCCACGCCACCACGCCCCAGCCAACACCCCCCTCCACTTAAGACCCCCCTCAGAGGCCACACTGGGTACCCAGCCCACCAGCAGGGGCGCACTGTGGCCCAGGTGCAGGGAGGCCCCCAAAAGCAGGGACACACCCCAGTGGCCAGGACCCACGACCCCCCGCAGGGCAGCGAAGGACGAAAAGAAAAGGGGCAATATTGCCGGGCCAGCCCTCCATCCCCCCCCCGACATGTGTGTTGTGTGTGTATGTCTGCTAAGTTCATTAAAAACAAGAGGTGGGGCACGGAGGGTGGGTCTTTTCCCCCCATGCCCCAGCCTCCATTTCTCTAGCTTGTATGTATATATATATGTTTTTGTTTGTTTGTTTGTTTGTTTTCCCTTCTGCATTTTTTTTATTGGGTAGATGAATGCTCGAAATGCAGGAAGAACAAACCAAAAAACCAAAAGAATAAGCTGCTTAATTGTTGCTGTTCTTTTTTTTTTCCAGTAGACAAGATTGCATTTCAGGCTGAGATTGAGGAGAGAATGACTCACAGTTTTTTTCTCATTTTGTTTCTTTTATAATGTTATGCACCGTTTCTATCCTCCACCCATTTCATTTTCATCTGATGTGGATTTAAATGAGCCCTGGAAACGCAGGTCTCGTCCAGTTTGGCATCCCAGCGTCTCCTGCCACCGTCGTTCCTCTGCTCAGAGTTAAACACTGGGAGATACCTGTATCTACTCCAGCTGTTCTTACTGCTAGCAGGGGTGTATCTGCAGGCTCTGCTGCGACTGCTGGCCTGCAGACACTTGACCACAGCCTTCCTGACCATTCGCCTTTGCTGCATGACTCACCATCTGAGGATTTTACACAGAGAATGAAAATAAACTGCCATTGTTTTCAGACATCGGATTACTGTAAAAACCCCCATTCAGGGGTGAATCGGGCCCTTGTCTTTCCCAGCTGAAGTCATTATTACCCTGAGATCCTGAACACACAAGAAGAGAAGCTGAATTACATGTGAAGTGGGAACCAGCTGATCTCAAATATGATTTAAAAAAAAACAAAAAAAACAACCGTAATGGTAGAAGATGACACAAAGCGGTACCAGGTCGCGCCGAGCACCGGAAGATAACACAGGAATTTCAAACTTTCAGGGAAACTTCATGAAAAGAATTCAGCTTTCATCAGAGCATGAAACTTTAATAAAATAACTCTTTTATAATGAACACAATCACCTTTTCTGTGCTGGAGAGGATATGCTTGGCTGTCTGAAATCACAAACAGCTCAGAAACTGAAAAAAAACTTGATTTGAAGAATGTAATTCAGTGAGTGGTTCAGACTGGCAGGGCACCGTCACCTAACAGACCCAGATGACAGCAGGACTACCAGACCTCCACATCTCTGCAGGCGCTGCATTGTGCTGCATGAGCAGACAGCAGATTAAGTTCTTTCTAAAATGTGACTTTTTATTCCCCTTTAGCTTTCTCTTTGGTTTTTTTATTTGTTTGTTTGTCACTGCTGTCACGGAGGACAAACCTCAATTATGAAACACAACAGATGTCTTTCAGATGTTAAAAAATATCAACAACATTGACGTTTCAGAGGCTGACCACCAACGCTTTTCAGATTGGAGGTCCAAAAGGTATGGCTCTATAAAAGACCTCGCCATCGACAGTCATTCCACAAATTATACTGTTGAGGCGTGTTGAATTACTCCAAATACCCGGCAGCCCTATCCATATTCTGTCATTGATTGGTTCAGAAAAGTGTCCAGTAACAAAGGGGATGACGGGTGTGGGGATGGGGTCGAGGAAACTGAACCGGCATTTAAAGAGACACAATAAAAATAGAGAAAAAAAAGGCTGCACGATGTAGACAGCCATAGGTTTACTGAGTCATGGTCTCCATCAAGCTCTTTGGTAAATATGACAACAAGTGAAGAGTATTACTATAAATGACACCTAGCTGCACCTGAGGTTTAAAGGCGTAAAAGTTCTTAGTTTAGTAATGAAACAGACAATACGCAGTTGGTCAAGTAAAATGTATTGCTTAACAGCATTAGTCACCTGCTATTAGCAAGTGTACGTGACAGACAAGCGGTAACATCTGGTTTTCAAAGCCTTAGCCACAGCGGAAGTAAGGAAAACTGCAGTTCATCAAATGACCACTAGAGGCTGCTAAATCACTTTAGTTACTCAGCACTTTACCTGAACTTAACATCTGAGCTGTGAACAAAGACCTTAGATGCCATAAGCAGTCTTGTTCTAAAGATAATATGGCTTGTTGTCCTGCTTATTATACAACCCGCCACAAGGGTTCGGGACAAAGGTGGCTGGGCCAAAGCAGCCGAAAGCAGCAGCTTTGGCCCAGGATGGCCGGTAACTCATCAGCCAAGAGTTCCAGCTAGCTAAAGCGGCCAGCTGGCAGCTGTCATAGCTCTCAAATTGAGAGCCACGCTTCCAGCTTGGCTCGTCTGACCATGGCTAACCTTAGCTGTCTGAAATTAGCGCGGTAGCTTCAGCAGAGGTCTGGCGGTCTGAGGTTCAGCTCCGGACGTCCCCGTTTCAGATGTTGCTACTGAAACAATATGTGAAACAAAGACAGATGTTCATTTGATCAGAACTATTCAGCATCCTAGGTTAGCATGAGCTAAACTAGCTAGCTTGTGGTCGCTAAGGTCAGGTGGCACATTTCAACCACTGCCAGGCTTGTTCATTTTTTGCCCATTTGCCCATTTCTTAATCAAGGGTTGGACAGAACCATCTGGTGCCGTCAACCAAAGCTCTGAAAGATGGGCTTCAAAACTGCTCTTCGGAAACCTATGGGTGACGTGACAGAGGGTTTGTCCAGTTCTCTTTATACTGTCTATGGATAAAAGTCACACAAGGCTATTTTAAGACCTATCTGGCAACTCTAGCATTTTGAAGTGAGCAAAGATGTGTTCTTTTGCTTTGCTGAAGGGTCTTTTTTCTGTCTTTTTGCCACGAAACGCATTAAGAAAACAGATGGTTGGACAGCGTTAATGTAAATTTTGAAGTAAATATTATTCAGATGTTAAAAGACATCAACAGTGAAACTCTCAACAGATCACACTAAAGCTCTACGTAGCCAGCGGTATCATTGCTTTTCTTTCGACGTAAAGTCAAATACAACAGCTTAAAATGTAATGTTTAACTTGACAGAATAAACCTGCTTTTACTTCAAAACACTTTGCTGCCATTTGTCTTCTTTTCTTTGCTTAGGAGAGCAACTTTGCCTCTGGTTTTCAGGCTCAATAAGCACAAATCATCGGTAACATGTCAAGTCTTGGAAGATGACAAGTTTTTTCCTTCATTTCTTTTCCAGGATTTAAAAAAAAGAAAAGAAAAAAAGTTATAGTTTCTTTTTCCCTAAATTGTCTCCAAGAAAGATAAAAAATTATAACTGAAGTTCCTGTCTGTTTTCACTCTTATGTAACCTCCTAAGGTCTGCCTCTGATTCTTTTGTTGACAGCTATTTTTTTCTTTTAAATCTTCACATTTTCACCAATCAAGCACACACCTCTTTTTTATTTTAATATATGAAATTTGAGGGTTGGGCTATGTCCAGATGTGCAAGTACAAGCAGCACAGGATCTATGCAGATGCACTTTTGGACAACTTCTAAACGCCACGGCTGCAGTGAAGCTCTGCATGTGGCCCTCCACCTGTGTTTGCTTCAACGCGGCGCTTTCAACCCCTTCTGTGCATTCACACGGCAGGTTCAATATCAGATGAGACATTTGGGAAAGTGCGCGCTCAAACATGATGTTCGCGCGCCCAACTCTGCCAGTAAACACATAAACAGCGCACTGTTTGATCAGCAAAACTCCAGTTGTGCTTGAGGGGATTGTGTACACACCCGGGCCCAACAGTTGTGTGCGTCTCAATAGAGGTGCTGTCAGATGGCCG
This sequence comes from Hirundichthys speculiger, assembly GCA_018398805.1. Classification (NCBI taxonomy): domain Eukaryota; kingdom Metazoa; phylum Chordata; class Actinopteri; order Beloniformes; family Exocoetidae; genus Hirundichthys; species Hirundichthys speculiger. Next base: position 853,844 of record JAGFBZ010000877.1, on the reverse strand, counting down.
ACAGGAAACACTGACCGCGTGACGTCATCAGATGAGTCTGTCACTAGGGCATGGAAAGCAATAGTTTGCAGCAAATATGTTGCACACAGGATTTTTATTTCTCCAAACAAACTGAGCGTCCGAAGGGAAACGAGACAGGAAAAGAAAACTCACATTAATGTTAAAAAGTAAATGTTTATAAAAGAAACAATGCCTGCTTCCCACTTGACATTTCAACATGTCTGTCAGTTTTCGTGTCCAGCTACAGCACATGGCAAGTGCTCATTGGCACTTTGAAAAAAAAAAAACATAAAATATTAAAGGTATGTTTACGATAAAAGGGAAGGCAATTCTTCTCTCCCTCACAACCGCATTATTAATTCATACTGTTAAAACGACTTTCCACGAATTAATGGAGACAACGCTTGGCCCCACAATTGCTTTTGGAAATAAAGGGCGCGTAGGCCTGTCAACGCGGTCCTGCATTATGGCGGAGTTGAGTGGGTCTTATCTGTGGAGAGCACGCTGTTAGCTTTAAAAGTCCCTCGGCCTCACACACACAGACACCACACTGGAACCTCGGCGGAAGCTTGGCGCTAATCCCTTTTCGCTTGTGGCCCACCACAGGTTTACAGCTGTAAGTAAACTGCATTTGAGTTGTTGAGTCTGCAGGTGCGAACATACCTCCAGCATCCCCTAGACTTTAAATCAGTGTTTGAGCTGCTAGAAGTCCCCCTCCACCTCCCACAAAATAATAAAAAAAATAATAAATGTAGCCAGTATGAATCATCTTCTGCATAGCACAGCAGTGAATCAGGCAGAAACTTTCAAAAACACAGAAACTTCTACTGCGTGGAGCACTGCCATTAACAAAGCTGCACAAGCAGTAAACAGAACCCGGCACTGCAGATCACAGGAATGTGAAACGGCAGTGAAAACATCTGCAATGTGGCTGTAAATGCTAATTAATAACAGTTCTGCTGTCAGCAGCTAAAGTCTGAACATAGCAGATGATTCATGAGCAACCAACAAACAAAAACTCAAAACCACAATGATATAAATGACCAAAATTACACAGGCACGGCAGTGTGTGTACTTAGTATTACAACAGTACAGTAATTGAGCTAATTGTGCTACTATATCTGTACACTTTAATTAAGTTTTCAGTCTCACTTAAAGTGAGACAAAACAGATCAGGTTAATATAAAAACAAGTCTGTGTTTCTAAAACTAAGCCTCTTTATTTCACTCTTTTTAAAATGAGACATGGAATTGGCACGTAATTTTCACATGCAGTGATTAGATGCTCAGTTTCCTGCTTGTTTCTTTACTAAACCCGTTAAAAGATGCCATCCAGGTGGAGGAAAGGTGCTGCTCTGCTCCATTAAATGCATGTAACAGTCTAATAGCTGGCGTGTGACTGTGCAGTCTCTCTGTTTGGAAACAATGTTGAGGGATGAAGCTCCAGCATCATGAGGTCAAGCACAAAATCTTCTCTCAGTGCAGCTTTTAATATCATAACAGAAATAATAAGATGTTGTCCTGTAGCAGGAGGTCAGATATTTGGATGACAACATGTATATGGATAATAATTACTCTTACAGGATAATATACATGATTAATATGCTTAATGAGTTGTCACATCACACACTAATTGGTCCAACCTCTCTTTCAACATCAAATGTCAATTAAAAAGTGTGGATTAAAGATAAAAAAAAAAAGCTCACCAGCTGCAAGACATAAAGGCAGCAGCAGCCTGAAGATCAGCCCGCACACCGTTTCAGAGGCCATGACTCTGGGTAGCCCCTGTTGAATCCAGGTAAAAGAAGCCGGAGAGAGTCTCTAAGGTTTCTCCTGCATCCCGGTCTCCTGCGCCCCGTCAGACCCCGACTGGCTCCCCCGAACGGCCCCGGCGGCTCTCCCCTGGCGACACCCGGACTCCGGCCATTCCACAGCGAGGGGGGCAGCGCGTGCACCGAGGTTCGCCACAGCAGGTACGCTTCGGGTGAATAAAGTCACCATGATAGTTCAGCTGCCAAGCATGAGTTGGAGTCATGTTGGCGCGGCTGAACCGGACTCAGGTGCTCAAGCAGCGGCGCTCACAAAGCGCGTGAAAAGAAAAAGGAGCCAACAAGTCCCCAAGTCTAATTAACTTCACGACTTTTTTTTTTTTTTGAGGGAGTAAAAAAAAAAAAAAACACACACTTCGTCAGGGAATCACTGTTAAACTTTTAGACTGTCTTCACAACACTCTGTTAAAAGAAGACCGGAGAAGGAGAAGTCGACACCTATGCGCGCTCAGGCTCCTGAGAGAAAATTGACTTTTCTGACTTCTGGCGTGGCCTGTATTCAACAACAGCAGAATCCAGACACTCCTATGAGTGACGGCGAGCTCGGCCAATCACGAGTGCGCTACCGGAAGCCGGCCCGCCCCCACCTTAAGATAATTGGAACCGAGCGGTGGGACGCGGAGACGCATGGACATACCACAAGTTATACAAAGATAACGGGCTCCACGCAGCTCCGCGGAGTTTGAGAGATCTCACAAAGATACATTCCCACAGATTTATTTAAATCTACTGCTTGTTTAAATCTGGAAATATGGAAGAGAAACGGCTTCTTCCCGGAGGACTTTGGGGTTTTCAGAAGACCTGCACTTGTCATTAGATTCACGCTGTTTGGTGGAGAGGAAACAGCGACGCCTACTGGCGTGAAACCAGCATGAATGTGCGCTACAGAACAAATACTTCAACGTTGGCACATATTTAGAGCTGAGGTTCATCTCCTTAAAGGCAGGAAAAAAAAATATTTCCAGTTCACGAACTAATTGCAACGGATTAAATAAGAATATCCTACATCTTGCAAGTAACGCATCTTCTTCTTGGGTAAATGGACATGTGCAGACATGTCATGATTCAAACCGCAGATCAAACCTGCAATCTTTTTCTCGTTCTCTCTTTCTCTCTCTCTTTACCTTTAATTTTTAAAAAATTTGTCTCTCCATATTCTCCATAAATGATTTGAATCATAGCTTGAATTGTGCAGGATGTCCATTGTGCCACCTGCAGATGTTTCCTTCCACAGGGCAGACGGAGGATTACTTGGAATATTGTTTCATGTTTCTTGGTGACCACTCTTTTGTCCCTCACTTCCCCTGGACAGCTACTTTTCTGGACCCTTGTTCTGCTGGAATTTCTGGCACTTTCTTCCTGTTGCCAAGTGCTGCTGTGAGGAAATTGTTGGGATTTTTTTATATATATATATATACTAATACCGAAACATCTCAAGCATGTAAAGCAACCTGAGGTGCTTCATGTTGTGATCGGTGCTACACGAGTGAAACTGAGGCCCTTCTGGCAGCAGCGCAAATCCTGCTCTTCACCTGAGTTTTTCTTTCCTTCTTAAAATGGACGACCTCTTTAATGTTTGCATGAAGTACGGAGCTGAAGCCCGAGGGAAGTCAGTTTAGCTTTGCATTAAGATTGGAGACAGGAGTAAACATTTCTCCAAACTGCATCCAGATCAAAGCATGCCCTGCAGCGCCTCTTTAGTTCTTGTTTAGTAAATCTCGCTAAAGTGAAATATAAAAACCCTGTGGTGAGTTGCTTTTAAGACCATTTGTTGCGTCTTCGATTCATGATGCAGCAAATGTTTCGGTGAGTGACAGGTCTGGACTGCAGGCCAGTCAGCGCAGCTCCTGGACATTTTCAGAGCAATTATATTATAATACATGTATGCTGTCGTTTGACATTTTCCTGATGAAAACCCAAGCCTTTTCTACAGTTACACCATCTGGATGTTAGCACATGTACAGCTCAACACTAACGGTGCCTTCATTAAATGCACTAAATGCACCTACGTACCACACTGTGGCTTTTAAACGATGAGCTGATGGTGGGGTGAACGGCCTTTTCTCCTGTTTGGCTCAGAGGACTCAGCATGTACGATCTGTAAAAAGAATTTCAAATTGTTCCAAACTGTGGATTCACCAAACGACAGGAAAGCTTTATACTTCCCCTCAGCCTATCTTAAATGATCTCATTTCCAGGGAGGGCAGCCGAGTTACTCAGTCGTGTTTTCAGAGGTGTTCCTGAAGCGATGCATTGATTTCTGCTACAGTCTTGTCTGTTTTTAATAGAACGTTACCAGAAGATCATAATCATCCAGCACTGGTTTTAAGCCTTGTCCTTTATGACATGAGATTTATCTTCTGACTTTTTAAAATTATATTACGTGCTCTTGAATTTCCAAAATTCTTAGCTCTTAATTTCCCATTTACTAATATTAACTAACTATTTAGCCATTCAGTATTTCACAGAATGATGAAATCCTGCACATCGATACTTTTGAAACACTTTCTGGGATTTCTTTTTTGTTTTTTTGTTTGTTTGTTTTTTGTAGTCAATAATCCTGCTGACTTCTTAGTAATTAAAGCCACTCTATGTAGTAATTCCACTTCTGACCACATGGAGGCATATACATTTTTTAATACCATTTTGGTTTTTAGAGGTGGACTTCATTGTGTCTTCCACTACTGGCTGACACGTGAACGGTCTTTTTATGTGTCAACATGTCCACATTGTCCCTATTGTCCGTCATCGTGCCGCTCACAGTGCCAGTCCCAAGCCTGGGTAAATGTGGAGGGTTGTGTCAGGAAGGATATTCAACGTAAAAGCCTTTGCCCAAATAAATAAACGAAACACATTGATCTGCATGGTGATCTCCACAAAGGGAAAAAAGCTGAAAGAAAAAAAAAAAACAAGCAGCTTTAATGACTGGCAATCTGTCCAGGGTGAACCCCTGCTTTTCACCCAAAGACATCTACGATAGGCTCCAGCAGACCCTGAATTAGGAGTGAGCAGGTATACATAATGGATAGATGGATGGACATCGCTCTCATCAAATTAAAAAATATTCAATATGAAAAAATTTCAGAATTTCAACATTTGATAAGTTTTCACATTATGTGGATATATGAAGATAAACAGAAAATCATTGTATTATGTAGATCATAATGAAGATCATAAGAGAGGCATCAAAAAGATATATTTATCAGAAGGTTTTTCTATTATCCTTCATTTTTATGATATTTTCTCGAGTAAGAAGTAAACCTCCAGATAAACAAACCTTGCTTAATTCCACTCCCTCAGTTCCATCACACAAATTAAGACAAACAAATTTTTGGTACAGAAAATAGCTACCAGTAATGAACACTAGATAAATAGGTAAAGAACCCACAGAGTTCAGGGATGCATGCCAATATAAAAACTCATGAAGTTTAAATTAAGACTTGAGGTCATGTACGTCCTTCGGGCCTTGAAATATTAACTTTAAATGACTCCTAGAATCAGTTCAACATTTGTCAAAAGAGTTGCGGTTTCCCTCTGAGATTGAGCATCATTTCTTTCTTATGAAACGTCAACATGAAAAAAAAGAATGGAAGGATTTTTAGCAAAAGATACTTGAGGAGTCTCTAGGGAAGAGACCTGAGCAGGAAACGTATGTTTTTACAAGGACAGTCACGTCTGAGCTGGATGGACGTGATGAGGACTGAGACCGCTGATGAGCTCGTCAGAAGGACCCGAGGGTGCAGGGTCTGATGAAAGTGAAGGTAAATGGGCTGAAAATGGGTCACATGCCTCTAAAAATTAAATTACCGCTGGCGGTGTGAAGGAGGTGGAAGTTTGACAGCAGTGAGATGATCGGCTTACAGAGGCCACGTTGAAATCTGACCAGCTGAGCTTAAAAAACAAGTGGACATCCTCAAAAAAAAAAAAAAAAAAAAGTGGGTGAAGGAGCAGGAAAAGGAAATGACGGTTGTCACCCTGACTGAACTTTTCATCCAGTGGGCTGACATCCTCTAACTGTGGGAGCCAAACTCATCAAATCAGTCAGCGAACCACAGCGCAGTGAGCATTGCCATCATGGAGAAAAATATTTTATCATGAGACACAGTCATTTAGATGTCTTCCTGTCACTGAAAAAAATCCAGCTGGGTGCTTCAGAGTATGTCGAGGAGCATGATTAGATGATGGAAAAAAAATCATTGCGTTCATCGTGATTCTCCATCATTTATTCAGGTCTAAATCATCAGTGAATGATAAACCCTAAAAAACGAAAGACATCGTGAGAGAAGCTGCCTGGAACAGCTCCACGGTATGCAGAGAGCTGGTGATGACTCACAGAGCATTTACACAAGCTTGGCTTTAGGATAACGGGGAGTCTAAAATATTTTTTCCTTTCCTTCAAGCACACCTTGACAATCAAGCTCTTAAATAGCAGAACATTACATGTTTTTTTCCTCGTGTAGGTCTGTCTCAACACACATTACTAACTACAGTGATCCCTTATTTTACGCGGTTAATGGGGACTGGCGCCCCCAGCGACAATCAAATCCAAATGGGACTGGCGCCCCCAGCGACAATCAAAATCCACGATCTGGAGCCCCCCCCCCCCCCCCCCCCCCCCCCCCCCCCCCTCCCCCCCCCCCCCCCCCCGAGCCTCAATAATGTGTTTAAAATATGTTTAAAAACCCCCAAAAAAGTAGCGAGACACTGCAGCGAAACAAGACAAAGGCTCAACTGTGGTCTTTCTGTTTACCTTCACAGCCTCTGGTCTCTGAACCGTAGTAAACAAACTGCTTGGTATTGTGCTATTTTTGGCTCATAATTAGCGGCTAACATGCTAACAACAACAAAACAAACAGTCCGGTTTTCTCTCCATGAAACAAGCACTTTATTCTGGCACTGCAGGAACTTGTAACATCACACAGGTTGTATTGTTGGGCTCCTGTCGGTTAACAGAGAATGTAAATCTATAAACACTGGGCTGCTGTTTATGCTCACTCCACTTTTCATCTAACCCCGTTTTCTTCTGCCGTCCCACGACACTTACACTCCATTACCCATAAGGCCACATCATTACCCATAAGGCCACCTTCTTAAAGGGGCCAGGCTGGCTCACAGCATTTCTTCACTGTAAGAGAACGTGCACAAAATCCTGTGATGTTTCTGCGATTTTAAAAAGTTTTTTTAAATTATATTATATATTTCTGGAAAAAATCAGCGAATAACTAAAACCGCGGAACTTAAACCGCAAAGTGGCAAGGGATCACTGTATACTCAAATGACAGTTTTGAAATAATTTGATGCTTCTCAATACTATAAAAAATAAAATAAAAAGTACTGAATTTTTTTATTCTACATTTTTTTTAAAATGTAAACGAAAAATTTTGAAAGTGACTCAGAACAAGATGCTGCATAAAAATCCTCAGTATAAAACAAAATGACGTTGAAATAAGATGAACACGTGTTGACTATGTAAAACGAAGAAGAGGAATGTTCAAGCACCGTCGGCTCAAGCTTTATCCTGATCAATCAAAGGTTCTTTGATACATTTTATGATTCTGTTGACAGGGAAGTTATCTGTGCTGCTGCTTTCTCTGATGTACATTCAGCAGAGGAAAGGTTGGAGACGCCAGAGTTGATCCAAATGACTCCAAGTGGATAAAACCAGGCCACTCAGAGCAGCAAAGGTCCTACTTGTTACGTGATGAATCATCATTTGGCCTAATCAGAAATGATCCAGTTTACGAAAGCAAGAAAAATAAACAGCTAAATTCTGGTACTGGAAAAGCTGGTGGCTGCCAACCTCTGCCCTGACGCTTCACTCGTGGCTGGAGGCCCAGACCTGATTGGATGCTCCACTGCAGCGGCCGTGTGGGAGCCGCCCACGAGGTCCATGAACTGCAGACAGCAATAATCAATAACTGACTTCAAAACATGTCAGCCCTTGATTTGTTTGTGCTGTTTGAAGTCCAGACCTGCTGATTTAATCCCTCGATGGATGCAAATCTTAAGTAACATTTGCCTTTGATTCATTATTCATCCGATTCTTGAGAGGGAGTTATTGATAAACTCTCAGGTTGCTTCTGACTCACCTGTCTCACATTTTCAGAATTATTGGGACAACAAGTAGATTATTTATACTGCCGATTGTTTAAATATTGAACTTATCAACTCGACTCATCCAGCTGTTTATCAGTAAATGTGAGCCTCAGGCACTGCGAGAGTGAGGTCAGTTTTGGAAGGATGGGCTCTGATTTGACAAATGCAGGAGACGGGAGGCAACCAGACAGGCAGCCAACAAAGTCAAAAGGAGATTTTGACTATACATATTGTAAGTAAATGTAATTGCTTTCTCTTAATCTCAAATGCCATTTTTTCCCTCTACTTAACATAGAAACATCTATATATATATATATATTATATATATATATATATATATATATTATATATATATATATAATATATTATATATATATAGCTCTTAAATACTCTTATGAGCAATTTTTTTTTTTTTTTTTTTTTTTTTTTTTTTTTTTTTTTTTTTTTTTAATTTTAAGACAACTCGCCATCTTGGCTCCTTTGCATAGTATCTATCGGTTTAAATGACATTTCTATCTGGGAGTTGTTCAAAAGCCAAACAAGTAATCTATAAGTGAGAGCATCACAAGGCTCTGGTAACTGGACCCAGCAGCAGAAGCAGACAGAGTGGATGATTTTCAGGGGGATTATTGGCAGGTGTAGGCTAATGGCCATGAACGGAGATGACAGGTAATCCGAGACAGGAGTGAGTGATGAGGGCGACAGACAGACTCTGAGGAAGCCGGGGGCGACTGGCGAGGAAGCGGTGGCGATGCTGCTCTAGCGTATGGAGGCACAAGGTTACCAGACTGGCAGGAAAACAGAGAGCGATGAAGAAGTGAACGTAAAGGAGACCAAAGAAAAAAAAATCCTGCATGCTGATGAGTTGAGATGATGGATTGCAGCTGTGCATAATCACCAGTCTGCCACACACACACACACACACAGGAAGGGAAAAGCAAGAAGGGAAAAAGACTTCACAACCTGTTTTGATCCTGACAGTGAGAACATCTTTTTAAGTTACTGGGTTTCGTTGTCTCAGGATTATGAATGACTGAACAAGCATTTATACACGAGTTTTCAGGCAGATGAAGCTCATGGATTTGTGGAACTGCCCTGACTGTAGAGCTGAGCGATTTTATCGATTCTGCGATATATATCGATATTTTATCAAGTATCGAATATCGATTTTTCAGCCGCAGGTATCGATATTCTAAGCTTCTTTCAAAACTCCCATGTCCCACCTTTAAATGCTTGAAAGCAACAATTTGCACTGTTTAAATAAATTTAATTATTTTTCTCAACAAATCTTTTATTCATTTTGTCTAGCATTTGCAAGCTGCCTGTCAGCCATATAATGTGTAATTGTTTTTTTGTATGTCACTTTGTGTCGTATGTGTTGTATGTCACAATATGTCACTTTGTCCCTTAAAAATTGTTCGGAAAATGATGTAAATTTATTGTAAGATGAATATCGATATATATCGTATCGTGAGCCGAATATCGTGTATCATATCGTGATATTAGTGTATCGCTACAGCCCTACCTGACTGGTTCACAGATGCGCAGTGAAAGGTCACCTCCACTGATTGTTTTGTCACAGTGTGATCTCTGCTGGGAGGGCTTACTCCCCGGCTTCCATAAACCCCCCACTGAAACGCTGATGGAGACATTGCACACCCCTCACCCAGTGTGGCATGACTCGGCCACCCGGGATTCATAACAGCCACAGAACAACACACACACGGTGCGATTTCTCCAGTTTATTTGGCTCAGAAATGGCTACTGTCACAGGGTCCTGAACGTCTTTGTCCCAGCATGCTTCCTGAATGGAGAGACGTGATCAGCAAATCCAGAGCAGCTGCACCAGTCGGGCTCTCTCTGGTGCCGCTGCTCAAACGTCTCCCCCTGCAGCTGAGCAGGAACCACTCCCCACCACCACACCCAGCATCAAAGACGCACCTCGGTTGCTGTGGGCAGAATATGGTGACCCGCCGCACCACAAACACCGCTCAGAAAGAGCTTGAGAATCATGGCAAAGAGCCAGCTTTGTTGACCCGATCCATGCCCGTCACCCGCAGGGGCCAAGTGATCCACTGCAAATGTCTGGCATGAAGATAAAACGGCTGGCAGCAACATTAGTCTGTTATTTTATTTATGTTCTTCACATCACGTAGCAGTGGTTGGAAATGTGAAGCTAATGAAGATATACATTTTATGACCAAAGTGTCTGGATGCTGCATCTTTCTGGTCTAATGTGGCCCTTCATTCCCTGAGATCCAAGGAAGAGGTTTTTGCATCATTTGTCATGTTTGCATGTCTGCAGACAGAGTGGATGATTGTTTATCTGCCTGCTTGTCAGATAAATAAATTAGGAAAACTTTGATCGTATTTCACGAAACATTTCAGGAGAGATGGAGCAGGAGTAAATGAAGAATCTGTTCAATAATCATTCAGATCAGTATCAGTTTTCAAACTAGCAGAGGATGTAAATCTTAACGTGTCTCTCTGCTTTCAAAAGAAGACTATTTCAGGTGTCTGGAGATTCCACATATCAATACACAAATGTACTTCTAGATGCTTTATAAGTTCAGCAGATTTTGAGGAAAATTGCCTCAAATACAAACCAAGCAAATGTCTCACAGTTTGGAGAAATGAATTGATATTTTTGCCCATCCATCCATCCATCCATCCATCCATATCTATACTAACTTAATCCTCTGCAGGGTCACGGGGATCTGCTGGAGTCTATCCCAGCTCACTTGTAGGTGAAAGGCAGGGGTACACCCTGGACAGGTCGCCAGTCCATTGTAGTATTTTTGGCCCTTTTAAGACAAAAAAAAAAAAAAAAGAAAAACAAAAGAGCTTGAACTCACCAGTGCCACCAACCACTGGTTCCCTGAACTGAACAGGAAAATCAGTGAGACACATGACTGGAATTGGAGAGTCACTGGACGGCTGCTGGCCCTGATGGAGGACCCATAAAAGCAGTCATAACATGTGCTCATCAGTCCCTGTCCCCAGCACATCTGGCCTTTTTTCCACTCTGCCTAAAATCAGATGTAAATCATGTGAGTCCACAATAAATCCAGTATAAATGATTACATGCCAGATGCATTTTTTTCTGAAATGCTTTAAGAAACGTGTAGTAAATACCTCTGAACTGATCCACGGAGGACCCTTCACCACAGCCCTCCGCTCAGCACTCAGCCTACGAGAACACAGTGAGAATTCATTGATTTTAGCTCTGTTATTGACACTTTCATCCTCAACGCCGATCAGCGAGCGGTCAGACCTTGGCTTCTCCGCTCATATCTGTTCCTGGATTAAAGACTTTCTAACAAGCTTCCCACAGGCTGTCAGGCCTGGACCCGATCACTCTTCTGTCATCATTCCCAGCGCCTACAGGGCCGTGTGCTGAGCTCAACACTGTGCTCACTGCAGAAGTAACTTAGATGAGGTGGGGTCATATCAGGTGGAGATGGGGCTGCATACAGAGACAAGGTCCAGAGATTTCTGAGGTGGCGCTCAGCCAACAATCTCACGGTAAAAAGTAAAATAAAATCATTGAATTGAGGAAGTGCAGCACAGTCCTTCTAGTTTGTATCGCTGCTGAATGTGTTGAGAATGTACAAAATTTTTCAATTTCTTGTACCGACTGCACACCTCTGATAAAGTCACCTGACCTGTCAGCTGTTCTGATAAAGGATGAGCGATCCATGGACTTCCATGGTCTAAATGAACTGCTGCTGGTAAAATTCCACCATTTTTTCTACCGGACTGTCCAGTAGAGGTACTTTTTAACAGCTGATACGAAGGATCACCACTGCCCAAAAAAGTCACTTGTCTTCTCTCCTCCCTGTGAAAGCTTGATAACACCCATTATCTCAGCAGAGTTGAGGCCATCATTAGTGGCTGTACACATCCAGGATACCGTCTGTTTAACTCGCTGCCCTGCACTGTTACTGAAAAACCCAAACTAATAAATCCAGTCACAGCCCTTTTCTTTAAGCAATACACACCTGGACCGTGCAACTAATACTGTGTGAAAACTGTCAGCATGTAAAATTCTAACTACAATCTTGACTGCAACTTTTATCCATCATGTGGATATGGGGATGAATTTTTTTTAACATTCAATCATATATTAGGGTAACAGCTGAGATTTAGTTTTTATCCTTTAACAATACAATAACAATAAAGGCTTTCTTCTTTCTCTTCTTCTTCAAACTCTTGTTCACCAGATAATAAGTTGCAACCATGTTCACAGCAAATATACGATGTTAAAGATGTTGTTTTTTAACAGAAATCTGACCCTGAAATAGTGATGAAAATGACATGATAACAGACTACATATGACTGTGGAAGCTTTTCTTCTTTTGTGAATCTTAAGTGATCTCGAATCAGGGTCAACTTGCTGTCTTTTTTATTCATATCACTCAAGAAAGTACTTTTTTTTCTTTCTCAAAAGTGTCCCTTCAAGTACAGTCTGTCAAAGAAATACTTTATCACAATGTAAATTACCTGAATATGTGGTGCATATTGATCATCTGTCTAAAATCTGAAAGCGCAGGAACTGTGCGATAATAAAATATTCATGTGAGCGAAGAAATCCTTCCAACTGCTAAAGTTCCTTTGACTTCACAGGAGATCTCCTGCTGCTCGCCCGCAGCAGCATTTCCCAAGAAGAAAGCCGAGATAATGAGATTAACGTCTAAATTGCTTCTATATTGATCGGCAACTGAAATCCTAAACTGTGCGTGCTCAATATTTACATGGATGCACTTTCCATGCACTTTTAGCGTTTTTCTGCTTAAGTGGACCTTTTAGTGTCTTTCTGCGGTGGCTGTGGGCAGATGGTCTCTTTAGGAATGTAGACAGACACGCATCTGTGTCAGTGACTCCGGTTTGGACAAAGGTCATGTTTTAAACTCTCAAAGGTTTTGAATGAAGGCAGCTGGACTTCTTCATGGTGCCCTCATGACGGTCATGTTCTGTATACAGTGCAGGACGTAAGAACTTGAGAACATCAGCAGAAGAGAGAGACAATCAATCCGGCTATGATCGACAGTCAGCTATCGGCTTTTGACAAAGTTGGTAAAACCAGCAGGTGAAAAATGGACTGGATGTTGGTCACGCTCAGCAGCTTTCTATCACTGCAAAATCTGCACAAAATGAATCCACTGCAGCTCTAACTAGTTTTTCACTCGGTGCATAGCCCTCTTATCTATTTGGTGCTGTATAGGCTCTACACAAAATTAATCCACGTTGTGTAGCACTCACACATTCCCTCAGACTTTGGGAAATAGCATGGATAAGGGTTTGGGATGGTGTTGTCATGATCTGTTGCACTCTGGGAAATCTGTCATATTGGCAGCTATTTGTTTGAACACAGACTCTAAAAAAAAAAACAGAGGCTAAATACAGACCAAATGAAGATATTTTATATGAGAAAAGCTGGACAAATTGGATAAACAGATCAGTGCAGTGAGTTATTGCTAAGGTGAAGCCTTATCTCCCCGTAAAAGACCTGGGAAAAGATTTTCATGCTTTTATCACCTGCCATTTAGATTACTGCAAAGCACTGTGTGTTGGTCCAGATCAGTCTTCTCTGCAACGTTTGCAGTTAGTTCAGAGCGCGGCAGCTCGTCTTTTAACTGGCGCTGAGGAGGGGGACCATATAACTCCAGTCTTGGCATCCCTCCACTGGCTCCCTATCTGATTCCCAAATTGATTTTAAGATTTTATTGTTGACGCTGAAAGTTTTAAATGGATTGGCACCTTCTTATCTATCAGACCTCCTCCACATCCACACACCCATAAGAGCACTGGGGTCAACCACCCAGTTGCTCCAAGATGTTCCAACATCAAAACTGAAACACAGAGGTGCAGGAGCTTTTGCACAGATTTGCTATTACCCTGTATTTCTTTATTTGTTGCCTTGTCTTCTCTTGACATGTCATAAGAAAACATGCACATACACTCCCAAAAAGTGAAATCCTTTCACGGCACTATGTCACGTTTTGCAGAATATCAATGCTCAGCAGGGTGGATAGTTACATAGCTGTCATTAGTTACTGATGGGGGTTGCTGTAAAACCCTTGAAACAGACAAATGGCAGCTGTTCCATATAGTTTCAATATGGGCCCCAAATGAGAGACCTATTTGGGTCAAATACATGTGGCCCAAAAGGGATACAAGTGGTTTAAATAGGCTTGGGCTAAGAAGGGGGGAACTGAGTGGCTCCCATATAATTTTAGGGGCCCCACATTGGAAATTAACCAGTTGGGCCCCACCTAAAATCCAGGCCACCATGGAACTTGCAGGAAAAAACCCACTTGCAGCCCAATTTTAACCCATATGGGGTTAAACATATACGAAAAAGATGACTGGGATGTTTTGATCAAAGAAATACAATGCTGAAGCATTCCTTTCAATCACGTCTTTTCAGCTCTGTTTCTACAGTAGTAGAAGGTTTAAGGGGGTGAAGTGTGTCTGTTTTGAAGTTGGACCTGCGGTCCAGCACAAGACAGCATGATCTATAGTTACTATAACTGCAGTAAAGATGAGGACGTTGGATAATCTGTTGCAATATCTCCAAAAATATGCTCTCAAGCACAAAACAAATGTTTTGGGAGGTTTTGTGGGTTTTTTTTTTTTTCATAGTATGTCTCCTTTGAGAGAACTCTGTTAAAATCATAAACGTAAACCTCTGACGGGGACTAAAGAGAAAAATATTGGATAAGAGGTCAATGCTAATAAGTATTTTATAACAAAAGAAAAGGAAATAGGCCCATATATCCTTCAAAAAGTCAAATTTATATGAAAAGGAATACATTAGTCTGAATTCAGTGGTCTTAGAGCCTAAATTCTGTGGTCATATAGTCTGAATTCAATTGTCTTATAACCTGAAATCAGTAGTCTTATTGCCTGAATTCAGTGGCCTTAAAGCCAGAATTCAGTGGTCTTATGGCCTTAATTCAGTGGTCTCATAGCCTGAATTCAATGATCTTATAACCTGAATTCAGTTGTCTTATAGCCTGAATTCAGTGGTCTTATCTTTGCCTCAGAAAACAACAGTCTCTTTGGTTGTTCATCTGGCACTGCAAGATAAGCATTAAGAAATATTTTTTAGTTTAAAAAAAGATCACAATTCACGTTGGATTTATCATCTAGACAGTCTGTGGAAAATGTGAGAGTGCTTTAAATAAATAAAAACCAAACAAGGCAGATATAAAAGTGTGAGAAAATGCCTAATGACATGGATGTAAGGTAGAAGAAAAGAAGAAAGTAAGATGAATAAACATAGTTAAGTGATGGATTATCCAGTTATTGATGAGATTTTACATGATGGGATCTTTCTACAGCATGCATCACTTACCGTTGTGGGACACAATTATTTGAGAGACACATGTTGACAGCTGAAGATATTTAACCGCAACAACTGCATGATTGTACACTTAGGCTGTACGTTTAAGTGCAGCAGACCGAGTCTTTCAGCTATTTTACTATTGCATATTGATGGAGGATAATGGCACCCCTTAAATGATGATTGAAGTTTGTTTAGTGTATCATCAAGGCTTTTATCGCCTCCACATCAAAAAGCAGGAAGAAGCTCATGTTAATGCACACATCCAGGATGCCGGCGTCGTCGTAAAGAACTCACATGTAGACAGACTGTTTTGAGCATCACATTACAACCTGAAAAATGTCCAGCACACCAACTGACGCCCCTCGTGCAGTAAGGATATGCATAATTGAGGGCTGTTTGTGCTTTTGGAGATGCGGCAAGGAACAGTGCAGCTTTTCACACATAAAAAAAAGATGATGGGTTAAAACGAAGTTTCCACTCGTGATTTTACGTCAAATGACATTTCAGCTGAGAATCATGGCTACTCGGTTGTTATCTTAATATTCATCTAGTGACTGGGGGTTCAGTTTGTTTGGTGTGTTTCAAAAGCTTTGATCCCAGGGCAATACTTCATTTAAGGTCGGCGACTCTTTCTGGGAACACTCCACTTCCCCGTCTTCGCCGTCACGTATGTTATCATTTTTTGATACTCAGGGTCATGATTCAGTGTTTGCTTTGTGATGTCGGACTGCTTACATTTCTACAGAGCCAAATGAACCTCAGGCTCTATTTTTCTGCATTTCTAAGAACGAATTTCACCAATGCCCCTGAATACAGTGTTTTCAGGGGGGTTACGAAGCGAAGGAAGGCCAAACTTAAAGTCATTACAATGGATAAATGAAATAAAATAAAATGAGACTTTAACTATGTTTTAGATGGAAGATACATCGCTCAGTCATCCATCATCCATCCATCCATCCATCCATCCATCCATCCATCCATCCATCCATCCATCCATCCATCCATCCATCCATCCATCCATCCATCATCATCCATCCATCCATCCATCATCCATCCATCCTCCATCCATCCATCCATCCATCCATCCATCCATCATCATCCATCCATCATCATCATCCATCCATCCATCCATCATCCATCCATCCATCCATCCATCCATCCATCCATCCATCCATCATCATCCATCCATCCATCCATCCATCCATCCATCCATCCATCCATCCATCCATCCATCCATCCATCCATCCATCCATCCATCCATCCATCCATCCATCCATCCATCCATCCATCATCATCCATCATCCATCCATCCATCCATCCATCCATCCATCCATCATCCATCCATCATCCATCCATCCATCCATCCATCCATCCATCATCCATCATCCATCCATCCATCCATCCATCCATCCATCCATCATCATCCATCCATCCATCCATCCATCCAGCCATCCATCCATCCATCCATCCATCCATCCATCCATCCATCCATCCCATCCATCCATCCATCCATCCATCCATCCATCCATCCATCATCCATCATCCATCCATCCATCCATCCATCCATCCATCCATCCATCCATCCATCCATCCATCATCCATCCATCATCCATCCATCCATCCATCCATCCATCCATCCATCCATCCATCCATCCATCCATCCATCCATCCATCCATCCATCCATCCATCCTACAAATCTGATATCGTACCAGGCAACCCAACCAGAGATGATCAGACTACAGCCTGTGTCCCAGCAGCACATCTGCTGCATCTATTGGCTCTTTCTGTGGCTTCAGTTGCAGCTCAGATGGTGTTTCTTTTTGCTTTCCTAATAATTCCTAACACTGTAAGCACTGAGCAGACTGATCGGCCCGCTAATCCTCCACATTCCACCTCCACAGGAGGCCTCGCTCCCTGCACTCCGCCGTGAGCTCCTGGTGAACTTTCTCTCTTTGGCCTTATCCGTGCGCTCTTTGCAGAGTACTGTGAACGCCAGGCTGATCAGCTGCTTGGCGGAGTGTGAAAGAATGATCATGTCTGGCCAAAGCCACGCTGGAAACCTGCTGGAAACTTTAGTTGTTTACCAAGGCCCACTTTCAACTTCCAGTCGGTGGCTCTGAGGCTGGGCATTGCTCTGGTTTGTGCTTGCAAGTTCCTTCTGGCTTTAAGCAATATTATGATCCTTGGCTTATGGTGGTCTTTGATGGTGCTGATGGCGGTGGTTATGCTCTCAGCATCTGAATTAAGCATCTGGTAGTGGCACCAGTTGATGGTGCCCGTCTTTGAGGGCTTCTGGGCAGCTGCTCAGGATATGTTCAAGGGTTTCCCCTCTCTAGACAAGGAGAGCAGGGGACCTTCATACTGTATCTCAAAGCAGCACAGGATCCTGTCAGAAAGGTGGATTATTCCATGAAGTTTAAGAGCCCGATCTTCCGCCAGATATCCTAAAGCCGCTATTAAGGGATAGCGCATAACCCGCGATCGCAAAATGCCGAGTTTGCGGAAAGCACAAAAGACACGCCCATTGCCACACCTACAATGTAAGTAAGGGAGTCGGCATAACGGGTAGCGGCTTTAGGGAAGCGGAAGATTGCATTAGCGATTAGCGAGATTCCTAAACCCGCAATTTGTGGGTAGTGGTTGGTGGGTAGCGGGAGGTGTACAGTCGGGGCCTAAGACTTTTTTTCTTCCGCTGTTAGACTGAGCCAAAGCATGATTTTACTGTTGACCCGTATTTTGAAAATTTTGTGTGTCAAACCTTTATTCTGCACACTAAAGTAATCAGTGACAGCTATTCCTTTGATAATGCCTATATTATCAAGTAACATCAATTAATTTTGTTTTTGTGCTACTTGTCCAGACGTAGTTTCAGATGGTTATGATGGATTGGCAACCTATCCAGGTGCATCCCTTGCTTTTTGTACAAAGACACCTGGGATATTCTGCAGCAGACTCCCGTGACCCTGAACAGGAATAAGCAGATACACGTAATGGATGGATGGATGCTTACAGGTATTACTTGCATGTTAACAAAAAGATATTTGGTGAAAGCAGGGGACAAGATGGGAAGAGCCAGCTTTCGCTGCACTTACAGGACAGCTTGTAAGGGTGTACTCATAAGTTTGCTGTGATAAAGATGAGCAGGAGTTACGAGTCAGTGGTGGATAAGTTTTATCTATTATTTAACTACTTCTCAGGAAAAATTGGTGTAAGAGGCCCATCTAAGATATAAATGGGCTGAAAAAAGGGGGACCACATGTGATGGTCCACTGGTTCCGTATTGGCTCCCATGTGAACAGATAAGGTGCTCATTCTTGGCCCTTGCCCATTCACAAATCCACAAATTTGTCGTTGAGAAAAACGTTCACTCATCAGCTCAGTTCACAAACCTTCTGAGGATCTCTAAAATTTGTAGGATCCAAGCTTATACAAGGGCCACAGAATGAAATCTTGCTCTTGTGTTTGCGCAAAGCCAAGGCTGGCTGAACCACACCGAAACAGAGCTGTGTCAGCCGCTCCATGATGTATCTGCTGTAACACGATTTTGCTTTAAGACCTCTTGAAGTCAGCTCAGTCCACGTCGGCCTCATGTGACTGTGGTTAGGATCAACAAATTTGTCTTGTCCATCTAAACAAACAGTCTTCCGGAAGTTCACAAACTGCTGCTACCATCGTGGGAACAGACAGCAGATCCAGAAGTACTTTATTCTAAGGTTCATCAGAGACAAATAAGAATGTAAATTATGGAGATTGTTAACAGCACATTTTCCTTTTGACGCAAGCAATGATTTGTCAGGGAATACGTTTTGAAAGAAATGTATCTTATGTTTAAAAGACTTAAAGTGTAAAAGGATTTCTGAGACAGCACACATATAAATCAAGGGTTTGAAGAGAGCATTTTTCAAACAGTGATGCAAAACTATTTGCTCCATTCGATTTTTTTTTATAGTAACCTGTCAGTCCATTCATGATTAATGCCATTTTTAGACCACACGGCGCTCATTGTTTTTTGCAGAACAGCTTTTACATGAGTGACTCATCATCATTGACGGGAAAAAGACCACAAACTGAAGATGGACGGTGGATAACTGGTGATTCGTCTAGTGTTCCTCTTGAGTGTTCATTAGGTACTTAATGCAGCTCTAGTCCTTAATCATTTAAACTGCATACAATAGTGCTTCTCCATCACAAAAAAAACTTATTGAAGTTCATCCTCATGGAGTAACATAATAATCTTGTTAAGAGTTGCATGTTCTCGTTGATAACCCAAACCAATCATCTGTGCTGCATTAGGTGTAATGTAATTGTAACTGGCAACAAAGTGGGCCATTTAAAAGTTTACTGCTGAGCACACAAAATCTACAGTGCTCTGCCTCTTATTCTGTTCTGAACATTTATTGATTGCTCCGAAGAAAAGTTGAGCTTACTGACTCCTTGTCATGCTGTCGTGGATTTCTGGGATACTTTGAAAGCACAGTTTAAGTAAATAAAGGATATTTGAGGCACACCTGTGGATGTATTTTAAGCAACACCTCAAACCCACTGCTTCCTTGTGTGACATCATGGGAAAAATCAAAAGAAATCAGCCAGGATATCAGGAAGATAATTATTGACCTCCACGAGTCTGGAGATGCCACGTTTATCTTCAAACAATTATGCGCAAGTATCAACACATGGGAGTGTCCAGCCATCACAGTGCTCAGGAAGGAGGCTGGCTCTGTGTCCCAGAGATGAATGTGCTTTGGTGCCAAATGGGCATATCAACCCCATCAACAAAAGCAAAACACCTTGTGAAGATGCTGGCTGAAGCTGGTGAGTGTCATGATCCACAATGAAACAACTGTTTAGATGTAATAATCATTGTTTTGGTTTTGCTCCAGTGGCCTTTTCAGTATAGTGACAGGAAAGTGGGGCAGAGAGAGAAGGGAAGACATGCAGCAAAAGGTTGCAGGCTGGGAGTCAAACCTGCAACTGCTGCTGGTTTGAAGTCTGAAGAAAGTAATTAAAACCAAAAAAAACTCTCATTATTCTGGCATTTGGCAAATATAAATAATTTTGGCAATCCTAACTTACCTAAAATCAGTAAAGATCTAGTCTGAGTTAATGTCAAACAAAAAAATAAAATAAAATAAAATACGGATAATTGTCTTTTTATGCAGTGTATAAGTCAACTTCTGGTTAGTGTGCTGCTGGCGGCGGTCAGTGCTCACTCTGACCGACAGAGGGCGCCGTGTCACAGCGTCTCTGCGTCAGGAGGAGGAGGAGAGACAAACATGGCGTCTTTGAAAATAGGTCCGCTGCTGTTTTGCTTCGCATCAATTTCAATACAAATCAGTTCATCGAGATTATTGTCTGAACCTTGTTACAAACCCATCACAGACGACAGGCCAAACTCGGTCAGGTAAGTGTTCAAACGTGTACATTTTGGTCTTTGACAGGGGCACAGTTTAAATATCTGGACATGTTATCTAACTCGTACACTGTTGTTCATCTTTTGACAACAAGAGGAAACATGACGAGCTATTTTGAACATTTAACGACTATGTGTTATATTATTTCCTGCTGAATAATTGTTTACTTTAAATATGTCTCAAGTAGTTTAGAGGCTTCTGTGGGATATTAACTAACCAAAGTGTATTAATATAGTGAACTACACCGTTAAACATAAAGTAATTACCACAAAGTTTCAAGTCAGTTAGTACTAATTTATTTTCTTTTTCTCCCCGTGTTTGCTGTATTGTATTATTTCTAGGTTTGCCACATCTTCTATGTTTATTTATGTTCTCCACTATTTTTCAACACTCATAAAAACGTGTTTTATTGTTTATGTGTACTAAAATGTAGTGAAAATATATATAACATATATAACATTTGGAGACATTTGATGATAATCAGATCCTTTCCTGAAAAGCACAAACCCTACTTTATAGATAGAAGTTGTAGCTTGGCTGCTACAGAAGTCTTGTGTTTACGTTAAATTTCTTTGGAAAATGGCCTCAAGTTTAGATGTAAAACTTTAGAAATAGTTGTCATGATGCAGTTGCTTTCCTTACAGTAAAAGGTCCAAAGATTTGCTGTTGTGATGACAAGAAAACAGGAATTACGAAATCTCCAGAGTAAATGAATGTAAAGAACATAAGAAAAGGTGAATAAAACTGTTTGAGAAGTTAAACATAGAATTTCATCCTTGCTGAAGGTGAAAAAGAAGTTCAATGATTGTACTTTATATCAATTTAGTGTAAAGGATTAATCTCAATTAGCTAGGTAAAGACTGGGTAAGACTGTTTAGGATGTGTCAGCCAATAGGAGCAAACTACAGCGGAATGTGACGTGTACAGGGGGGCGGGGCTCTGCAGGCACATGTTGTCGCCCCCCCCCCCCCCCCAAACACAGCAGATCTGTAGCCCTCACTGGGTCATCAGCTGTGTTGCTTCATAGAGTGGGTTTTATGGATTGTTTTATGTAATATATTTAAATATGTTTTTCTCTTTGAAGCTCCACTCTGCTCAGTGACATTTTTCTTTTGAAATGAAACAGGTTTGACAGTTTCTGGAAATTTTTTTGTCCATTTCTAGATCATTCATCAGCAGTGCAGCCGACGAGGACAACGTTAAAAGAAGTGCTGTAGAGCAGATTTGGGTGGTGCCTCTGAGTTTTATGTTGTAAAATGTTCGGTTCAAAGCATCAGTGCTTTTAGTGTAAAAGCGATGCACAGAGTGCAGTTTTCTTGACGGATTCTGATTTTTGCTTTCCCTCACAGACACTCAATGTAGCAATACCACTTCTGACCACTTGGGGCCAGAGAGATCTATTGTGACAAAAGAGCCACTGACAGTACTGTGCTAATGGGGTGGGGGGGTCAGTCTAGTATATCTTTCAATACCATTTTGGAGGTGCACTTTGTTATTGTCTTACACCAGCAGCTGACTCATGAACTTTCTTGTGACTTGCTGCCCCCATGTGGTCAGAAGTTAGATTGCAGCATAGAGTGGCTCTAAAGGTCTGACTCATCACTTATGATTTTGGCTCGTTCCTATTTTTTTTCCTCAGAGCTGTAATAAAACTACATAGAAAATCATTCTTGTAAATTTTGTTACACACCAGTCTTTTATTATTATTACTATTTGAATATCTCAGCATTTTACACTGATGCATTTACTGACACTTGTACAGTCCACCTCAATAAAAATCACATTTCTCATGTTTGCATTAAAACACATACTTAAGTCTTATCCTTTTTTTCTTTTCTTATCAGTTCTTAATCAGCCAATAACTGCATAAAACCCATTAACCTAAAAACTGGTCAGTTCAGATCATCATCCAGTGAGTTGTTGCATCTCTGGAGCTCTCCTGTAACATTTAAACAGAAAGCAGATAATAACATGCCTTTGTATTAATAACAATTTTACTCTGAGAGTGGTATCTTTTGATGATATTTACACACTGCTGCGGTCTAATGTTCTGAATGATTTAACCGGTGGTCGGAGTGAAGATGAGCAGAGAGATGATGGGAATCACCTCCTAGTATCCTGTTCATGCAGGAGCACCCGCAGGATACTACAGGAACTGACAATCAATCACAGCCAGTACACCACTCTTGCAGTGCTTAGCAGAGGTCTAATTTGTTAAACAAGTGAAAGCTGTGGGTCTCAGCCCTAAGTGTTTAATTGCCTTCACAATTACAGCTACACACGATTCATGCCTCGTTAATTTCTTATTGAAGGACGCGGGCCCGACCTCACGAGTACGTGAATGTGTCGGCTCTTCCTCCGACGTGGGACTGGAGGAACGTCGACGGGAAGAATTATGTAAGCGTCACAAGAAACCAACACATCCCTCAGTACTGCGGTTCCTGCTGGGCCATGGGAGCCACCAGCGCATTGGCAGGTAACCATGACAACAAAGAAACGGAGGAGCAAGTAGTAGCATACATGCTGCTTGGGGAAAGAGAAGACTTTCATTTTTCCTGATTTTGTTGCTGTTGTGGCTCTTTTTACAGACCGTATCAACATCAAACGGGGAGGGACGTGGCCGTCAGCCTACCTGTCCGTCCAGAACGTGATTGACTGTGGGAGGGCGGGCTCTTGTTACGGAGGAGATCACCTGAGAGTCTACGCATACGCGCATGAAAGAGGCATTCCCGATGAGACCTGCAATAACTATCAAGCTATAAATCAAAGTAGGAAAGAAGCTGATTTTTGTTGTTGTTTTGGGCTCTTAATTGTTCCTAATGTTATGCTAAATTACCAATATTGTGTGTGGAAACTGTTTTTCCTAATATTCCCTGGCCTGCACAGAGCTCTACCCTCAAGCACATGACACACCTATGAGGTGGAGGTATCATCGCTCAGCACTAGTGGCTGATCTAAGTCTCGTCTTTTTTTTTTTTTTTTTAATAAAATCCCTGCAAACAGGCTCTAAAATCTGGACAGAGTAGCAAGTATTACAACCACAGATAAATGATTAGTAGCTGCTTCATTAAAAAAAGAAAACTGGATCGTCTGGAGAAATGCTTTTATATCAAGTTATAAATAATTTGCAGATCTATTTAGCTTATTTTATCTTGCCATTTCAAAGGCAGATACATATTCATAAGGTTGGATTAATGATTGTAATTAAACAAGTCTTGGTGAAAACGTCATCTGTGGCTGGGATGCACTCAGTCACAGTGTGCAGCCATTGGATTTGGATCCCTTAGAAACACATAACACACGTCTTTGATAAACCAATCATAACTGCACAGCAACACGTCCAGAACATCGCAGAGTTATTATGTTCTGATCTCTCAGACCACTGAAGTGATTTGATCAGCATATGGTCATATTTGTTTATGAGTGTGAACATAAACGTATCTTGTGCCATAAAGTCACCTGATAGGAGTCATGCTAATGGCAAAGTTTCTGCCAGGACTTTTTTTTATGCTGGTTCAGTACCTAGAAATATATATTTTAATATACAGTCATGGAAAAATTATTAGACCACCCTTGTTTTCTTCAGTTTCTTGTTCATTTTAATGCCTGGTACAACTAAAGGTACATTTGTTTGGACAAACATAACGATAACCACAAAGATTGTTCATAAGAGTTTTATTTAATAGCTGATATCTTACCATTTTCCATGGTTTTCTTGATTATAACCTAAATCACTTAAGTTTTTACATCAATAGCTATGGCGTTGTGCTGCCAAAAACACTGCTTTTATGCATTCAGTGTTTTCTTTTCTGTCTGTTTTAGTCACATGATGACATTTAGTGGTACCAGGTATTAAAATGAACAAGAAAGTGAAGAAAAAATGGTGGTCTAATAATTTTTTCCATGACTGTATGTCAAACAAGGGACTAATTAAAAAGTGGGAAACCTTTTCATCCATAAGGTTACACAGACCTATTTAAAGTGATCCAAGGGGCACAGATTGGACAACCGAATCAAAGCATGGGCACAGTATCCCAGCTACCTCTGTGGTGAAGTCTTCCAGACATTAACAGAGGCCGTGTGGCCATTTCTCAGGAGCTGATATGACGACAGGTATTTAACTTCTGGGGATTGTTGGCTGCTTTCCCTCTGGCCATCCCCCCCCCCCATCTGCTGCCTCACTGAACGATTCAGTCATCTGTAAAAACACCAGTCACTGAAAGCCAATGCATATATTAGTTTTAACATCTGAAGCAACAGTGAACAGAAAGTTCTGTCGGTTCTGCGTACTGCCCTCTCTTTTATTGGCCTGAATGCTTAGAACCACAGGGCACACATTTCTGTTCCTAAAAACAAGTGTTTTATTGTAGTAAACCTTAATGTGCACATGGATGTGTTACGGAGAAGCAGCTTCCGGTATTCCAGGCGAACCTGTTGAGGCCAGTTGCTTTCCCACTGTCACTTCCAGTGCCTAACTGGGTCAGTTGAGTCCACCCTGACCCCAGATTTCTGGCCTCATTTAACGGGACGCGGAGATGTCAGCGTAGGAGGCGGGGTTTTACAATTCAGCATCTCTCTGGTTTATTTTCTGGCTCTTCTTACTAACTACGGTTATGACAGCCTGGTTTCGCTCACAACTGCTGTTAATATTTGTCATGGATGCGGCTGATTCAGCTTTAGATTACTGATTAGTTTTATGTGCATCGTCTCAGTGTTACACCAGCGCGCTCCCTTCCTGCCGCTTGTGCCTTGTTATGGATGATTTCACCACGGTGAATCACGAGATTCAGCTCGTTAAAAAGACTGGATCAGTACTTTGATTCGAAAACTTTGAAGCTCGTGTGTTTTATTTGTTTCGAGAGCAGAGAAATGGGATCAAAATCCTACCAGAATCCTAAATGCAGTTCCCTGTAAAACTGTAAAAGTGGCCCTCTTCTTTTCTTCTCCCCCCAGAGTGTGAGCAGTTTAATCAGTGTGGCACGTGCTCCTTCTTCCAGTCCTGCGCTGTTGTGAAGAACTACACCGTGTGGGAGGTGGGAGACTACGGAGAAGTTTCTGGAAGAGACCAGATGAAAGCTGAAATTCACACCAACGGGCCCATCAGGTAGATGTTCGTCCCGAGTCGTTTCAGATTCGTCATCCGTCCACATTCATGATCAAAGCAGGAGTTTCTATCTGAACTTCTCACAGAGAATAAATCATCTGTGAAATTTTAATGAGTTATTCCATCATTCTTAAAACCTTTTTAGTAAAACAGATCTTAGAATAAAGCAGATGAAAGTCATTACATGAATTACAGATTAAATTATCTGTTATTCTTTTAGTGAAGGCCTGGCTTTGACAGCTTTACTTTGACTTTAAATTAATTCGTGCATTATTAACAGGGCCTTTACTATTTTATTCTGCATTAAAGTGGTGGGATTAAACTTTTAAACACTTGTATTATAAAACTGGGGGGTTCAAATACATATCAAGAAGATTTTTTTTTTTTCAAGCTGATATTCCTGTCAGAAACACGGATATCTGTGATTATCTAAGTAATAGTATTGAGTTATATAACGGTCCTTCTGGGCAAGAAGGAAAAAAGCTTTTATTTTTAACATCTGAACGCTGATTCAAATTAGAAGTCGATGCACAAAACCTTACGAGTGCAAAAACACGTGTAAGTTGCCAAAAAAAGCAACAGAAAATCTCATCTCGTCTCTGTCTTTCAGCTGTGCCCTGATGGCAACAGATGGCCTGGAGGAGTACTCCGGAGGGATTTTCTCAGAGTTTCACCCCCTCTCTTTGCCGAATCACATCGTGTCCGTGGCGGGCTGGGGCCTGGATGAAGACGGGATCGAGTACTGGATCGTCAGGAACTCCTGGGGAGAGTTCTGGGTTGGTTTTCCGTCACCAGTCTCTGCCTGCAGTCAGCCTGAGACTCTCCAGCTATATGGAGCTGCTGTTTACACACTCGCAGCTCTGCATTCACTCTCATAGCTTCATTTTTTTATTTGCTTTTAACTAGGGCTGTCAGCCGATTAAATTTTTTAATCGCGATTAATCGCAAGATTTCATAGTTAACTCACGATTAATCGCACATTAATTGCATTTTTTTTAATATTCTGTTTATCCATCCATCCATCTACAGTGATCCTTCGTCAATTCGCCTTTCAAGAAAAAATTGCGGAAACATCACAGGATGTTGTGCGCGTTCTCTCACAGCGAAGAAATGCTGTGAGCCAGCCTGGCCCCTTTAAGAAGGTGGACTTATCGGTAATGGTGTGGCCTTATGGGTAATCTAGTGTGTCGTGGGACGGCAGAAGAAAACAGGGTTAGATGAAAAGTGGAGTGAGCATAAACAGCAGCCCAGCGTGTATAGATTTACATTCTCTGTTAACTGACAGGAGCCGAACAATACAACCTGTGTGATGTTACAAGTTCTTGCAGTGCCAGAATAAAGTGCCCGTTCCATGCAGAGAAAATCAGACCTTTTCTTTTGTTGTTGTTAGCACGTTAGCCGCTAATTACGAGCCAAAAATAGCACAATACCAGCGGTTTCTTTACTGCAGTTCAGAGACCAGAGGCTGTGAAAGTAACAGAAAGACCACAGTTGAGCCTTTGTCTTGTTTCGCTGCAGTGACTCGCTACTTTTTTTTCAGTTTTTAAACATATTTTAAACACATTATTTAGGCTCGGTGGGCTCCAGCTCCAGTTCGCGGATTTTGAGGTTCACGGTGGGGGGGGTCCCCATTAACCGCGAAAAATAAGGGATCACTGTATACCCATTTTGTCCAATACAGGGTCTCGGGGATCTGCTTTATTTTTATTTTTTTAACCCTTTAGTTTGAAAACTGGAAGTCCACCAATGCTGCCGTACTTTTTGGGGCTTAATTCATCATGCTTCTTTGGTGTTTTGTCGGGGCTGCTGCTTGTTTGCAGTAATTTGCTGACAGTCCCTAAACTCCACGGCAGCAGCGAAGTACATTCAGCGCTGTTCCTTAGAGTTTTTGATACACTCACTGAGCTTGGAGGGTTGATGACACTTGTGAAATGTCTGGCATACTTCTACAAAATGATACCAACCTGGATGAATCGATGCCGTTTTCATGACGCTATTAAAGTTTAAAGAGAAAAAAAACAAGCGAATGTAGGATGTGAAACTAACTTTACCGTGCCCTGCGGTGATAACTCAATTCACAGCCACAATAAATACAAATAACGTTTTTCTAATCAACAGACCCATCTGGCAGCACCTTAAAGCTAAACTTGCCGTTCATAAGACCCTTTTCTGTCACCATGTCTGTCCCATTCGTTGAATATAAATGCACTTACTGGCTGAGGGTCATATTAACAGAAACGTGTGTGCTTTTAATCCCGTATTTAAAAAATAGTGGTGTTAACGCTTTATTAACACGTTATTTATTACACGTATTTTTTAGGGGGGTGTATGTTTTCTCAGACATTGTGCATTTTCCTTGCAGAATGAAGAACTGTTTTTGTTTCGTACCTTCTAGGGAGAACACGGTTGGGCGAGGATCGTCACCAGCGTCTATAAAGGAGGAAAAGGCAACTGGTTCAACCTGGGTATTGAGAAAAACTGCGCATATGGAGACCCTGTTGTAAAATAGATCCACTATTAAAGTTGCAGCTCAAGAAGCATCATTTTGTGTATTTTTTTTATTTCTTTTCAATAACTGAAGAAAAGCTTAGTTACTTTTCTAATACCACGCACGTTTTAGAGGGATTTTTTTTTTTCGCTGTCTGAATGTTGGCAGCATGTTTTGTGAGGTTTACGCTGAGAAATTTTTAAAAGCACAGTCAGACCCTGCATTTAAATAAACATTCCTGCACAGAATAAGCAAGATGACCTGCTCTTAAACCCGTTTTTAAGCTTGAAATAACTTATTCAGGGGAAAATATAATTTCCTCGCTCCATTGTAGCTCGTTTTCCATCATAAAACTATTCATCCCTTTGTGCGTGCGCCGAGACACTTGCATTTAAAATTCATTTGCACCTCTCTGGAGAAGAGAGCTCACAGTTACAGTCCTTTTTTCTGACGCATCACAAAAGATCCTCACAAACGTCGGCTCCTAATGAGCATCTGGAGGCCGGCCAGTCAGACTCGCTCACCGCTAAACCCAGAAATCCGCCCTGCGCTGCAACTGCGTCCAGCACGAGTGGGGCACTTTCACTTGACATGCAAAAGAGCTTCAGATGGAAAAGATGCTTTGTTTCCCTCTTTTGTCAGGTTAATTGCAGACTGAATGAGTGTGTGGTGCAGATCTGTGAGTGAAAAAGCCATTAAAGAGACTGAGGTGCTTTGTGTTTTAGGGACCCTTTAAAATTAACAACCGCTCCAGTGCTTCTTTTTAAGGTTTGTAGTGGATTAAGTATATGTTGATTAAACTACTAACAGGCCTACAGGAAGTCAAAGTGGTTCATAGTTGAATCAGGACAGTCATGTGACAAAGTTTCTCAAACAGACTTCAGATCCTAAATCTGTGAGGAAAGAGAAGAATAAATCTGCCTCAGATCCTTCAGTCTTATTCATGTGATCACATACAGCAGTGGTGTCAGACTCATTTTCACTGAGGGCCACATCAGCATCATGGTTGCCCTCGAAGGGCCAGACTGACAGCATGAATGTAACAAAATGCAATGTAAATCAAAATATATTAAACTACTCCTTATTATATTGTTAAATAACCGATTCTGTATTTATTTCCATGTTTTCTGTCAAAATGCCGACATAGACTCTTTATACGACTGACACCGCCTCATAACACAAAAACATACTGTTTTTTCACCTTGAGATACAAACTTGTATTCGTTTTCCCGTTGTTGATGAAACTGCATTCCTTGTGTATCAGTTTTTCTTTTCTTTGACATGTTGGGACTAGTTTGTAGAGGTTTTTCTCAAATCCATCAGTTCTGAAAATCATCTTGTGTTCTTGCTCATGGTGATATACTGTTATCGTTGTGGGTAATAACGAAATGCATTATGGGAGATGTAGTTTATCTTCAATATGCGCTTTAAAGTGGCAAAAGCTTATTTTAAGTCTTAAAATATCGGTTTAAAATTTAAGCCAATAGTGCTCAAGTGCCACATAAAATGAAGTGGCGGGCCACATTTGGCCCGCAGGCCTTGTGTTTGACACATGTGCCATACAGACTCGATGGTGGATCGGGGCTCTGAGGGGGCCGGACCATCATTTCCAGAGGTCCCCCCACCCGACATCGCCTGTATGTTCAGGGTCATTGTCCTGCTGCAGAGTAATCAGATTCCTCCCTGATGGTAATACATGACAGATCCGTATCTGCCTTTGTTCCTCAGCACTGAGAACACAGTCGAGCCAGACCAAATCCCCCGACTCTATTTGCAACAAATGCATCTCCAAACATGCAAGGAACCACCGACATTCTCCTCTGCAGCCTGCAGACCTGCATTACCGTGCTGCTCTCCGGGCCTTTGCTGAACAAACTTGCCTTTATGCTTGAGCCAGATATTTTAAATCTGGACTCATCAAGTATTTTTCATTTTTCATTTCATTTCAGTCCAGATCCTGCAGCCCAGTTCCTGTGCTTTCGTACACAGTTGAATCAGTTGAAGGTGTGGATTTTTGACAGCTTCTGGACGAGCTTCTCCAGATGGTTGATGGGTGTCCTCGTGGGTCTCTGCTACTTCTGAGAGGATGTCACTGCTGGACATCTTTCTGTTTCTGTTTCCCAGACTGAGCACCGTGTCTACAGTCCTCAGCTTTACCCGTCTTTGTGTGCTTCTTCAAAAGAGCTTGAACAGCTCATCTGTCAGCTCTGAAATCTCGACACCAAGCTGGTTGCAGCATAAGTGCCCCTGTGACAAACTGTCTTCCACTAGCTTACCTTAGTAGCAGCGTGTGGCTGTCCCTCACCCAGCTTTGATCCCTGCACACGTTTCTGTTTCAGTTTCAGTAAGTTGATGGTAATTAGTTCCTGTTTGTTAAGATTATCATCCTGCAAAACCCCTGACTGTGTTTCTAAAAGAACTGGTGCTATTTTTGAAGGCAAAGGGTTGTTACGGCAAATATTGATCTGATTGAGATTTTTCTAAATAAAGAAGAAACAAAACTGGCTCCTATATCCGTAAATACACCACGGAGCTGATGCTTAGAGCTCAGGTCTGCTAAAAGAGGCCCTCCATCCTGCTCAGCCTGCGAAACGCAGTTGTGTAATGTGACTCTGCAGGGAGCATTTTAAAAATAACCCTGCAGATTTCATCAGTCAGCGAGGTGTATTATAGAAAAAGTAGGATCCAGGGTTTTTACGAGGTTCAGCCGCACTAGGAAATAAAAGTCAGGATATCTCCTCTTCTGCACAGGCTTTATTGCCTTTTTCTGTCTCGTGTGCATTGTCTTTATTACACCGGACCACCGTGTGTCTGTCTCAGTCCTGTTTAGGAATCCAGGCCGCGGATTTTCATATGCTGTTCAGCTTCCTGGTTATCACTGATTATTTGTTCATATGACAATAATAATACATGGTCATTTAATCAAAGCACATTCAAAACAACCACAGTCTGACAAAATGCTGTGAAAACTATGCAAATCCATCCACTCATCCGTTTTCTACATCTGCATAAGCTCCAGGATCACAGGGATCTGACGGAGCCTGCAGGTGAGCGGCAGGTGTAGGTAAACCCTGAACAGGTCGCCAGTGCATCACAAGGCTGCACATGAACAGAAAAAAAATACACATGCACACGTCTGCATTCACTCCGATGGGCAATTCAGAATCACATATCTGTTTTTGGACTGTGGGAGGAAACCAGGGCAGCTGAGAAAACCCACATAAGTGTGGAGAGAAAAGGAATATTTTCTACAAAATATTCAACAATGCTAGTTCAACTAGCTCCAGCAACATTTATGTTTATGATGAATTCACATCCATAAATCATCTTAAAGGCTTTAAACTCGCCCATCACACTGTATTTTCTTTACAAAATTGGAGCCCCCAAACAGAGTCTTTCACTGGGCCCCAAAAAGCTGTAAAACGGCCTTGACAAAGGGAACCAAACAGAGCTTGATGTTAGTTTTTTTTTCCAATGAGTCAAATGAATCTACCTGAGATTTAATCAGGAAGCAAAAACCAAAAACAGTGAAACATTCAGCATCAGGATCCAAACACATGCTTTCCAGAAGGAGAGCTGAAACCTGAGCACGTTCCCTGCTCTTCAGCAGACATTTTTTCCTCAGAAGGTGAGTGGCAGCAAGAAACAGCTAAAGTTAAACAAGAGGCGTTGACCCAGCGAGTATGAAACTCAAGGAAAACTCAAGGACCTCCCTGCAGCAACAAAAGTTCACAAATGACCAAATTAAACAGCTTCAACCATCCAAACCGTATTACTTAAAGAGCCCATCAGTATTTAATAGTATGACGGTATCTGTCTTTGTCTCTGTCTCTCCAGACTGCAGCTTCCTCTCCTGTTTTATAATAACCTCTATTTCTACAGCACTTTTTACACCATTACAAGACTTCTGCACAGTAAAATCTACAAACGTCCACTTAAAAAACAAAACATCAAACAAAAAGTTAAAAAAACATCACAAACAAAAGTTCGTGTAAAATCAGGAATGGTTCTTTGATAAAACAATGTATTAGGGTTTTTTTTCTTTTTTTTTTAATGCGATCACTGACTCAGCTGAGCTGATTTCCTTCCAGCAAACTGTTGCATGAGGTTCTTGCGGCCAGAGCTGCAAACGGCCCGTCCCCTGGTTTGACCTGCTGAAATAACCCAACTTAATCCGGATCAAATCCCTCACTCCACTTGGAGGAAGGCAGCCCCAAACGTGCAGATAACCACCAATGCTCCGCTGTAGCCTGCAGACACTCAACCCCAGATGTCACTGAGGCCAGTATGGGCCAGGACTTAAACATCTGTCCAGCTGCAGTAATGGACCTTTTGCATGACCGAATGCAGGGTGCTGAGTTTGAGTCAAAGTGTCTGATTTTTGTCTGATACTCCTTCCATTTCAATATGATTGCTTGCTCAGTGCTCCTTGAGATGTTTAAAGCTTGGGAAATCTTTTGTATCCACATCCATCTTTAAACTTCTCCACAACAGTATCTGGGACCTGCCTGGTCTGTTCCTTGGTCTCCATGATGCTCTCTGAGCTTTAAACAGAACCCTGAGACTATCACAGAGCAGGTGCATTTATACAGAGACTTGATTACACACAGGTGGATTCTATTGATCATCACCAGTCATTCAGGACAACATTGGATCATTCAGAGATCCTCACTGAACTTCTGGAGTCAGTTTACTGCTCTGAAAGTAAAGGGGCCCAATAATATCCCACACCACACTTTTCAGTTTTTTATTTGTTAAAAAAAGTTTAAAATATCCAATAAATTTCGTTCCACTTCACCATTGTGTCCCACTTGTTGTTGATTCTTGACAAAAATTTGAAATTTTATATCTTTATGTTTGAAGCCTGAAATGTGGCAAAAGGTTGAAAAGTTTAAGGGGGCCGAACACTTTCGCAAGGCACCGTACAATAAAACACGTGTTCTTGTTTTCTCAGAAGTGCATATATCAATGAAATGATTATATACCGAGTAAACACACTAATTCTACAATTCCACTCTACATGAATTTACGTTTTTTTCCACCACATTTCAGAAGGGATCGGAGGCCGTATTTTGTTGATTCTGTCTGAAGCCCAAAGCATTTTTTTTTTAACTTCCATCAACTACAGAACATCCCCATTGATTTTCCAGTCAACACTGACTACACGCCCTTGTAAATCCTCTCTAATGTCCATCACACTCAATAGTTCAGTTTTCTGCAGGTTTTTTTCCTCCCACAGCAGAGGTCTGACCCACCCTTTTAAACCTCGTCCTCACCAGCTCTCACTGGATGAGTCACGAGGGCCAGTTACAGTTGGGGTGAGGCGGGAGCAGGCCGAGGCAGGGTGACACTTGTCCTTCTAAAGACAGATTTAGCGAGATCTAGTTCACTCAAAATGCCTAAGTGTCTCACGCTCTACTCTGAGTCTAGTGTTTGCAAAGTCTGAGCCTCCTCTGTGGTTACTGTTGATTTCATGCGTGAGCTACTTGGAGAGCTTTTTAGGTGAGGTGCATACGGCAAATCAGTCCTGCATGTTACATGCATTAAAAGACACCAGGACAGAAACTAAGAACAAACCAAGGCACTGCTGCTTCCTCAAAACACCTTCCCTTTCAAGCCATGATACCTCTGCGGCTGCAAGGCCAAACTGAAAAATCTCAGGCAAAAACAGGCGACAAGTTTTGAAAAAGAGTAATCAAGTCCTGAACAAGAGGCTTGAGGAAGATTTGAAAAACTGCAGAAAAGATGGATATTTATATCTTTACCCAGTCACAGCTGTAAATCAGAGAATCAATGACAGTCTCAGACGGGAGCGGTGAGTTTGTGACTCTGGCGTAATTGAGAATATTTGGAGAATTCAACAAACGCTACATTCACTGAGTTGTGTCCCGCTGACACTCGTCAGGCTCATCAGTCTGTGCGTGTCGTGCTTGAGAGCTTTCCAAAAATGGCCCTTTTGTAGCAAACACAGCACAGCACCAGTTCCTGGGAGGAAGAAACGATTTCAGACAGGGGGGGGATGTCATTCTCCATCGTGCGCGTGTGTGGTTGTGGACTCAGGAGTGGGGGGTTGCCCCCATGAACTACCCCCTTTTGTGAGAGTAAAACAGATCTCCAACTTTTTACGAGGATTTCCCCTTAGTCTGACAAGTCCTGCTTTCCTTCAAGGTTTGCCCTAAAAATGTCCTTCGAAAGCTTTTAAATCCAAACTGATGTACCATCTAGCAGCATTTTAGATTGATGTTCAGATCATATCCACTTTAATTTCATTTCTGATAGCCCCTGGAGGGTTTTTAAACACCATTTAGACATTAATGCTGGACAATGAAATGTTAATAAAGCAGTGATATTGATTTCTTCCTGTGTGCAATGATGTTAAAGGCCTTCTGCTTTAACATAGTCCTTACAGTCCTCTTGCACGGCTGTGGGCAGGTTTTCATCAATTTCGAGGTCAATCTGTTCACTTAAACAGCTCTTAAGACATTTCAGAAGGATTGCAGTTGGAAAACGACCCCCTACTGTGGCTCTAGTGCAGCAGAGGACTGTACAATTGTACAGAGGTGGTCTAATAGCTTCAGGAGTCACTTGATACCATTTAACATGTCTAATCTAAGCTACATTTGTTTCACAGCTACATATGAATATTTAAGTGTTATAAACAAGCATGACCCAGGACTGTCTGGCAGCACTTGCGTTGGTGCCTTTCCCTATTCTTCTTCCGTGAGACCAAAATCTAAGATATGCATGCAGAAATCATCGTCAATAATAAAAAGAAAGTTTCAAAAAAAAAAAAAAGAAATCATCGTCGGGTCAGGCCGAACATCTGGAGGGAGGAAAACTTTTAGTGTCTCCCTTTCTGGCATTTTAATGGACAAAATGGTCATTCATGATCACAGGCCAATCATACACATCCTCTCCCTCCAGTGTTACTGTCATGCTTCAGATTCTCTTTTGTGCTAAACTCCATTTCCAGCTTCCTCCTTGTGTTTGGGTCAGGCCTGGATGTCAGTGAAGGGTATGTCACCTCCCTGCTGCTGTATGTGTGAGGGAAATGTACATAGTTTCTTTAAACCAACTGGTTGAACAGGTAAATTCACTCTAAGAGCATAATGAGACCAGTATCTGTAGAGACAAAGAGCTGCACGCATAAGCAGTCTGCTGCTGATTAGATTTCTTCTCTTAATAACTTAATCTCGTTTGTCTCATAGTTGTCTCCTTTTCACCTGCTAGTATATGTGGGTTTACTGCTGTCTGATCAGATTATCATTTATAAACAGACAATATTTTCATTTATTGACTGTTGTTTAGATTATTTCAACTTTTAGCTCAGATATTTTAATTAATGTCTTCTGCTTCTAAAACTCACGATCAAGCTTAGCATTGTTAGCATAACAACACCGGAAGTTTCCTGTTATTTCAAAATAAAACACTAAAGAGCTACAACGGCATTTTTAATCACCTCTTTTGCAAAAATAATAATAATATAAATAATAATAACCACTAACCAATAATGAAAAGTTACTAATGGGAGGTGTTTTATACAAATTTAAGACCCATGTTACAGAAGGATTTTTTAGTTTTTGTTGGGTTTTTTTTCTTTGCTCCAAGAAGTAAGATTTTTTTTTTTTTTTGCTGACCTACACCTCTCATTACATTATTTTGCTTATTTTAACAGAACAGATGTATATCAAACCATCAACATACATCTTCATCTTATCCAGATATAATAAAAAAGTCAGACATATTTGAATCTAAAGAGGTCAATTAGCCATTCATTGAAAAGAAAGGATCTGAATTTAATTAAATACTGCAATATAAGACAATAATTGCAGACTGTTCACCAGGGTGTAATGACCAAACAATCTGCATCCATTAAAAGCATGAAAAATGCAACAACGTCAGTACAAACTGAAATTATCATCTAGACTTTAATGCATGTAATCCTCATCAATATATGTCATCAGGTGGCTCTTGAAAATTTATTCAAGATACATTTTTTTCTAACTGTTAAGTTGAACCCAGAAATAAAAATACTATTTTTTTTAGTTACTTATTGTGATTTGATATGAATGGAAGTTGTTGTGTTCAATCAACATAACACAGTCTCATACTGATCGCTGGCTTCTGAATTCAACTATCATATATCTTGTGGCATGCAATACTGGCAAACATCGACTCTTCATCCAGGTAATCAATGTGATATCGTATCACGATGAAACGTGTGATTTACCCCCTTTCCTCTTCACCTGTAGTAGTTTTTAACTGTTTTATTTTGAAAACCAGCACCGCCAGTGTTGTTTCTAACTGGACTGTTAATCTCCACTGGAGCAGTGATTTGGAAGCAGCGGCTGGCTGATGCTCTGTCTCCCACGAACAGAAGGCGTTTTAAACTTTGTGTCTCCTTTATTTATTTTATTTCATTTTTAACTCTGTGCATAGCTTGTTTTTTTTTTTTTTTGTTTTTTTTTTTTTAAGTCAACTCCCAGCAACTTGCCATGAGCATCACACGGCTGGAGCCCTGAACCTCCAGTCCGGGTCGAGGTGAAGATGCCTCATGGACCGCTCCATCACCGCCAGTGCGCCAGTTCAGGGCATCCCGAACTCCGAATAACAAAGAAATGCCGAGGTTTAGCGTCAGATGGGTGCTTGCGGTGGTGCTGATCTCGTGCGTCGGGGGCGCCTTCTTTTTCTGCGAGTATCTCATCTACTACCCGACCATCCTGAAGTGCGGCTGGCCGGAGCTCAGCCGTGCCCGCGGCGGAGAGGGCACCGACGGCCGGCCGCTGGACTCCGCGGTCCGCGCCATGGTGCTGTCGGACACCCACCTCCTCGGAGCTGTGGGGGGACACTGGTTCGACAAGCTGAGGAGGTAATGCCCTTTCACACATTTTTATTTTATTTTATTTTATTTATTTTAAGCATCGCCGTCGCTCCATCCACCATTCGGTGCAGTTACGGCAAAACATAAACAACAGATAACCCTGACTCCTGTCCAAACGCGCACGCAGGGAATGGCAGATGGAGAGGGCTTTCCAGACCGCGCTGTGGCTGCTCAGGCCCGAGATAGTCTTTATTCTCGGGGACATCTTCGACGAAGGCAAGTGGAGCTCGCAGAAGGTAACTGTTTCTCCTCTTGCGTTGTCTGCAAACCAACACTGCTTTTGGACATGATGCTGATGATGATGATGATGATGATGATGATGATGATGATGATGATGATGCTTGGGAAACGAGAGGATAGGATCGGGATGCTGATATTGGAACTGTCCGGTTATAACCACCATCTCATACCGTTTGGGCCCAGAGGGTTTCAGGTTAACAGCTGGCTTCATCCTGCTTGCTCTAGAAGAAAAAAAAAA
This sequence comes from Hirundichthys speculiger, assembly GCA_018398805.1. Taxonomy (NCBI): domain Eukaryota; kingdom Metazoa; phylum Chordata; class Actinopteri; order Beloniformes; family Exocoetidae; genus Hirundichthys; species Hirundichthys speculiger. The sequence continues at coordinate 816,206 of JAGFBZ010000877.1, read as the reverse complement.
AAAAGACTAAATTCTGGGTTGTCAAAGGTGATCCATTATTTAGCAGGAAGAAAAGAAAGCCTAATTTTTTTGTATCATTCATATATAATTTGACCTTCTCTAAAGCTCTGAAAGCACTCTCCAGCTGTTCAGTGTTTCGGTACTTGTTGTATAACATGCTGTTCTCAACAAGGTGATTAACCTCAAAAACCACAGCAAGCGTCTGATCCGTGAACCGACCGCTGGCAGTCCTCTCCATCACGCTGTCCACATCTTTGACACATTGTGACAAGAGGTGAGCAATTTTATCGATTCTGCGATATATATCGACATTTTATCGAGTATCGATTTTTCAGGCGTCGATATTCTAAGCTTATTTCAAAACCCCCGTGTCCCACCTTTAAAAGCTTGAAAGCAACAGTTTGCACTGTTTAGATAAATGAAACTATTTTTCTCAACAAATCTTTTATTCATTTTGTCCAGCTGCCTGTCAGCCATATAATGTGTAATTGATGCTTTCAGTTCAATAAAAGCAAACAAAGTCATTGGAACACTCACAAGATGTCACTTTGTCCCTTTACAATCTTTCATAAAATGTAAATGTATGAATATGATATAATATCGTATTCGTCAACGCGTAAAGTCAAGAGACGCCACTGTCATCAGCTGGTTGCCGCGGGGACACAGAGAGCTTCTACTTAAACTCTACTTTCCTGATATAATATCACTGAGCCGTTCTGGAGGCTGCTGCGCTGCTCGCGGTGAAGCGGTCGCCATCGTGGGTGTAGGATGTCCGCTTCCAGCATCTCCGTGTCTCTGTTGCAGCCTGCTGATGAGGCTCCTGCTGATGCAATAAGTGCTGAAACATTGAACAGTTGTTCATTGCATTCAAAGGCTTAGAGAAGGTCAAATTAAGTTCACCTGTAAAGGTCGTGACGTGTTTTAGATCTGTTCTGAAATCTCATCTGAAAGCCGGATATCCCTAGGTTTTTGTGAGCATTTCCATAGTTGAATGTCCCCTCTACTGATTTGTGTTCTTTGCACTTTTATTTTTTCTTTTTATTCTTTTTTTTTAACAAGAATAAAAATGCTAGAAATAGGTCTGCAGCTGGCGTGTGGATTAACCAGACTGTGCTTTCTCTGTTAACTGATCTCTGCTTTGGTTCATGTGTCATCTGAACCTGAAAACAACGAAGCCCGAAGCTCCCGGAGACTAAGACGAGCTGGAAATCTGTCAGGAGACATTTAGCGCACATTCGTTAAAACGAAGAAAAGTTGAAATCCTCAAGCACAGGAACAATAACATGTAGTTGGCATTCAGGGGGAGCAGCGAAGGAGAGAAAAAAATGAATCTGCAGCCACCTGAAAAATGTTCCCTAGAACAGCAGAAATCTGTCATCTTTACTCGGCACACATACTAATCACAATAAGGGTGACTCAGAACCGCCTCATACAGAACCCCCGCAGCTCTGAGGCCTCTGGTTTCGGCCCCTGGAGGCTGCCGTGGGACCCTCAGAGACCCCGTTAACACATGTGAGTTTTTCTTGTGAAAGGCCAAAACTGAAAGCCTGTTTCAGCCGTGTCCGTGTCCGTCTCTCTGCAGCACTGGGAGGACGACGTACGCCGCTTCCACAGGATGTTCAGACACTCCACCGACACCGAACTGGTTGTGCTGGTTGGAAATCACGACATCGGTTTCCATTATGAGTGAGCACAGTCTTCCTCTTCCTTTTTTATTTCCTTCACTGTTTTCATCTCTCTCCTTTTGTTCTGCGAGACTGGCCGGTCAGCTCCTGTTGTTGGGAGGAGGACACTAAAGAAAACACAGCAGACTTAACTGGGTATAATGGTTTTTAAGCATCACTGCTGGCTCCCCTGGTTACAGAGGCATCTTTCAGAGGGGCGTCAGAGATGTCAGCCCAAACCTGCAGAGCCAGCAAACCTGCAGAGGGAAAACGAGTTTGTCCACATTACATACCGTTTCAGGAAACAGTGAGGTGTGAGCCTACTGGAGGAATTTTGTCTGATAATACTGGTTTTGGGGGTAGTAACTGGTGACACCATCGCTGAAACCAAACAGGGGCGTGGGCTCTGTGATGTCTTGAAAAGCAGATTGAATACATTCATCATTTCACACAAATGGACAAACAACACATCCTTACACTGAACACACTAACTGTGGTTTCTTCAAAGTAAAGTCAGCACCTTCTAAATGCCATCCAGGTGTGCACCGGCACAGCAGGTGTGTATTCAATCCTCATCTGAAAGTAGTCCCCAAATATCCACAAGTCTAGCCTTTCTCTCTTTTTTTCCCTTTCTGTTTAAAAACAAAAATGAGTTTACATTGCACACTTAGGTGGTGTATTTTTAAATATTTTATTTAAACTGCATTCTTAAATGCGATTTGCTCCTTTAAATTCCCAAGTCTAAAACTTTGTTCATTCACTACTTAATAAATCACTGAATGAACAAAGTCTAAAACTTTGTTCATTAACTACTTAATAAATCACTGAATGAACAAAGTCTAAAACTTTGTTCATTCACTCCTTAATAAATCACTGAAGGGGTCAGCAGGTATTAATCAGAGGTGATGTATGTGTGTGTACTGTATGTTGAGCTTAAAGATCTTTTGTCAACCTCACAAGTAGCAGTTTCACCGTTTGACTGACATCACACATTGATATGAAAAGTCTGGACATCCTGAAGAAATTTGAAGTTTTTTTTTTCTTGAATATAAAGACAAACAGGAATCCAGAGAAAAAAGAAATATTTAATTTTCAAAATAAAAACGATATCAGCATCACCACCACCACCCATTTAATGCTAAATCTTGGCATTTCTTTCTTTTGAAATAAAAAAACAAATCTACACCACCATGACTGCGTAAGTGTGCACAGCTTTTCATAACAGGAGCTCTAACTGTCCTCAGAGTCAACTATCACGTTTCAAAATTAGACCAGGAGCTAAATCACATCCACTCGCCATCAGTTAAAGTGACTCCTGATTTAATAAGTCAGCTGTTGGTCTCATGTTTGCTTGAATGTTTGGCGTTGCTTTCTGCTGAAAGCCTCAAAGAGTTCCCAAATTAACTGGAGGACTTAAATATTGAAAGGTACCAATCATAAGAGAGATATAAAAGAATATAGAAGGCACTGGATGTCCCATGGGACATCTTCTATGAAAGTAGAAGAAAAGGAAAAAAAAAACAATTAAAATGGGATAAGGTTTCATCATGGAAACAGTTTCTTACAAAAAATAAGATGCAAACACATTTAAATGATGCCAAAAAAAATTTCAGTCACCCCGAATCTATGCCACAAAGACAATGCTGAGCATCATCCAAGGAGCACTGTGCCAACAGTAAAGCACGGTAGGGGTAGCTTTATGCTATGGGGCTGCTTTTCTTCAGCTGGCCTAGGGGCACTGGGAAAATAAAAGCGCTCCAAGTATCAACTTTTTTTTTTTGGTGCAAAACCTTTGTCTTTTGTCAGAAAGTTGGAAAGGAAGAGGAATTTCACATTCCAGTGACCCAAAACATACGTATAAAATCAACCAAGACTGAGTCTGAGGGACCGAGCAGACAGATTAGACTCACAGGAGTTTAACACCAAGGTGTCTCATTTATTTACAAAAGTAAGGAACAGACTTCCAAATAAATTCTCCAAATCATAGGTTGGACCCATAAAAGAGGTGACGGTAACATAACTAAACTCCAAACTGAAGAGAACCAAAACTAACAGCATAAAACTGGCCTAACAAAATGACACACAGGGTTAACATACAGTGGGTGACCAGCCCACAGACAGACACAGGGGGGAGGATGGACCTACAAACTGAACTACAAAAATCACGAGACAATTCAGTTCACTGTTCTGATAAAACAATCTTAATTCTTAAGCAAATACAAAAAAACTACAAAAGTAATAAAAACTCTTAAACGATAGGTTGACTAAAACTTCCCCTCTCCAAATTGTGAAAGCAAAAATGGTTCAGTCCAAGTTTTCCAGTCCTTGATGGGTAGCAGGTGTGGTCCTCTAATGACCAGCCAGGATACAGCAACCACCCTATGTACTAGCAAACTAAAAAAAAGCAAATTCATTCCCAAAACCACCTCAAAGCAAAGTTTGGTTTTTTTTGGCCCTAGTGGCCTTTATTCATAGTGGAGACGGAGATGCAGCACACCTGTCAAACAGGCTGGGAGTTGAACCTGTGACCTGCTGCATGAGGACTATAGCCTCTGTATACGGGCTGCCTGCCCTAACCATTGTTCCACTGGGGCGGCCCCACTTCAAAGCAAAGTTGACAAAAGGACCAACTAAATACGTCCACCCATTAAGAATAATCTCTAACTCTCTAAAAAAATTACTTACCCCTCCTTTAATGGATAAGGGCTCAGCAAAGGCAGAATTGAGAACCGAAATGAGCGTCAAAACTCTAGACGTAAACACCAGTACCACGGACAATGCAAAAGCAAAAACTTCAACAGGGTGAGATCAAACACTGACAAGAACTAACACGAGGGATCAAAGAGTAGAAAACTATCCAGCAGACGCATCAACGACCCGGGAAAGAAATTCTCCAAAATGGAGTACATGGTGTGCAGTTTGTAAACAACTGCACGATTTGCAACACGTGAGAAGTACGTGCATGGCTTGGTACTTCCCGGAAGATTTCTAGTGTGCAAATAACCAGGCGCTCACTGCATCCCATAATGCAACCTGATGGTGATCCATTCGTTTGAGTCAGGTGCGCTGAAGCAGGGACACGTGTAAGAGGCAGGGGCCCTGGAGCGCTGGAGCTGGAGACCCCTGCACTAATGAAACAGGCAGCTACATCCATCAGAGCAGAACACGACTCTTATAAAAGTAACAGATGATGAAATCATAATATGTAATTTCCTACTTTAATCAGAAGTCAAATTATCAGGCCAAAAAAAAAAAAAAAAAGGAATTCTATCTCACAGGGTACTGATGCAATTTTTGAGCCTTTGATTTTCCGGAGGATGTCGTAATGGACAGAATTATCAGAGCGCGCTCTCACATTTAAGGTTCCCACCTCTTGTTTGTGATTGTTGTTTTGTACGCGACTGTTTCACTTAATTTCCCAGGGGACAACAGAAGCAACGTGATGCATAAAAATCGCCCAACATCTCAATGTCTGCAGCATGTAATTGAGAGACTTGGGATTATGGAGACATGCAGCAGCACATAGGTGCTTTGATTTTTTACCCGTGAGCCGGCACAGCTCTCATGTAGCAGAGCAACGACAAACGTGACAGACTGAGCATGCAATGTGACAGATGCCTTGTGTCTCCGCAGGATGGACTGGTTCAAGCTGCAGCGCTTTGAAAAGGTGTTCAACGCCTCCTCCACCAGGATCGTCACCAAAAAGGGGGTAAAGTGAGTGGCACAAGGATGCGGCATACATTGAAGCCTGCGACAGAGATGCAGAAGGAAATGTGGCTCAGCTGGCGGGAAGGTGGCCAGTTTCAGCCCTTTAGTGGGACGTCTGTGCCAAAGAGGCGCTTACATACAGCAAACCAGCCAGGAAACCTTTCCACAGGCCTTAATGGTGCAGTTACTGGCAACCCGTTAGTTCCAGTTTTCACACCTTGTGCCAAATGAGATGCTGTAATATGAATATGTGAATCCGGTAGATAATGCTGGCTCTGCGTCACTCTCACTCCTGTTCAGTTGTTTTAAACTCCATCAGTAAGCTCAGGGTCGTAATGAAGTTCAGACATGGTGAGGTCGGGAGATGTCAAAATGACTATTCTCATTCCCAATCGAGGCAAAATGTTTCATTGCAAATCTAAATAAGTATGAACACTGTTTTAGATGCATTTAATCCCTCTCTGAAAACTTTGACAGTGCGTGGTAACCGACCAGGTTACTGTAATCCGTTCGGTCGCCCTGCTTCTGCTGTGAACTTTTCCCACGGCTTTTGCCGCGCTGCCGCCCACAGAGGTCAGCACAGCCGTGCTTTTGTAACCAATAATCTCACGATAATGCGTCAAAGCTGATGTGAAAACATGGCACCTCTGTGAAGGAGGGGAGCGGATTCCCCTCTGGTTCTGCACTCCTCTCGGCTCATTGTGTAACTTCAATTTTTCAGGACTGATTTGCTCTCGTCGCACATTTTCGGCCCTAAACCAGCAGTCAAAAGTCCGAACCTTGTGAGCGCGGGGCCAGGTAGATCTCTGAGGAGACTGTAAACAGCAGAAACAAACTGAATAGAGCATATATGGTGCTGGATCTGCAAAAGAATAGTACATGTTACTCCAAAAGGACTGGATGCATTAATCTTGCATTGTTTGGTAATAAGTTTGCAATTCTCTGGAAACTTGTGAAGCATAAAAGTGGCTGGATTTAGTTACTGTTCTGCAGCTTTTCCACCCTGACCCAGAATCTCCTCCACGCAGTTTCCTGCTGGTGAACAGCGTGGCCCTGCACGGTGACGGCTGCCCCATCTGTCAGTCGGTGGAGAAAGAGCTGATCAAACTCTCCAGGGACCTCAACTGTTCTCTCCAGGTAGGGAAGGAAACTTCGGGAACTCACACTTTCTCACTGTCAACACTTTGCGCTCGCTCTGCAGCCGAGTAGGAACAGAAATAATAAGCATGCTGCACATCCAGGCCCGGAGGTAGAGCCAGAAACACAGTCGGAGCACAGAGATGTGAAATCGCAGCTCTAGCTCATGATTTAAAAGCAGGGGGTGTGTTAAAGTCGGCTGATGAATTCTTCCCGTCATCCTCAGAGCTCGCAGTCCAGCGGTGAAGGGATGGAAAGCTGTGAAGGCTCGCAGACGTACCCCCCCGCAGCCCCCATCATGCTCCAGGTAATCCGGACGTTTACTGTCTGCATGTCCTCCCTCTCAGAGGCTGCGGTGGCGCCGCAGGCATCTTAAGCAGAAGCGAAATAACTCCTGCACCTACCGATTTACCAGCACTGCACCGTGAAAAATGGCCTAAAAAATTCACACCACCGGTTTAGGGCGAGCTGCAGATTGGGTTAATATGAAGCTTTGGCAGCTTGAGGTTTTTAAATATTTAATATTTCCTTCTTTTTTTTTCCTTCACACACCATCTCCTTGAAATAATCCACTTGATTTAACTCAGACTCACTAAACTTAATCTCAGGAGTCTCTCACTTTGCAGTTTCAGGCATCTTTTAGCCCGATAAACTCTAAAGCTTCCCTGAAACGCATCCTGAAGTTCAGCGAGGCTCAGCGTAGGAGCACAACCGTCCGGCCAAACACAACAATCCTTGTCTCTTTGTATCTCGGTCGTCCAAGTATCCAATCAGTGTTCCAGCAAAAAATCCCCCTAATTGAATCCGCCTAAATCAGATCCATCATCGTCCTGTTCAGAGTCTGGGTGGTTGGAGTCGGTCCCAGCTGTAATGGAGTGAGAGGCGGGCTGCACCCTGGACAGCTGCTCGTCCATGCAAGCAATATTCTGCTCACAGCATCATTACGAACATTTTATTGAAAACTTTCATTTACATAACAGCATCTCTCGCAGATGCCAAAGTGCAGCTAGAACTTTCTCAGATCAGTGTGTTGGCGTGTCTGCGTAATTCCTCTAACGTCTCATGCAGGTAATCACTTTAATTTTGTCCTTGTTTGTTTTGCTTCCTCCTTCCTGGCCTCTGTGGTTTCAACTGCGTCTTGTTATTCAGTTTGATCTCACCGTGTGAGGAGTCTAGTTTCCTTCTGCGCCTTATTAGTCCGCCTGTTCGCCACCTCTCGTGTTCTCTCGTTACTCGTCTGCGTTCATTCCTTCAGTCTTTCTTGTGCCTGCTGTATTTTGCAGGAGCAGTAAACCGCCATTTTGTGACTGATTCGTCTCCCTCCTGTTTTTTCTGGTGGACTCCTGGACCTCCTGTTTACACGTTACCTGCAGCCGCGCATGTACCTCGCTCTTGTCCCTCTTAACAGGCGACGGATGAGCTACTCCATAATTCATGCCATTTTAAAAAAAACTTCCATCTGCAGATTTAAAATGTTGCACATATGAGGCAGATATAACTTTGAGGTAATTAGTGGAAAGTGACATTAAAGACATCTAGTAAATCTCTATAACACATGTGTCAAACACAAGGCCGCGGGCCAAATGTGGCCCGCCATGTCATTTTATGTGGCCCTTCGAGAGCTTGTGCATTATTGGCTTAAAATTTAAACCAATATTTTAAGACTTAAAATAAGCTTTAAAGCGCATATTGACAATAAACTACATCTCCCACAATGCATTTCATCATCACCCACAACGATAACAGTATCTCACTATGAGCAAGACATCAAGACGATTTTCAGAACTGATGGACTTCAGAAAAACCTCTACAAACTAACCCCAACATGTCCAAGAAAAGAGAAACTGATGCACAAGGAAGGCAGTTTCATTAATGACGGGAAAAGGAATACAAGTTTGTACCTCAAGGTGAAAAAACAGTTCGTCTTTTGTGTTCTGAGGCGGTGTCAGTCGTGAAAGAGTTTAATCTACGTCGGCATTTTGACAAAAAACACGGAGCTAAGTATGCTAAATTTAGCCTACAAGAAAAACAAAGAATCGCTTCCGCTTCTGAAACCAAGCTAATGGATACTCTGAGTGATGTTTACAGAGTCCTGTTACCATGGCAACGGACTCTGTAAACACACCTGTCGAGAGTAGGTTTAATATAATAAGAGTTAAATATTTGAAACTTGAATACATAATAAATACAGAAACTGTTATTTAACAATATAATAAGGTGCAGTTTAGTCTATTTTTTTGACGGCAACCGTGATGCTGATGTGGCCCTCAGTTTAAATGCTCTATAAGAGAAGCAGCTGTAAACTGTGGCGACACAATGAAATGACAAGAACTGAGACACTTCAGGATTTTAAAACTGCACTCAACACACATTGGACTTAAAACTCATTAGTACACCTTGCCTCTAACGGAAAGGTCATTGCCTTCCTCCTGCACTAGAAAAAAGAGCTTTTGTTCACTTCTTAACGAGATGACAAACAGGAATATAAAAGGAGCTCAGTTAAATCCTCCTCCTGCACCTGCAGTGAGTCTCACCTGGTCAGACCAGAGCTGTCTGAGGTTAGAGCAGGAGGAACATCGCTGGGGGGATAAGACCACAGTCCCTCCACGACTGAGGGTCTTCGCAGCAAAGCTGACTGGAATAAGTTTGTTGTGAAAAATGTGATAAACACTGAAGAGGAATTAAGTTTTTATTGTGTCATCAGTGTGAGGTTCTTCTTGCAGCACAGGTTTTGCAGAAGGAGCGGCGCGTTCTTTCAATCAAATATAGAAAAAATTAAACCGTCTGCGTGCTTAATTAACTTTTAAAATACTATGTTCGGATTGATGCGATTTAAATCTTTACAGACTAAATAACAATTTTAATAAAGTTATTTTTTGTCAGTTGATTTATATTTCTTTTTTGTTTGTTTGTTTTCCATTAATGTTGATAAGGATACAGTGTTATACAGTGTATAACATTATATTGGTCAATATTTAGACCTTTTAATGAGCCAGTGGTTGTGCCACACATATACTTTTTATTTTTCCTCTCATAAAAAAACCCCACAGAAACATAAGATGATTGCAGATAAGCCTGTTCCCCTGACTCTCTGCTGTGCTCTGCAGCATTATCCTCTGTACAGAGTGAGCGACGCCAGCTGCACCGGTCAGGACGCGGCGCCGCCTGAAGAGCGACACCTGGTGTTCAGAGAGAAGTACGACGTGCTGTCTAAGGAGGCCTCACAGCGGGTGAGAGTCTCACCACTGCCTTTTATCTCCCCGTCCCCTCTCACCCCCTGGATCTTTTGTCATGCACTTTTCATCCAATGAAATAAATCTCAGCGGCCCGCTGCCAGAAATACTGCCGTATAGAAATGTCAGACGGTGATGATGAAACCAGTGACGTAAGAGAGCAGCGGACGGCCTCTGACGTGGACGTGGCTTTCTCTCCTCAGCTGCTGCAGTGGTTTAAGCCTCGGCTCATCCTGAGCGGACACACCCACAGCGGATGCGAGGTTCTCCATGACAACAAGTACCCAGAAGTCAGCGTGCCGTCCTTCAGCTGGAGGAACAGAAACAATCCCAGCTTCATCCTGGTGAGTGAAAAACACGAGCTTCAGACAACATGGGAGGCTCCAAAGAAGGAGCCATAATGACTGTTATTATGACTGTTAGAATCACCACCTGCATCTGTTTATTTAACTGGCTTTACTGGTCCACTCTGAACCAGAGGAAGGTGATCTACGAGTCACTGTGCCTTATATCAGCGGTTCTCAACCTGGTGGGTCGCGACCCAAAAGTGGGTCATTTATACTCCTTAACAGTAGATGGCAATAATGCCCTGTAATGTGCAAGTTGACACCCGCCAGTTCACACCATAGAAAAAGACCTGCTACGTTTGTTTCCATATGTTGAGCATGGTGAAACACAAATACAACAAAGAATATATGAGATATGGATTTTCTTATCTTGAAGACAAAGGTCAGTGAGTGGTTATTCAGCTAAAACTATATATTTTGAGTTCTTTTTGAAACTACTGCTCAGTGGTTGCACTGTTTCATTTCATGTTTGTGCATAAAAGCACTGTTGGGTCTTAAAAATAGCTGTTACTGAAATGTTCTGTTTGTTATGTCAGTTTTATGATTAATGCTTAAATAAGTGACTAGATACTTTAATAGGAAATTGTTATTTATTCAGGAAGTGGGTACTCAGCAAATGCTACATATTTGAGTTCTTTTTTAAACTACTGCTCCGTGGTTGCACTTTTTTATTTCGTGTTTGTGCATGTTTAATTAAAATGCAGCTAATTGAGCATCAAAGGTGTCAAAGCTGTCGTCTTGTGCGTCAACAGGCAGCCGGTTTCAGTGCTGAACCTGAAACACCAGTCTGCACTAAACAGGCACAGTTAATAAACATTTAACACTAAATATGATGCACCCCCAACCCCATATCATTTTAAATATTTAAAAACTTGTCATCTCCAAATTCAAAATAAGACAGTCATAGTCTAAGAACCGTTGAGTAGCTGTTTATCGTGAACTTTATCCTGGAGGCACAGGGAGACGCCAACTCTAATATCCACCTGCTGGCTAAACACGTGCTATCTGGAAAAATCTTGACCAAAGATGGGTTTGAACACCTGACCAGAACTGCTGATGAAACTTCCCTCTCGCACCTTTTTCAGCCTTCCAGGTTTTTTTAGTCAGAATGAAGTTCAGATGGAGCTGCAGATGTGGCAGTTTACCACGCAGGTCAATGATGTTGGAAATCTGGCACGCAGAGTGAAGACTGTATTTGAGCTTGATGACTGCAAACTGAATCACAGTTGCAATAACTGTCAAAAAAAAAAAAAAAAAAGCAAGGCGATGTTATTCCCTAAATTGTTCAGCCTTTTCATGAATAATCATTACCAGGTGGAGTCTAGTCTTTTTTGTGCACTTTGATAGATTTTTATTTGGACTATGTCACCAAATATCTTGATTAAATAATGTTTAGAGGTTTTTGACAGATATTAAATGGATACTTGTTACTGAATTGGGTCTTAACATGGATTTATATATTTTTTTAAGAATAGTTCATTTTTAATGCTTGGACGCCCCCTGGTGGCTGAAATAGAAACTCCTGCATCCCATCTCTCTCTCTCTCTCTCTTTCTCTCTGTCCCACTTCTTGAATCCAGGCATCGGTGTCAGCTGGGAGTTACACTCTGTCCAAATGCTTCCTGCCGGAGGAGAGCACGGTGATCGGGGTTTACTGCTCGGCCGGCGCCTGCCTGCTGCTGCTCTTCCTGGGTCACTGTCTGTGGATGAAGGGCCTGCTGCAGTGCCTCAGCCTCTGCCTGCTGGGGAAGCACAAGTCTCTGTGAACTGCATTACCCAGAGTGCACCGCAGTTTGTCAAGATTGATGTGAGGATGTCTGTGAAGGTTTATTGCCAAAAATCCATTCATTTGCCCTTTTTTTTTAAAAAAATTCTATACCCACTTCACCTTGTTACGGGTCACAGGGGTCCGGGTCCTGTTCCAGGTGTCATCAGGGAGGAGACTCCTGGACAGACCACCAGTCTATCAGAGGGCAGAATCTGCTCATACAGCCTCAGTTTGTTTGTCATAATGTATCATAACACTGTGAAGGTCATGATTATTTATTTTAAATGTCTTTATAGTTTGCCAGCGCTGACACTGATGAAGATGATGAAGATGATGGTGTGTATGTAGCCTGTGATGTGAGCAAAATTGTTACAAACCGTTTTAACTCCCTTGTGAGTTTCTGACTTTTGGAAACTGGAGCAGCTGGACTGTGACTGTCTTATTGATTAGAACGCACAACATTTTAAAAAAAACAAAAAAAAAGTACATATGTAAATACTCACTGATTGTCAGTCTGGTTAAAGGTGGTGAGTTGCAGCTATTTTGGTACTCGTCTCTCACTCTGATGCTTCCTGTGAGCCATAAACACACCGACCACCTCACTCTACCAACACCGTTTGCGTTGTTGATATCCGACTGTCTCCTTATTGTTTTCATGTTGCATATAAGAAAAGTATTTATCTCAGATTTTCTGTGCCACATGTTTGTGAGGGTTTCTTGCCAAATCGTTGGAAGGTTTCCGATGACGTGTACATAATAAAGAGTTTTCTGCTGGTTAAATCAGGTTAAATAAGAGTCGGCATAACTCAGTCACCACAACAATACCACACTCAGATATTTTAAAATGACTCGTGGATTAAAAGTATGAAACAAAGAAAAAAAAGTTCTTTTACGATGTTTTTGCTTCAATATGAAGTAGGATAATTATCAGAAACGGAGAGCACAAGAACAGTTCTGTTGAAAACTGACCAGTCATAAAATGTTTCACACTGCAGCTTTTCAGTTTATTGATCTGATCAGCATTCCAGCCCTCAGGCCTTCCTGAGGAGCACTGATGATCAGGAAGTTCCTGAGGGCCGGGATGCTGATCAGATTCATAAACCGAAACGCCTCTGGAGCTGGACTATTCAACACTTCTTGATGTTTTGTTAAATATGATGAAGCTTTATTTATTTGTTCAATAATTTGGGGGATTAATAAAGTGAAAAATGTGCACAAACTATTAAAAAATGCCTCCCACATCGCCATGAGTCCATAACGACTTCCTGTTAGTTTAAAATGACAGAAAATCGTCACACTAAGGACGCTCAGAAGAGAACTTTGTTTTGTAAACTGTCATCAGTATTGAATCACTTCAGAAATCGTTTGGTATTTAACAAAAACTACTTTTTAAATTATCTCTAGTTGAGAAAAAAAAGGGAGTGCTTCCTGGTTCATTCATAAAACAATTCACCGTATAATCATCAGAGGTTATGTATGCATCTGATGTCATGAGCTAAAAACTATCCACCATTTTAAATGAATGCTGCATTATTTTAAGGGCCTACTGATGATTTCTCTCAAATTGTTTCTATCATGTCCACGTTCCATGCTATGTAACATGTATTTACAGAGTATGACAGTAGTTTTTATGTAATGTACAACGAAATCAACACATTTGGGTTTCCTCCTATAAGGAACGTATACTTTAAAATGACATTTGCCCGTCTGTACTGAATATAGAAGCAACGCTGCTTGCTGGAAGTAGCTAGAAGTAACTGCGAGCTTCACTGAAAACACCCAGGAGTCTTCAAATCTAAAACGGTACCAGGTGTCTGAACATTTTTGATCCGTCGCAGCACGAAACCTCACGGCCCACCAGGCCACTCTTGAAGAATCTGTTTTCTGCAGCAAAAAAAGACTTGAAAATGAACACAGACCATATGCGAGAATTTGATTTTAGGAATAGGTCAATAAAGTGGCCGGTTCACACCAGTAAGTAACCGTTCCTCTAATTTTGCATTCTTCTTCTACAGCCGACAAACTGGCAGGTTAATACCGTAAATAACGGCTCAGCTGGGTGTCCCAGGACGGCATGCCAGCAGACAAGTATGCAGCTGAACAGAACACAGCCATAATCCCTTTTATTTACACCCTCTGTAGTTCTAAACTGTGAAAACATTTGCAGTGGAAATTGATATGAGATCTGATCAATCAGAGCAGACGTGTTAGCTGGAAGAGGCTGTAAAACCAGAAAATGCCAGTGTTATACCATTAAAGCCACTCTATGTAGTAACGTGACCTTTGACCACATGACAGAAGAGTCACGACACTGTGCTAAAGTAGAAGACAGACCTTCTTGTAATCCCACTTTGTCCCACTAGAGGTGCACTTCATCACACCAGAAGCCTGACATGTTAACTTGCTTGTGAATGTGCTGCCCCCATGTGGTCAAAAGTGGCGGCGCTACACAGAGCGGCTTTAAAACCATCTCGCTTTAAAAAGAAGAAGAAAAAAAAAAGCACTTCCGTGGCAACAAATCTGGACACAACTGGACACCAGGATGGAAATAAAGCAAAGTCCTCTAATGTGCCTCTTTATTTAAAGAAAATAAAAACGTCATTTAAATCATCCTCCCAGGCCAAACAAGATTTTTGCACCTCCAGTCAGTTCACTCTCTTTCGGGGATAGACGTGTACTGTAGCAGAAGAAAAGGCTGATGCTGTTTGTACAAGGAGAAGAGCTTGTCTTGTTGGGTGCTGCTCACACATTCATAGTGCCTGTGCCATTAGGTATGGCTCCAAAGGACCAAAGAATTACTAATATTGCACGCTCTCATTTATTCATCTCCATTCTAAACATGCTTTCCTATGTGTGTATGTATACATATTTACCGTATACATACATAGGTATGTACACCTAGGCACACACATAATTAAACATGTATAATTGTACATATATATTTATATAGACCTATAAATTTACATGTACATACATTTATAAAATTTTACACGCAACACGCACTCGCCCTTACATACACACACACACACACAATGCGTCTGTGAGTCTATGTTTGTTTTATGTACACCTGCGCACAGGCACGCACATCAGTACAGATCTCAGACACGCTTCATATCAGAAAGAAAGAAAAAAAAAGTTGGTTCCTATTAAAACAACACCAGGTTGCAATTTGGACACTTTCAATGGATTTCCAATGTTTGTTTAAAGCTGTGAAATTCAAAAAAATATATATATATAATAAAAGGAGGAAAAAAAACAAAAAACAAAAAAACAAACAAAAAAAAAGGCATGGCGCTGCAACATCTGGTCTTCACTGCAGGTAAGTGGTTAATTTGCATAATGTGTACAGGTTTTTAGGATTTTTTTCCCTATTTTTTTAACTTTTTTTTTTTTTTACTGAACAGCATTTCCTTTTCTTTTTTTTTTATAAACCAGAAAAAACTAAACTCTACAGAGAAATTCCCCTACCCGCAGTCTTTTGCTGCCGATAGAGTTTGACATCAAGCTGTACAAGCGCAGTCGAAAACATACTTACATCTGAGCTCATTTACAGGTACAGCCATAATCAAGGCACAAAGATCTACAAGTAGATTTGTTTTTCTTTCAATTAAGTTGTACAAAATAATATTACATTTTACAGTCTGTACAGGATAATTCAACCTTGCACAGTGTACAAGTTAACAAAAACAAACGGAAAAAAAAGGAAAAAAAAAAGAAAACAAGACAATTTTCTCTCCCGGCCCATCCCTCCCCCCTCCCACCCTCCCCATCAGTATCTCTAAGCTAAAAGGATGGTCTGTGTGAAAAAAAAAAAAAAAAAAAGGACGCAGGCTCGAGTCCGTGGAGGCAGCAGGGCTAAGGTGCAGAGAGCTCAGTCCCTTTTCCTTCATTTAAACCCGTCTTCATGCCGCCATTTTTCCCGCCCCCTCCCCTTTCTAAACTCCCGCTTCGCACGTCTCTCGGCTGCTCGGTCCACCTTGCAGCTCCGCAAGCTAACATCGTGACAGGGTAATAAATATTGTGATGCTACATTGTGTGTATGCTTCCTCTGGAGAAAAAAAAACAAAACAAAACAAAACAACAATGACAACAACAAAAGTTATTAAGGAACCTGATGCAAAGTGCATTTTCATGTCTTCATCCACTCGGTTAACCTCCGGCCACTCGTCCTCGAAAAGCGGGTCGGAGGGCGGAAAGGGATCTGGGCACAAAAAAAAAAATTTTTTAATGGAAGGGTTGGGGGGGGCTGGAGTAACGGTGGGGGCGCCAGCGTCAACTGGCAGGTGACACGCAGACGTATACGAGCACATCAGCTTGCTCAAATGGCATTCCTCCTCCTCTTCGTTACACACATGCGCACACGCACACACGCTGCCTCTGCACTGAGGTCCTGTAGGTGTGTTTTCCGTTTCCATGCCCACCAGTCCAGGTTCAACGACAAAAAAAAAAAAAAAAAAAAAAGGACACAAATGGGCAACAGCAAAAAAAAACCAAAAACTTAAATCAGGAGGTAGCCCAAGGCTTAGTGGAATGACAAAAATCAAGGCATTTGAAAGGAAGGATTTAAAAAAAGAAAAAAAAAAGTCTTAAAAAAGAAGAAAAGCGGCACGCAACAACTTGGGTCTCCAACCTTCCTGGTACATTGGACACATGAATCGGTGGGGGGGAGAGGTACAAAAAGCGAAAAAAGTTTAAAAAGAGGAAGAGGATTTGACACACTTCAGTAGTACTTCATAGTCCTCGACATGAGGGGTGGTCTGAGGGTCTTTTTAGGGGGTGTGGGGTGAGGAGCAAAGGGGGGGAGGAGGAGGAGAAAGGGTTCGTCGAGGATGCAGAACGGTGGAGAAAAAGCACAGAAGGCTGAAGGAGACGGTCTCCCGTCCATCACAAGAGTTCGTACTGCCGCAGGTGCATTCTCTGGATGATGTCCCGGCAGTCGTTGAACACCCGCCGGATGTTCTCCGTGTCCACGGCGCAGGTGAAGTGGGGGTAGCAGTAATGTCTGCCGTCGTTGCTCGCAGTGCTGATCCGCTGAGGAGGAGAGACAAAAAGATGTCACTAAACAATGCGCACGCAAGGCGTGACCTCCTCGTGTTCGAGGGTGCTCTGCTCTGCTGGCTCAGTTTCACTTCCTGTTACATCATTCCATCATTTTCACAATTAAAGCTCCCCGAGGCTCCGGCACTGAGTCACTGCCATTTACACAAAATGTGATCACTTATGAGCAAAGGTTGCACATTATTTTTTTTTTTGTCTCAAGTTTCCAAGCGAGAGCCATCGGCATGTTTTTCTCTTTTTTGGGGGGAGTAAAGCAACCATGAACGCTAAGATAAATACAGAAATCTATTTCAGGCTTACACTGGACAAAATTAGACCTGTACTTGCCATCAATGGGTCATTATTCTAACATAAAAGACACATGGTAAGAGAACTCACAAAAGGACAGAAGAGAAAAACCTGGGTCTTACACAAACAGAGCAGATATAATCCTTCTTCTTAGAACTGCTCGTTATTTTTAGTAAGTTACTAATAATATAGATAATAAACCCATTAGAGCCTCAACATTTCAGCATGCTTTTTTTTTTTTTTTTTACAAACAACATAACTACTATAATCACAGAAGAGGCTCAAGAAAAAGCTTTGTAAAAGAAAAAAAAAGTTCTATAATCACAAGAATAACAAGCTGTTGTGCTACAACACCTGTTTAAAAAAAAAAAACACACAAAAAATAACCAATGTTGCTTATTTGCTACTTTTCATGAGGTTTGGCATCAACAGAGGAGGTTCATGGAGTTCAAAGCAGCAGAATATGCAGAGCTACAAGTAAGACTGCTAAACACCCAGTTAAGAGTTAATAAGATGAGCTTATTCACGCTCCATCTCTGATTAAGTTGGGTTCGTTTCAAACAGTCCAGACGTGAAGTGACAGACTTACAAGAAACTCGTCTCGGATGAAGAACTTGGCTCTCGTCACTCTGGGGTCTTCACCTGGTTCGGGGGTTGCTGAAAGAACGACAGGCGCCGTTAAAGACAATAGAGATGGTGAGGATGGAAGCATTTGATCACAGCAGTGAGTTCGGGGGGGTTACAAACCTTCATTTGGTATGGTGTAGCGAGCATATTCAGGGAAGTAGTCTTCAATTTTGGATTTTCCAGCTAATACTTTCTCAGCAAGCATGTCCTGCTTGTTCAGGAATAATATGACTGATATAGTGCGTAACCATCTGAAACAACAAAAATACACCATTGAAGAACTTTTTTTTTTTTTTTTTTTAAATTGCACAGTTTCCTTTTACATCTTTGTTGCTGCAGCTGTTGACTGTCATCAGCGTGTTCCTACATTATGTAGCCAAGGTGGTTTAGGTCCTCGCAGTCATTTTAGATTTAAGCAGAACAAATCGTCCGCATTATTTTCAGGAGGACTGACTTTTCACCTAGAATTTCTTAACTTAAACCAACAGAAAGTGAAGTTTATGTCAGTTTATTTTGAATCCTTTGGGAAGCATAATTTACTTCAGCCAACTTCAAAAGAGCAGCAACAAATCTGTGAATCTAAAGGTGAAGTTTCAGTAGCATTTCACGTCAGGATCAACTTGCCGGCAACCAAGGCAAAGCTAAGCTGTTGGGGGGAAAAAAAAAATGAATTCAACAGCCTACAAGTTAACAAAATAAGGATCTCTGGGTCACTGCTGAATGTCTCTTAAATGCATTTGTAGCCTCTCTGGTGGACAGCAAAGAGGCAGCGATGGATACAGATAAAGATGTATGATTTAACTCACTGGATACATTTGAAGTGATTTTAGCCATAAATATGAGAAAGAAAAACATTTAGCCTGATGCGATCCATAAGTTTCACTTTAAATAAATACTTCTGACTCACCTGTTGTTCCAAATACTGCGGAAGAGGTCCAGGGCTTCTCGTAGCCTGTTGGTGTTATTGTCTTCCCTTATTACCATGTTGTAGCTGCTGCTAGCCACCACGAAGATGATAGCAGTGACGTCTGTAAGAGGGAGCAGGGGTTCGACGTCAGTACAGCACACTAATGTCGCGTGTGTTTCAGAGAGTTTAGTGCTGCTAGCTCACCGTTAAAGCACTGGATCCATTTCCTCCTCTCATCTCTCTGGCCCCCAACATCGAACATGCTGTGGAGGAAACAGAATTCTGGGTCATTCTCAGCAAACAACACATGTGCTGCTGCCCTCTTGTGGCTGGAGAGCAGACTGCTTGCAGCAGCAGGCCAGCTTCATACACATTTGTCTGCATGATGTTTTTTGTATTGTCTGTTTAACAACTAGCCGTCGCTTTATTTTTTTCAGATCGTCACTGAAGACCTGGTACTGCTGCTCCTAATTTCTGGTCAGACTCGAAAAACAATTGATACTGGAAATTAAGAGCACAACTATGGATACGTGAATGATCAAAGGCAGGGTAGGAGATTTCTGGATGTCATCACATTTGTTGATATCTGAACAAAATATCAACAAAACGCAGAGCTATTCTTTATTTGTTTACAGTGGACTCACAAGATGGGCAGCTGGGGCACGGTGAGGAATTCAAAAAGCATTCAGAGGTGCAAATCGCTTGGACTCACTTACCCGACTTTTAACAGCGAATAAAATAAGAACATACGGCTGCGTGATATGGCCAAAATAAAAGTCCCCTTTATTTCTATTACACTATATAATTTATCATAATATTTCACCTACTGTCAACCAGCCGTTAACTTCTGCTTGCTTCTCTTCCACTGTCTTTGCACTCATATGCTGCACATTGATGCAACTTCATGCCTAATAAAGCCATTTATCCCATTTTCACCGTTTTGTATCAGGCAACAGAACAAGTCAGTCGAGGATGATTGAAAAAAAAGATGCCAGTTAAGGTAAAGAAGTCACTGATTTTACAAATGTGACACCTTTGACAGGATCCGTTTTGATTTGTGAGCGCTAGCACTCGCGGGTCGTTCGGGCAGCTCGGTATCAGTCTTCAGCGGAATTTAGCCGCGGTTTATGCAAGGCCTCATTACATTTAACGACAGTTGATGGGGGCGCGGTTTCACTATGAGTGAGGAGAATTACGCACACTGGCGTTTGTATAAAACAGTGTCACATATGCTGGTGCAAATGGTCACATCTGCTTTTATATCTTGTTTAAAAAAAACTGATGGAAATTAAATAGTATATATAAAAGCAGAGCTTGAAAAGAAACGGCGTTATTTGCGCAGGCAGTGGCCATTATGACCCTGGCTAAATGTTTGGAAGTCATCAAAGCTGGGTAATGACAAATGCACAACCCACAGGAATTTATGACCCCGAGGCCGCCCCCCCCCACCTCACTCAGGATGATATAATGTGATACAAAGGCCTGCTTCAGATGGTAGAATGAGACCGTTATATCTGCAACAGCAGAAACGGTTCATGTCATCAGAATATCAAAGCGTTTACTCCAACTTCCATCAGCTGCTCTTAAACACCGAAACACAGAAATAAACACGGAAAAACTGTCATCTGTTTCGCAAATTACACTGGATTAACTTTACATCCAAGCCACGTAGATGATTGTGCCTTGCCAGCTCAGCTTCCGGCTGTCTAGCGGGCTGGGCCTTGGTGTTTTCTTCGAGGATGAACTGATGTTAGCGGAAACAAACTTATGACATTTCAGGCTCTTAACACGAGGCCAAGGTAAAAATAGCTGTAACGGCCAAGAGGGCATTCCAGCCCGAGACTTTTCTGAAAAGTGATGCAAAAAGCACAGCTGAAAGGTTTTAAAAAAAGAAAATCGCTGGAAATTGTCCTAACAGCCTTTTTTTTTTTTTTTAGAACTGGGTGACAAGCTGCTGCATGACACAGGATGTAATCGTAGATGTGAAAGGGGCACAACAATAGTTTTTTTAATGTGGGGCAATGAATATTTTGTTTATAAAAGTGGCTGAATGAAGTGGATGCTGGTAGATACTGTTGATTTCAGTGCTGCAGCGATGCTTCTCCATTTCTGCACTTTTGAAATATTATATATTTTTACAATTCTACAACTTTCTACAAAATTCTACTCTACAATTTTAACAAATATCCCATCAAAATGCAAAAACACATTTATAAGCTGATACTTACTGAAAGTTCACTTTATCTACTTGGAATCTTGTCTCAAAAATCCCTGAAGTTAACACTCGGCAGCGTAGCAGGTCCTGTGCATCGGGGAAACAAAGAGATATTGAGTTCAGAAATATGAGACGACAGGCACAATTCTGGAATTCATTCACACATTTTACGGAGCTCAGAACGGCAGGAGGACTGACCTGGTCTGTTGGTGTGTAGTCGCTCTGTCTTACAGAGTCGATTCTGTCCAGGAAACTGAAAGAAGGAGATGTAGAAACAGAAGATTCAGATTTCACAGTAAGGTCCAACAATTCCCATCAACAGCAGAAAGACTTAAATATCTCCAAATATACACATATAAAACATATTAGTGATGTCACTGTTTAAGAAAAGCAATAAAAGAAAGAGATCTGTCGTCATAAATGCTGACTTTGCAACACACAAAGCCAAATCATACAGTTTGATCATACACATTCATCTCATAGAACAAAACACCAAAGACGCTCACAAGCTAATAGCAATCCAGAAAAAAAAAGAGACAATTTTACGAGCCCATCCATAAAATGCAGCATTGTCATCAACATGATCAAGAGGTGGCTGCTAATGTCTGACTCTGCAGAGGCCTGGGAGGCCGGCGTTATTTCAGCCGACTGCCACAAGAGGGCAGGCGTGCTCAGCCTGGGCTATTTTGGTCTGTCTCTACCCAGAGTGATTACATAAGGCGGTTATTGTGGAGGTTAGACAGCTTGCTGTTGCCGTCTCTTCACTACAGAGAGAGCATGTGCAGTGGTGGAAGCAGCAGCAGCAGCAGCAGCGGCAGCAGCTGGGCCTCTCTGCAGCTCAGTGGGCAGGCTCGGGACACCGAGGCTGGGGACACGCGGTCACACGGGCCTCTGGATGATCTGGATCATTTCAAGAGGAAGCCACTCCACGGCGCCATGATGCATATCAGCATCAATACACACGTATATGTAAAAAAGGAAATAGTTATAGCTGCTGTAACAGACAATATACAGGTATTTGAAGGCGCTTCTTCATTGTACATTATAGAACAATTTTAATATTTGGTCAGTTCCTCAGCCTATTTCAAAAAAAATTGACAAGTTATCAAAAGTTATCTTCCCTTCTTACAGAAACAATAATGGACAACATCACAGTCAGAAATTTCCTAACTCTGGGTCTAAAAGCACAAAAAGGGACAAAACCCCCCCCCCTGAAAAATCAAGGACTGCAGAGGCAAGGACAGAATGTAAATTTCTCTTCCACTCAAAAAAAGAGCACAACACCCTAAAAAGTCACATTAATGAGAATTAACTCCTCTAATTCTCTCTCAAAAGGTACGTCAAATCACATGTGACAATTATTTAATGATTAAAATAAATAGAAAATCATAGTTACGACTGCTTCAGTCAGTAGTTGCAGCATTAAAAAAAAAGGAACAAGAAATGTCTCTCAATCTGTTTTTTTTTTTTACTGTAAGTTTCTCTCAGTATTGGAAGGGTTTTCATGTGTCTCCTTGATTTGAATATTTAAGATTTGTGACCTTAATCAGGCTTTACAAAGGGAATAAAAAGTTTTATCTGGAAACCTACAATATTCCCGATTTAAAAAACAATTCACCAGCACAGTGGAGTCCAGATAATGGTCGTTATTGACTCTTGAAAAAGAAACGTACAACAGCGGACTGTGATGTTCTAGAAGAGCAAAGGAGACGCAGGTACGTCAGGTTAATCTCGGATATGGTTTCCCGGTATGGACCAAACCATGAACCATGAACCATGTGGACCACACACAGTCTTCCTCTCACCATCACTGATTTTCTAACCAAACTGTCTGCAGTTCCAGGATGTCACCAGACAGACAACACGACGACAGGAAACCTGATGCACACGGGATCAGTGTTCACGGTTAGGGTTTCTATCGGGGACGATTGTCACTTCATTTTCACTTCAGCCCTAAAAGTAGCACACTAACACACCCAACGAGGATTAAGTAACTGAGAATGAATGCTGCATTATAAACCATTAGATAACAGACGCTGCTCATGTGCTCTGACAACGATGTTTTCATCACACTGACTATTTCTGCCTCAAACAGTCCACACGAAAGGAGAAGTTAGACTATTTTAGACAGAGAGCTCAACTTTCTCACACTTATTTCATGAGATGTGCTGTATCTCCAGGTGTAACACAGACTATGGTAGAAAAGAGGGGAGTATTTAAAACAAATGTTGTCGTGCCGCTTGTGTGGCTTTACTGTTTATTCTAAGACTTTACAAAATATGCGGCTTCAACGGTCTAACTCATGATCAAACTGCTCAACACACAATAGCGAAGTCTGAAGTGACATGGCTGAAATCGCTCATTATTTTAGCATGCACAACATTATGTACTTATTAACCGGGTTTATTACTGGTCTAATCCAGTGAGTAAATTCCCACAATTCTTTTCTGTCTCCAACTTACAACCTGACCTTTGGACAGCTGTTACTTTTTGGCCAGATTGCAAAACCGAACAGACTTTCTAGACCTCAAACTCTTCCCGAACATAAACCTCCGTACGTCTGAGACATCTTTTCCCAAGGGCTTTGTGACCACTGCTGGCTTTGTAGCAAAACATAATAAAGAGATGGTATTTAAAATGTTTTAGATTCGTCACTACGTGGCAGCAAGTGTTTTCACATTGTTTAACTCAGAAAGAATTCATTCCTGTGAGCCCCAGACGGGAAAAAGCAAAAACATTTGCCTTAACACGTATCCTTTTCTTTATTACCTATGGCAGCCATTCCCAAACTTCAGAATATCAAGGCCTAATTTGAAATGTGAAAAATCTCTGCGGCCCATGCAAACCTTTAATCACAATTGTGATCAGCATACAGGACTAGAAGATATGTTCTGATATTAAAGTGAGGGGTCAACGAATAAGGAGACAGTTAGTTTGTTTTATTACTTTTTAATGTTTTTTTTTTAATCATTTTAAATATTTTACAGTAATTAAAAACATAATTGAAAAAGGTCGAGGATTTAAAACATATTTGTTTAATTCTAATGATCTCTCACGGCCCACCTGCAGTACCATGATGGCCCACCAGGGGGCCGCGGCCCACACTTTGGGAATCACTGACCTATGGTATCAGTTCTTTATTAATTATAACAACCGGGGAGCACTCAGCACTCTGTCAGCATCTTATAACAGATAAGTTCTTCTGCTGACCATTGACAGACAGTTGGTGATGCTCTTAAAAAAAAAAGAAAAAGAGAGAACCAAGAATATTTCCAATTGGTTCATGTGCTTATTGACATTTTGCCTGTAAAAAACACACACACACACACAATTTACACATATACACATGTACATACACAACATATATATAAAGCTGAATACGTGCACGGTAGTTGGCGCTGCTGGTCACGACAGCAGACTGCCTGAAAATGGCAACTCGTGCTTCTAAGGGGTCTTAATGTCCACCTTTAGTGGGATATGTTAACGGTATAAGTGCCGTGTGGACAAGCTCTGCACACAAGGCGAGGAGGAAGGAAAACAAAAGGATGTTAATAAACCCCACGAAATCAAGTAGCGCTACAAACTCAGAGGCCGACAGCCCGGTTTCTGTGAGGAAATGCGACAGGCCAGTAATGCTCCCGTTTCAACAATATTTACGTAATGAACCGTTATCAAAAATGCCGCTAGTCACATCGACCGGAAGTTGACAATAAGGTTGTGGCTTTTGGCTGCAGCTAATGATAAAATGTTAATGTGGGAGCAAAACAGAAAAGTAATCTGGTGTAAGATTGACAGACAGACTTCCATCTGTGCTTCAGAGCATGTTTGTTGTCTGCCAGAGACCACTTGCAACTCAAGAAGGGAAAACTTACAGAGAAGTACACTGACGGGCTCCTGTTGTTCTTTGCAGAATCACTGCAGATTGAAAAACAGATTCAATGCAGCGAGGCCACCTAAATGGTCATACAGCTTTGCCCAGTGTGAACCGAAGCATGCTGAACTCTAAAGGTTATTTGTTAGTATTTGTTTTATGAAGATCTTTTGTTTTCTGTTTGTATATCCCTGATCTTTATTTCAAAATTAAAAAAAAAAAAAAAACAAAAAAAAAAAAACAAGAGGCCTTGTTCTTTCTGGTATCAAGACTGAAATTTTAGTAACATGACAACCCACTAGAGCTGAGCAATTTTATCAATTCTGCGATATATAAATTTCCTGGTGATATTTTATTCCCCAGAGAGTATCGATTTTTCAGCCGTGCGTATCGATATTCTAAGCTTCTTTCAAAGCCCCCGTGTCCCACCTTTAAAAGCGTTCAAGCAACAATTTGCACTGTTTAAATAAATGAAACTATTTTTTTCATCAAATCTTTTATTCATTTTGTCCAGCATTTGCAAGCTGCCTGTCAGCCAGATAATGGCCACGGTTACATGTTTTTTAATTTGGAATTAATTATTCCGAATTAGACTATTTTCCTTCAAGTTTACATGGAAATAGTAATTCCGAATTGAGGTTGACATGGAAAACACGTTTGATCGGCTTTATCCAATTCTGCTTAAGGTCTGGGGGTTGGGACGGGTTCTGATTGGATAGGGAGGCGGACGTCTTTACGTATTTACGTCTACCGGAAGAAAACAAACGTACTCAATTAGCAACAACATGGAGGGACTACATTATTAGCATCCTTCATTTAATCTAGCCGCTACAACTTTGAAAAGCTCACAATTTTTATGTTTCCTGCCATCTGTTCTTTTAATTATTTCCAGTTCCTCCATGCTATTTATTAAATAAATCGTCTCTGCTCTTGACCACCATTTACTGTGTGCTGCCATCTTGAAACTTTGTTTTGAAAACAAGCCCAGCGAGGAATATTAGCGTCATCGCGACAGACGGGCAAGAGAACGAGCATGTGCAGAAAGACCAGAATCAATTTAAAGCGGAATAAATGTATACATGACCGCGGAATTATTCTATTCTGATTTAAAATCAGAATAAACCAGCCACTTACTTCAGAATTAAGTTTAATTCGGAATGGACAGTTTGTTTCAGAATTAGGTGTTTACATGGTAATTTTTAATCATTTTAAATCTGATTTAATTTTAATTCTGAATTAAAGAGGAATTAAACTTCCCATGTAAACGCACTGATTGTGTAATTGATGCTTTCAGTTCAATTAATTCAAACAAAGTCATTGGAACACTCACAAGATGTCACCAAAATCACTTTGTCCCTTTAAAATCTTTCAGAAAATGATGTAAATGTATTGTAAGATGAATATCGATATATATATATATATCGTATCGCGAGACTAGTGTATCGATACAGCCCTACAACCCACCCAGTGGAGATAATGTATTATGTATATATTGTGGAAAATAAAATGACCAGAAAAAACCCCCCCCCCAAAAAAACAAGGCAATGTCATTAGAAGCTCTCTAGAAAAAAGAAAAACAATTGCAGTGTATTTCACAAAACACCGAATACAATCATTTTAAACGCACTGATCTCAGTGAGCAGACACAAATGCATCTTCACTCACAAAAACACAAAAGTCCGGCTCTCGCCCCATCACTGCACCACTGCGGCGGTATTTTTAGTCCGTCTTCCTTGCCGAAACTTAGCTAGGTTATAATTACTGACTGCTTTGTGACTGCCATGTGACAGAAGAACTATAGATAGAGCACTGGAGATCCAAATATATTCTCCATTCAAGGCAAGAAAAAAAAGAGATAGAGAAAAGAAAGAAAGAAAAGAACAAGGGTCCAGTATCCAGGAGGAGGGGGGAGAGAAAAGTGCTGAAAAAGATAACATTGATTACGGCTGTTCAGATAATACCTTATCAAAAGGTTTTGGGTGCAGTTTTAAAGTGACTGCAGCTCTTCTGGTTGAGAGCGACATGCAGACAAGCTGGCTTTAAGGTTTGAGGAAATGTGTGGTTTGTTCTGTTTTCCTCCCTTTCCTCTGAGAACTATTCTCTGTTGGCATCAGAGATCTGGGGCTGATGTGGTCATTTTGTCAAACTTGTGGTTTGAGGGATAACAGACCACCAGTTTTCCGCTTTGTTTTCAGTATGTGTGCAGTTCATACACTGCGAAGTTTGTTTTCCATTTGATCACTTCGCGACCGTCGATGCACATTAGAAGAGCTGTAATTTCTCGTTTATCTTGATGGGTCCTCTCGTTTAATAGCCCTTTCGTTGACAGCTCGGTCTGAACTGGCAGTTTGAATGTAAAAGAAATTTCTACAACCATCTCATGCATTGCACAAACCCCCCCCCCCCCCTCGCTCCTGCTCTCTCCTCAGGGTTGGGCTGGCTCTGTATTTAAGTTAAACACACTGTACTGGTCCTGCGGGCCAGCGTGTGTTGCTATGTATAGGCTTTGTTATGGACAGTATCACTTGACTTAGACTGGTCTTTATGTATTGCTTGCCTAATCTTTCCATAAAACACAGACACAAGTACAAATACACACCGAGCCTGAACATTGAGTGACAGTTGACCCCGGGGGGCTCAGGCTTTGGCCCCCACGTGGTGCAGGTCACATGTTGCTGCCCATTGAGCAGAAAAAAGGGGGGCAGAGGGAGGATGGCGGCGGTGAAGAAGCGGAGGGTATTAAAAGACTGCATGCCGGACCTCAGGGACATCAAGCAGCTCAACGTCATCCTCCAGAACCAGAGAGATGTTTTTGAGCCATTAGGCTGCTTTCAAAGAGCCACAACAAACGATTAACAAACCGAGGGAAAACAAAAGCCACAAGTAGAATGAGGGACAGAAACAGAAGTCTTGTTACTCAAAGGTTTCGGTCATAAATGTACGGGAAAGGTCCTTGAGGTAATTACTGTGGAAATTTGTTTAGTTTAAAAGGCACAAAATGATCAACCGATTCAATAAAAAAAAAAAGAAAAAACTTCAAATACATTGATCCCCAAAGGGGAATTAAAATGTTGCAGTAACTGTCATGACTTAAGCCTCTTCAATGATTCATGGGAGACGGTTGTAGCTGTGGGCAGGAAGGATCTGCTGTAGCGGTCTGTGTTCCAGCGGGTCTGAAGAGGCCGCTGACTGAAGACACTCTGTTGCTGAATCACTGTGTTGTGAAGAGGATGTTCAGGGTTGTCCAAAATCATCTTCATTTTATGAAGTAAAACTAAAAGAGTGAGCGTTTCCATTTTCCATCATCGTTAGTCTCCATTTCACCCATATAGATTTTTGAAGCACTGTTGATCTCTTTAGGCTTCTTTGCATTCCTGGAACAGATGTTATCTCTTATCTTATCTTTATGTCAGCTCCCCCCCGACCATCACAACCCTATACAGGACTGGCTGGGTATGGAAAAGGAATGGAATAACAGGATAGGTGTTTGCTCTCTGAATTGGAGGCTGGGTTTACTGCTTTCTACGAGGTCGACTTTTGTATCTGAACATGAAGGCACATTATAGTCGCTGGGTGACAGGATTGTTCTTTCAAAAGTGTGCAGAAAACAAAATACAAAAATGCACCGGTTTTCAAGGTGCTGCGTTTCTGTACAACTGCAGCAACAAAGCACATTTCTTCTTTTGAGGACCATTTCTGTAGTTTGATATCTTTTTTTTTTGGTGTGTTTATGTTTCTGTAAAATTACTGAAGTCCAAAAGTTTAGTTTAAAAAAAGAAAAAACAGATTATCCAAACAGTATATGTCCAAAACAAAAAAACCCCAACCAAAGATGTCAAAAAGGCAAAATTCTTGCAATAAAGCCCGGAAAGGAAGTTCCCTCTAACAGAATGGAAACCTTCCCACCAACCAGCAGCGCCCAGCCTCATGTGCTCATTTGATAATTGGGTTGACTTTTTACAAATAGCGGACCATCTTTAATTAGCAGTGCAGAGGATGGGATCAATAGTTTCCATATTTTGAGCTGCTCAGGCCAGCATAATGGACTTTAGTCTCCAACTGACTGGTGACAGTTCTTTAAAACTCAGCAACACCATCAGTTTGGAGCTGGCAAAGTTTGATTTTTATGTTTTAAAACTGAGATTATACATAGTTCCTCTGTGGCATATTTTAGCGTTTCTTTATACTCTAATCAAGTGATGCTTTATGTTCTATTT
Source organism: Hirundichthys speculiger (assembly GCA_018398805.1). Classification (NCBI taxonomy): domain Eukaryota; kingdom Metazoa; phylum Chordata; class Actinopteri; order Beloniformes; family Exocoetidae; genus Hirundichthys; species Hirundichthys speculiger. The sequence continues at coordinate 787,167 of JAGFBZ010000877.1, read as the reverse complement.
TATGAATATATATTTTAATATATATAGATATAATCTGTCAGACTCATGTCAGTTACAGTGAAGACTACCCAGCCTTTAAAACTACATAGCTGCAATAATACAATTGAATTCAAGACACTAAAAAAGTTCAGAAAATACATTTTCTACATTTTGATTAATGTTTTAAGCTAACAGCTACTTCAATACAGATTCATCTTTTGATTATTTTTGCCACACCTGTTGCTGATTTGGGCTTCAAATGTCTGAAAATATAAATTTACAACAAACTTCTTTTTTTAAAGCGACCTGCTTTATCATATGTATTTCCTAAAGACTGATCAGTAATCCAGTATATGCATACATATACACATATTTATCTGGTACTGTAATCTAAAAATTTTAATTCATCTTCTGTTTTACAAAATATATAAAAGCAGCAACGCCCCACAGCTGCATCACATAAAACAGTCAGACAGATGTAGCGAACTGGTGAAGCGCAAGGAGCCACAGGCGCCAGGACAACGTGAAGGTGGAGCAGTGCAGGATCCTGGTCACCTGGTGGAAAGATCTGAGCCCCAGGTTCAGCTCATCCATCCAAACAGGAACACTGCGCAGTTTGGAAGACGGATCTAAAACTGGACAAATCTATCAACGGCTCAGTGGGTACTTCCTAAATATAGGAGCAAGAACGGAGACACTCCTGAAAGTCAAACCAAATCTTGTGTAAACAAAAGTGCCTGCTTTATCTCAACGCCACCATTTCACCTTCCAGGACCGCATCAAGTCGTGGTTTTGAAAGGTGTTATATAAAATGTAAAATACATTGTTGTGCCCTTTCGTCTCTGCTCAGTGTCCACACGGACCACTACATTGCCTCTGTTTAATATAGACTCGGGCCCCAGATTAAAGCCCCAGTGGGAGTGTGGGGAGTCTGATCTGTGTCCCATGTGGAGCTTCCAGATACAGTTCTCTCTATGAAGTTGACCAACAGCTTTCTCTGAATAACACTGAAGCCCAACATCGATACACTATCTGTCTGCTAATAAATTGAGCTAAAAATAGAAAACCAAGTAAAAATAGTCTAATCAACAATATTGAACATGTTTCAATCCTCTTGCCTTTAAATAGCAGCAGCTTCTGTGTCAAACTAACTCTTCCACTTCAACCAGTGGCCACGTGAAAAAAAGCTTTTCCTCTTTTCCCTTATCAAAAGTTGATAGCCGACGACGCATCAATGACACCAGTGACCAATAACATCAGTCATGGGGGTCTACAGTATCAATGCCTTTGCATAATTCTGAACAGAGCTTCACATGCTGAACAACCTAATGACTAAAAATAAACCACAGTTACCCAGGAAGACAGATCTACAACTACAAACAGGGGGTTAATTCAATTTTCAGTTCGTGTTTTCAAGACGCAAAACTAGGAGTTTCTCTGACTGAAATAGAGCCGGAAATGGAGCCATCTACACAAACAAGAGGCCTGAGTCTGTTGTTTGTGTAGTTCACAATCTGGCCTCCAGGTGGCATTTCTCCACTCTTGCTGAGCAGTCTCTCTTCCCCACTGACCCTGCCTGGTTTTAGCAGCTGGGTTCCCATGGCAACTCCAGTCAGTCCATACCACTCCTCTCTCCCTCTCCCTCTCCCCCCACCCCCCCATCTCTTCCTAAGCCAGGCTGCACTTGTATCCTTCCATTCCCAGACTCTCCCATACATCAACACAAAGCAGAACTGTGCACTGTGCTGCTTTTCTGTACTGTATCTGTGTCACTGTCACTGTGTGCATGTGTGTTTGTTTAGTTGGAGGGCGATGCAAAATTAGGCTTGCGTAGACAGATTATTTTAGAGGGCCACGGTCTCAAGCACACAGATAAAAATATAAAATCACATTTTGTGCAAAAAGGAGGGAACGTAATGTAAACTGTGCAGCAGGTAAGGAAATAACATGTCTGAATAATTTCATGACCTGATGATACTGTCAGCTGTGGTGAGTTACACAAAGAGGACTGGGCGAGTTAGAAGCTGAACCGTGGGGATAACTTAAGGACATAACAAGTCATGGAGTTGACGACTGGAGTTCTGTGAAATGAGCCTGGCTACGCTAACGCACACTGAAAAAATGTGCTTTAAGGCCACGCAGTGACAGAAAACTGGTGCATCAGTTCCCCACACCCCACCTACCAAAATACAGTCTGGGATGAAAAAAAGAAAAACAGTCAACATGTCTGTAGAAATCGCCAAGTGTGTGTGTGTGTGTGGGGGGGGGGGGGGGGGGGGGGGGGGGGTGAGATCCAAACAGATCAAGAGCGATGGAAAACACAAAATTTGATGTGTTTGTGATTAGTGGGATGACTTCACAGTGTCATTACTTTGCGAATCAACAGACCTGAACAAGGTGAGAGCACATCTAGATGTACTGAAGATTATTCTCTTACTTCCTGGGAAAAACTATTCTGACTCAATTTGTGAATAAAACACAGGGACATACGACACTTTTAAAGCTGGACTCATGCGCCAAATCAGAACGTCAAATAATCTGGAACTTTAGGGTTCTGAATTAACTTGAAATTTTTAAATGATTGCTTTTTATTCCAGTGAAACTTCAGTGAAATTAAAACCTCTTTGTCTGTGTAACGACCCAAAAACCAAAATGTATTTAATCCATAATAACATTAAGAAAAAGCCGCGCAACTTGAAGAGAAAATGATTGATAAGAAAAACTAAAGATTTCAGTTTTCAGCAGAATATTCGATCCAATAATACTTTATAAATCCATGAAGGGAAACTACAAAAATAAGAAATATATCCCAGTGTCAAGATGCATCCAGACAAACTTTTAACATGCACAATCTTCATGTATGAAGTATGAAGCGGATGCTGACTCGTACAGCCTCTTCTCTTATGTCCGATTTGGAAAATATTCCAATTGATGAATATAATCACGATAAAATCCAAACTCCCCTGTTAATAATGCCTGCACCAAACCAGCAGCCAATGTTAGCTTTAGTTAGACGTCTTGTTCAGCCGAGTCAGGTGAAGCAGCCTACAGCTCAAACGTTCAACAAACCCCTGTGACTTAAAAATATAAGGTTTCTATAAATAGCTTTGTACCTCCCTCTGACCACATTCCACAGGAGGTGAAAGTTTAAGCTTGTTTGACTAGTGGCCAAGATAGAGGGAGACCTTTTTCTGGGTGTGGCTGGACACCACCACCCTCAAGCCTGAGCGTCAACTGGGCCGGAAGACTTACAAAAAAAAAAAAAGAAATCTGAGATACAAGTGTAGAACGAGGCCTAATTTTGAGCATACTCCTAATGTTATGGGAAAGTCAACGCTAAGCACATTTGCTGGTGCCCTCTTTGATAATTTCTGCCGTGCTCCACGTCTGTTGTTGCTCACTCTGGCAGGCCCTGCTCGGCAGCAACGGGGAGAGACTTTAGAGCTGGGAGCCCCTGTCATGATTAGGCAGCAAAATGTCTCCTTGCGTGTCAAACTCTGCTTTGATCAATTCAGCTCCCCCTCTCGGTGTCTAGCGGCGGAAGAAATGGTTGAGCTCTCTGTGTGAGAAGGGTAGGGGGAGACAGAGCGAGCAGGAAAAGCATATGGGTGCATTCATACACTCACTATGATGTGTTTTATATCCGGACAGCAAGAAGGAGAGAAGGTACGGCCGGGCGGCGCACAGTCGCTCGCACACACGTACGTACAGTCACACGCAGAAAATGAACACAGAGGCGTTTTGTGTCTCACCTTCTGCTACTGACCTTCCCTTTGTTTACAGCGCATTGCCGGGATACTCCCTTTGATTCGGCTGCGCACACGTGACCCTAGCCAGTTTCTGCTCTGCAGTGCTGCTGCTAAAAATAGCCTCAGCTTGCCCTGGCTCCACAGCTAGTTTACATAAGCTCTAAGGGGGGGTGGGGGGGGGGGGGGGGGTGGAAGGGGAAGGGGAGGGGAGAGGAGAGAGCGACATGAGTTTGGGGGAGGGGGGGGGGGGGGGGGCGTCTCAGTAAAAAGAGAGAGAGAGGAGAGTAATAGGGGAAGGAGGACTGTTTTTTCTTTTTTTTTTGGGGGGGGGGGGGGGGGCGCTCTATGCTCGACCATTCCACAGTCTCCGAGCAGGGGACCTGCAGCGCCGCTGCCGTCCTCCAGCGGACAGTGTCTGTACGCTCCAGCACTACAGGAGGGTGTGTGTGTGAGAGAAAGAGTGTCTACAATCAAAAGAAAGGTACATGTGTGTTGTTGGGACACAGTAACACGCTCACAGATACCTGCCATTAACCCACCTCGCTCTTTCTCCGCCCTTGAAAACGGCCTGGCATTTTAACCCAAAAATACCAATCCATTTATAGCTAACCTACTTTTGAGGGAAATATAAAATTCTCATTTTTCTTGCGTAACTTCAGACAGCAAACTAGGGCTCACGATTATCCCTGCAGTCGACTGATCTGTCGGTTATTTTTACGACTGGTCAACAGTCACGTCTCTCCCGCCCCGTACGCGTCTCGCCATGATCCAGCCGAAAAATGACAGCCATTTACCGTGGCGCGTACATGCAACTCACCTCCAGCGCGGGCTGCTAGCATCACACGGGTTGCTGCAAACAGCAAAGCATCTGCCGTCTGTTGACACTGCTTGTTTACCCCCTTCGTTCCCGTTAATTAATGTAGTTTTATATGACGCGTCAACGCTACAAATTCAGCGTTGGGGAATTTTCAGAATCAATTGAGTCAACTGTATCGCCGGATGTTTGCGAGCCTTACGTTGAACAAACTTACACAGACGTAGAAAAACGAACCCAAACACAAGACAGTTCTGTTACACTGATTCTCTTAACACAAACTTGGAAACAGATAAAAGCCTCCGGTAAGTGATTCCCTCCACGTTTGATCACAAACTATTACACTTGCTGGAGGTACCTTTATCATTTTGAAAGAGATTTTGTTGATATGGGGAGATTTAAAAATGTCACATAGCCACTATAAACTGGCAGTAAAGAAAAATTATGATGCGTCTAATTGGAAAAAAAAAATCCCCAGAAACTCTCAATCTTTCTCTAAAATCCAGGAAGGCAAATGAAACTGGGTTTGTGTATGTCTTTGTGTTAGGCTAGCCATCACTTCTCAGTATTACAGCTGGATTATATATGATTTCAGCAACAAATTTTGTAGTTCGGTATCGTCACATAAGACACATTAATTTTTATTTGCTATGCAATAATTTTCAATTTAAAAAAAAGTAACAGTTCTCATTTGTCATGACTAATCTACAAAGAAGGCCTGCCTGATGTAGTATTAACACAATACTTTTGGGGTTTTTATGGTATATCCAGTTTTATTTTATTTATTTTCAATTTTCAACTTCATTTAAAAAACAAACAGTTTCTTGCTGGTTACTAATAAAAATTAGTAACCAATAAAATGCACACAAATAAAAGCAAATGAGGTAATAGTGGGAAAACAGCGAGAAAAAATGCACGACTACAAAAAGAAACAGACTGGAGAAGGGAGTCGACTTCTTCATACAGGCGACAGTAAAGGCTCTCTCTATAACCCTGAGACGGATACAGAGGAAGCAGACACCCGCCTGCTCATACAGGTAACCTTTACGCTGGGCTCACCTGCTCCTCCCTCCCTTTCTCATATTCACCAGATACTGCTACCGAGAGTGTGTGCATCTGTCGCTTCCTCTTGTTAGACAGAAGACAAAAAGCTACAGTTTTGCTGTGAGGTTCCACCTTTCGATGCCGTTTGCGCACTGCTCTCCTGAACATCGCTGACAGTGATGCTCTGGAAGAGGAAACTCCTTGAGGGGTGCAGTCTCAGTCAGAAACAGAGGGCATCTGCTTTGCTGTTTAGTGCATTGAAGTTCAACTAAATAGTGGTTGTTCTTTGAATTATGTTCATTTAAATCAGTGCTTCTCAATTATTTTCTACTGTGCCCCCCCCCAGGAAGAAAGAAGACATTTTGCGACCCCCCCCCCATCCACCCCCCACCACAACTATAAATAGCATCATTTGTCTATAAAATTGTTAATAGTACACTTCTGCATAACACTGTATCCCTATTAACACTAAGGGAAACAAAAAAGAAATTCATATATGTCAACTTATAGCAAAGAATAACTTTATTAAAATTGTTTTTTAGTCTGTAAAGATTTAAAGTGCATCAATCCTACCGCAGTCACAGTCCTCGTCTCAACTTTCTACCGGTCTCATTATCTCCGTCTCTCTCCGCCATCCTTTTCATCCCTGTTAAATATTTTTCCGTGGTGTCTCGAGGGTTTGTTCCCTTGATATCTCCTGCTCTGTGCTGCGTCCGCGTGCATGTCCGTGCAAAAAAAAAAAAAAAACCCAAAAAAACAAAACGACACAATATAGCTAATAACTGTGACAATGAGAGCGCCACTGCCGCCTACTGTAGCATATGTGCAATTACACTTTATTCTAGTATGGCAAAAAAAAAAAAAAAAAAAGCATATTCCCTGGGGTCACACCTGCCCCCCAAGGGGTCGCGCCCCACTATTTGAGAATGGACTGATTTAAATGAATGCAGACAAAAATAACTTAATTTGCTTCCAAAATGTAAAGACTTCGATGCCCCCGTGTTCTGATGAAGCTACAAAGCCTTACTCACGCCAAACCAGTCAATGGAAAGATGCCCAGTTATTACTTTGTCAGAAGTTTTGCTTCATCTTGACAAAAAACATTTACAAAAGTAAATAAAGAATGTTTGAGCCTCTGGTGTCTAGAAACAAAATAGAAACACATTTGCGCTGCCGATAATCTTGTGACATGTAGCAGGCAGGTTTAGGGTCTCCTAGCTGTTTACGCCACCCGGCTGAAAGATGTTTCAGGCCTGCCGTCTAAAGTTTCCCAGGCGCTTTAAATCTACACCTAGCGGACAGAAAAACAATTAACAGTTACAGGAACACTTAATCTAAGGCACAAAGAAAATGGCAAGTGACGCCCCGGCTGAAAATATTTTACACACGCACACAGTCTTTGGAAGAAGCTTGGCATGTGTTCTCATGTGCTCTGCAACATCTTCGCTATCGCTCTCTGGCCTCAAGAGAGGGCTGGAACAGAGGGAGACTCAGTCCCGCAGGGGCCTCTAACAACCTTAAGGACAGTGATTTGTGTAGATCAAGTCCCACTGAGCTTCCAGAAGATCATTCAACAGTTCAGCTCAAAATCTTTTTTTTTCTTAACTCAGATATCATATACACAAAAATGCACACTCTCAGTTAAATTCACACACACATTTCCATAGTGCCCCCTTTGATTATTACACAGTCAGCTGACAGCAGGGTCATCTGATGATAACAAGTGACACAAAGGTTTTTGTTAATCTGGATTAAAGCCTTTATGACCTCTTTCATGAAGAAAGAAAGTTTTTTTTTTGCCTGTTTGTTTGGTTCAGTTATTTGAACAGTGCTATAGTAAACAAGTTAACATAATTCACTGTCTTACTAGGAATCAAAAAACAAAAAGTCAAGATTTTTAGAAGAAACGGAAGAGATTCAATACCAGCAGATTGGTTACTAATATTAAAAAAAAAAAAAAAAAAAAGGGCAGATTCAAAAGCATTTCTGAGAGTCTACATCTGAAAACTCTTGCTTGCAACTTTGCTCTGCACGTGTTTTGTTGTGGAAATGGTGTGTTGCGCTTACTGTTCAACAGTTTTCTTTTAGGACCCGACTTTGCCGTGCGATCACCATTTAGTTTCTAGTTTAAAAAAAAAATCCTGTCATAAAAGTCTTAACAGTTTAAACCGATGAATATCCAGGCAAGAGATTCAATTTCATATGCATTAAGACTGAGCAATCAGGAAAATGTTCATTCATCGTAAAATAGAAACAGATAAAGTCAGACATGTAAGACAAGCCCAGAGCTCAGAGACAGTCACAGTCACACTTATCCTTCAGTATTACATGGTCCAGATCAAATTAGCTAAAACATTAAGTATTGAAGCTACTTATTGGTGACATAAAAAAGCAGCAGTGACATGCAGCCAGTGTATAAATATCACTCTTTTGGGCTCTTCTGTGAACAGAAAAGGCTCCTTATTGAGGAGTGCAACTGTTTGTGAATCGTAGCCCCTCTGTTTCTGTAGGCCCTTCAGGGGCCGGGAATGGCTGACAATGCCGACCATTCTTAGCATTTTACTGCCCCAGATGACTGTGTCAGTGGCCCCCAGGCTGGTGACAGAGTCCCGTGACCAGCAATAAACCCCAGCCCCAACACCAGCCTGAGCCAAGGCCAAGAACTAGACCCATCCTTAAGACATGCATGTATCCCCACCATTGGGCCATCCCCAGGACTCAAGCTGGGTATCGCTTGTGCTGAAACAATGCTTAGCTAGGCAGTACATATCAAAGTAACAACCACATGAATGCTAAGACCCCCGAAGAACAGCACATTGTTGCAATATGATGAATGCTATTCAGGTTACCTTTAAGTGGTTTTAATATTGTGGCTCTGTGCAGAATAATCCCCCTTCAGAATGACAAATTATCTTTTGACACATTCGTTCTGTTTAGTTTATGGCTTGTATTGTAGGTTTCCCCTTTTGATAAAAATGTGGGAGGTCTGATAGGGTCAGAGTGGCACAAATGTCATCAGAGGGAATATATGGAAAAAAGTGCAGAACTCTGTACCCTCCAATATTTTGTGGCACAACCCGGGGGACAAAAATGGATGCTGAATTTAGGAAAAAAAAAAAAAAAAAACCTGTGAGGAGATCTGGGGATACTTCTGGACATTTCACTTAAATAACTTGCACTAAGTTGAGAGGGGAATTAACATTGTTCAGGTTATCATGGCACATTCATAATTAATTATTATGGTTCAAGTATTACAGTATGTAGTACCTCATTTATCTTATTACACAAAACACTCTCTGAGTTCTCAGTGTATTCATGAAACTGAAAAATACACTCATTCTGGTGAGCACCTTCTCAAATATGTGAACTACGATGACCACAAAAAGTTTGGCGTCAAACAAAATAAAGTTTTTGACACAAAGCGACCAGAGGGAGGCTGTGATGCATAATTTACAATGAGGATTACATGATTTCAAAAGTATGATAACAGAATCAAAGGTAAGTTTCAGCCCCACCATGCTCCAGTACGTGACCAGACATCAACTCTTGTCTTTTTTACCAGGCCTCATGCTCACTGCGGGGGGGGGGGGCTGCTGAGCCACGTAGCCTCATTTCTTCAGGAACAACTCCAGCACCGTACCCATCCAGGGCACTCTCCTCCAACCCGATCCCTGCTGCTGCAGCCTGGCATCCCAGTCACAGCTTCATGAGCTAAACTTGCATGTGGGAGCTTCCTGGGACCGGGCTGGGAAGTTCAGATTATACGTGTGAAAAAATGTTTGATTTTGCCGTTGACACATCCAAGGCTTTGCAATGGAACTAGCCTGCTGCGGCTGAAAATAGCTTATAATCAATCAACTGGCAGACACATATCTGTGCTCTTAAAACGTATAAATGTGCAATGCAGAGGGCAGATCAATGGGTGACAGGATTCCAAAAGCATCGATATGGACATGCTCTTTGGCATAACAAGCTCTCGCCACTGGCCCACACTCATTTCCTGTGCCTCTGTCCAATGGGCCAGCCGGCGTTAGGCCTGCTGGAAAAAATATCTGCAGTGATGCAAGGTCTGTGAAGGACAACACAGATGAAACGGCAGAGGTTTATCATCTGCCCTCACAAAATGTAAATGTGACATAGATCTAACAAAATTCAGCCCAGCGTGGCTGCTTTTTTTTTGCAGTTTTATGACAAGATATCTTTGACTGTTATGTCAAGCTGCTCACTGCCAATTTGTTCCTCCTACACATCACTACATGTAGGCCAACTTCCTCTTTAATTTACTCTCAGTGACTGAAAGAAGTCACATTCACATTCATGACCCAAGACAGAGGCTAATGCAAAAACACAAATAAGTAGACATAAAGTATAAAAAATAAGAGGGAGCGTGTACAGAAAACAATAGTAAAAGATGAGATAAAAGCTTCCTGTGCTGAGACGAGGATTGCGCATGCCAAAAGTGTAGCTAGCGCTGACAAAGAATAAGGCCCATACTGTCGGCTAGCCCTTACAGTCAACAACACATTTGCTTTAACAAAGCCAGTGTCCAACGTAATGAACTTTGATCCCTTCCTTTTAACCTAGTTGGCTGCAGAGGCAGTCTACCAGCATTTCCAGTTAGTATTGGTAAGTGGTCTTAACAATAGGCGTCTGTGTTCTTGTGTTTGCTCCTTTACACACAGACAAGTCTGCTGCCAGGTAGGACAGACAATCAGTGAATGCCCTCCATCCGCAGAGTTCACTCACAGGTTAAAACTGAGAGGAAGTAAGTGATAGGCTGTGTATTCTGACAGTTTCCAGACTTCGGTCTCCACAGTTTCTCATGCTACAAGCGCATGGCATATATCTAATTGCTCTGTTTTGTTTTTCTTAAACCAGTGACAACAGACCAATTCAAGAAATTCGGATGTGGATATTTTAATTTGTTTATTTGTGATACATTTATAGCACTGAACTACCCATAAATGCACTTTCCAGGAAAGTCAAAGGATGGTTTGTGAAACAACAACAACTGCCATTTAACACACTGAGACGTAAGGAATCATAAACATGCTTCGGCTCATCAGAACTGACAATGCATGTCTCACATCAATTTTAATACAAGTAAAGAATTATATTTTTTATAAGATGCTGATGCATGTCAAACACTAGAATGTGTAACCTCTCAGACAGTTTTGATTTCATCCCTTCTTAAGAAGCTGAGAAATGAAACATTTTAGTTGGAAATTTCATGTTTTTCAGAAACCTCCAGAAGGCTTTTCTTGTTTTTATTAAACAAAGCCTGTTTAACATCTCTTAAGTAGGAAAACTCCCAAAACTTCTGAGCTGATATCACAGAAAGCTGTAACCTATTATCATTATCAACAAATAAATTCAAAATCTTTGCCTGATGATGATTTATTGACCAAACCCAACAGTCCACCATCTGTTAACCAATCAGAAGCTGTGATGCAACAGACAGAGAGACGGTGAGAAGAAGACAGCAAGAAAACCAGGAGAGAAGAAATCAAACAAAAAAAAAATTATACTAAAGTTATTTGGCACCCTTTTGGAGTTAGACAAGAAGCTTTTGGACTGGATCAAAACCAGTGGGCACTTTAGAAAAGTCACCTTTGAACTGTTACTACTCAGTTTAAATACTGCATGCTTTTCATTGTCTTCATTTTACTGTGTTAATGTTTACTCATGTCACAGGACAGCTTTATTATCAGTGCTTCAGAAAGTTGCTCAAGCACTGATAATACTGATTTTTGTCACTATTTAGAATTCTCTTCCAGAACATTCAGAGGGCATTTGCAGATTTATGACAAGTAAAAAAATAATCTAACTGTTTATGATATCACTATATTATATGATGTCATAATGATACTCCAGTGCTGACACAAGTAAGACAAGGGGAGGGTTTTTTTTTTTTTTTTACATATTGTGCACAGTCACTGACTAACTGAACAGCAAACACAAACACAGGCCGTGGATTGTATCAGCTCCACCTTACAGATTCATGTGACTTTCCAACCATCACCTGACTTTCGCTCTCCTTTCAATGGCAGCTGCTTACAGGCATATCAACCAGGGAAGACTGGACCAGACGTCAAATTTATGTTCAGGAATGGAAGATATTGAGGAAAAGTGTACAGATTTCGCCTTCCTTTTTTTTTTTTTTTTTAAATACATGTTATACAATCGTCTCTGTGCTCCAACTATAAAACACAGATTCACAGAATTGCTCTCAGTCAGCCGATATCCCTAGTTACTGATAAAGTTTGCCTTTGACCAAACCCTCAGAGATAAAGGAAGCCAACCTTTGGGACATGAGAGGACAACTTTCAGTGGACTGCACTGCTGAGCCTGCACCACGTACATGTTCTCATATTTACAAGTGAATCAAGAGGGGAAGCAGAAGGAGAGTGCTGTAATCAGTGAGTCACTTTGCATATCCAAACTTCCTTTTACAGGCAACAGAGGGGCCCTCCGCTGTGTCCAAGGTACTGCAAGAGCCTTACAAACAGTCAAGGGTACCATGTGAGGAGCCATCAATGTCTGCACCTTGCCACGGTGTAGTTATCAGTATTTCCCAACTACGTTATCTAAAGTATCATTATATTAATCTACATAGATTATAGTCCAACTGAAATCATGTTACAGCAATACAACACCCCTCCACCCTTCAATGAGTCCAACACTGACATTTTAATCCAGGTCAGAGCAAGATTTGCATATCGCCATGGAGATATGTCAAACACAGTGACGTGAGGAAATATATGTATAATTTTCCAAAGGACAACTATAACTGTTGCATGACTCGCCACACCCAGAGTAAACATATCTCAGCCATATTCATATATGACTTGACACCAGACATGCCACACAGCTTTCACCTCAAACAGGACACAAAGAGGACAAACAAAAGCAAAGGTATTACTACGGCTTACGAGAGGACAAACAAAATGAATTCATGAAACAAGGGCTTATTAAGGAAGGATACAAAAATTGAGCTGAAAATGATAACAAACGTGTTTGTCTTTAAGTCTTTACTCACTATTGTGCGCAGTCGATGAGCTGGTATTCATTGGACCTCTCAAAGCAAGCTTTCACCCCTTCATCGTCCCACAGCTTCTTTGCGTGGTCGAAGAATTCCTGAAGAAGGGAGGAGAAAAAAAAAGACATTGAGAAATAAAGAATATCTAGCAAAACTAGACAAGCATATCCCATGTGTAACTTTCAAATGAGTGTCTTTTCACCAGTTACAAAATTCACAGACATCCATAAATAGAAATGAAATGAGATGCATCAACTGACTTTTGAGGGAGGGACAAAAATTTGTAACTCAAAAGTTTTGGTAATTGCCTGCCATTGTATTTGGCTTTGCAGAGCCATGTGCCACAGTGGTGTGCAGTTGGAGGAGGACGAACAGCCACGTGAGAAGTTTATTCAAATCGAGTATTTCTGTGCCAAGTGTGTTTTTGGTTTTACACTGAGATCGGTCTCAGAGCCAGTCCCGCATTTCCAGTGGACAGTGATCTATTAACATTACAAACCAAAATTAATGATTTATCCTCCAATAATAATGTCAAAATCAAATCACTTTTACTAAAAAAAAGTGTTTAAATAGGCAGTGAGAAACATCTGTGTTTGCAGGAAGAACATTTATCAACAAAATCATCAGTAGCACCAATAAGTTGATGAGTATATGTTGTCCACAGCAGGTTTGCACAGTTTAAAAAGTTTGCTCCTCAGTTCATGAAACTCCTGCAGACACCTGAAAGCAGCAGGACGCCGACAAATCTGCAGTCTTTAAATGCAGAAGTCCTGCACCGGGATACAGTGCCATTGTGTATGATCGTGCACCATGTATACCTTCAGTAAATCAGCTGGCAATGACACCAGGCAGCCACAAAATAAACCAAACACAGACACTTACGTACAGACCTAAAATAACTAGACTGCTGTAACCCCAGGTCTGGATCAGAGCACATTCTTTCCTTCAACTATTTTTTATGAAACAGGTGGCTATTTGTTTTTTCTTTTTCCTTTTCTTTTTTTTTTTTTTTACAACTTCAATCCGAAGCAGAACAAAAGTCACTGCGTCACACTGAATGATAAAATGTGACCATTAACGACAGGGTAGAATAGAATTAAAGCTGAAATTATGTAATAATATAGTATAATTAGATCATCGTGAGATTCACATAGTAGCTCTAACCGTACGCTCAAGCAGCTGTGGGTCGACCTTCCACCCTTGGACCTTACGATTTCCTGCATATATCTTTTGTTGTTATTATGCATTTCTCAGATTGGCTGGGTCATTTCAAAATAATGAAAACGGGAATTTAATTGACACACTGTGCATCTGCTGATCATCATGCTTTCTGATTTACATTCGCATTTCCATCAGCCCTTTTTCATATTGTGATGCTGTTCCTGGATCATGCAAAACAACAGGTGAGCACCAAGATGGCTGTGCAGTCTGCACTCTTGGATGTACTGTATTTAAAAAAAAAAAAAAAAAACACACTTGTTGCAACTTGTTTGGATAGCAAAACAAACAAAACACTGTAAGAACACTTTTTGTACGGTCGTTTATCAAAAAAAAGGTGGATTCACCTGCCCAAGAAGTATTTTCTGATGTGAGGTGGAAAATCTGTGCACAACTTCTCAGAATTGATCAAATCTAATTAAAACCTACGGGATCCCATCGAGAGTCCATCTCACCACCAGTGCAGGACACACTTCATTAAACTGTTAGTAAATGACAGAACCTACAAATAAAAGATCATAAAGAACTCATAAGAATGGACTAAATTGAGGAACAATTCGGAAAAAAACAAAAAACTTGATCTACCCCACCTGCCCCCAATACAGTTCAGGTTCAGCAGGTATGAGGTAGGACTCAGGAGGGCTGGAGGCCACGCCAACTGTTACCAGCTATATTCTTCTTCAAATCTAGTAAACTCATCTTCCATATACAGGTTTTACAGGTGCATATCTAAAGAATAACCAATGTTATTCTTTTTTAAACAATATAACCCATCTAGAGCTCCTATCAAGAGAATTATTGTTTTCAATTTCATAAAATGTATTTTGTCTTCAATATTTCTTCTTTCCAAAATGTGAATTCAGCATTCAATTAAGCATAACAGAGTAAACTAATTATGAGGCCTAATTTCTTTTATTTAAAAAAAAAAAAAAAAAAACAGCCGATATATTTATCAAATACTGCATTAAGGTGCATGAGTACAGTTCATTTACACTTCTGGCTGAGAAGCTATGACCAATTTCCATACAGCGCAGCCTACTAAAATAAGTCTCAAACACAATTTCCCAACTTCCTGGTCAAAAGTTCTCTGCTCTAAACAAAGTTAAAAAAAAAAACAAAAAAAAAAAAAAAGACACAAGTATAGTTGAATGCTACAGCTTGATTATTATCCATTTCTGATAATGCAACAGTTCATTACATCCCCTAAAATATACAGACACACCCGACACTCTTGTACGGCAAAAATCAATCCATAGGCACGATGCTGGAAGTGACTATAGACAGTTTTTGTGCTTCAGCTGACTTCCTGTTCCTGGACAAAGAGGAGCATTATGAGGGGGACTCATCTCATCAATGACTTTAAGACATTTCCCAGGACTCTTTGTGTGCCTTAAACAAAGATGATTGGGCTAACATCCCTCGTCGCCTCCTATGAACATGTCTTTCAGATGGGCTCCTCCTCTACCCTGGCACCACCACATGACTCTCTGCACTCAGCACTGGCGCTGCACTCAGAGTGGGGAGAGGGTGAAAGTAGCCCCGAACCAGAGAGAGGGAGAGAAAGAGAAAACGAGAGAGACAGAGACAGAGAGAGAGAGAGAGAAGGAGTCTGATAAATGATCACATGCTCTGAGAGATCTCCTCTCTGTAGATCCGGTGATTAAGTTTAACATGGAGAAAATCCACTCATCCAGTCATTACAAGTTTTAAAGAGAGGGGACATTAATATGGGGTCGTTTTAATTTAAAAAATATTAATTGGAGGAAAAAAAAAAAATCACGAATATAGCCTTATACTTCCAGCAAAAATTAAGAATAACCTAAACACTCAATGCTACCGGGTTACACATTATAGAAAAAATATAAAACACATTATAAAATCCATCATTTTGCTTCCTGCATCACAGCATTTTACCTGCCGTGCCAAACTTGTGATAAACAAATAAATGGGGCCATATTTGCCTTCTTGCCTCTATTTGCTACCACTTCAGTTTCAGTCAAGCTTTCAAACCCACCTTAACCACTATCAGAAAGATTCAACATTAACGATTACTCTCGCCTTACGAACAGCTGAGCAGGTCTCGCTAGATTTTTACACCAGCTGACATCGTGGGGCTTGAAGCCCTAAAGTAGGGCCCGACTAGGATGGTTGGGGGTTGATGAAGCAAGGATGAGGAGTACAGGGTGGACGGGGCAGGGGAGGGGAGTAACTATGGTCCTCGAGGCTCTTTTCCACAGAGGCGTGTGACACTGGGCCTTTGAATAAATGTAGTGTGTGCTGCAGTGCCCTACAGAGGAACTGATAACACAGAAAGAGACCAGGAGGGAATTTGCTTTAACACAAGTTTTTTCTTAACCCTTTCCTACGTCTTCTCCGGCCGTTTCCACTCTCCCTTTCGTCACCAGCTGCGAAGATTTTGATTTTCTGACAGCTTCGCTAAAACCAGTCGTCAGCTCAGCCACACTTGAATCAAGTGGAGTTTGTGATTTAACGTCACTGAAATAATGAAGTTCGAGCTGACACAGAACAAAATGGCCTACATCAACTTTCAACTTATCAAAACAACGCTGTGGAGCAACTAGCTCGCATCTTCTGTCACAAGGGAACACAGGAATTTGAGCTTTGTTCTGTGGACTGCTTTGGGCTTAAAATGTACAGCAATGGACAAAAACTCTGAAAGCCTTCACGCGCGGCTAGCAAGACCACCTAAAAGCTGCCCAGTAAACCGTCATCACCTCATTTCGGTGGACTTGAATGGTTTATCAGTTAGACAACAGTTCCCCAAGACAAAAAGACCTGACTTTCATTTGTTATTTTAGAAAAAAAGGGATGTGACAGATTCAGCTTTAAAAAAAAGTGCAAAAAAGCAAAGGAGAGAATGAGCGACTCTTCCATCCTTCATAATGTGGTTCCAAATATGGATCAGCCCTCCATGCCACCCTTTGCCCCACATCAAGGATCCTCAAGTGATCAATTAGAGGAAAAACAAACTTCAAGAACTCAATATGTTCCACACGAGGAACTCACAGACAACCTAAGAACAAGGGAATGCTCAAATAAATGCATTAGGGAAAACAATGAGGACAGATTTTTAGCAGAAAGTAAGCACAGCTATAATGTCAGCTTTCATCAGACAAAAAAAAACTAATAATGTTCTGAACTCAATGAGACAAGATGAACCATGAAGGAAGATTTGAAAGTTCAGAACGCAAAGAGAAAGGTAAATCAGATCTGCAAAGGTTGGACAAGATTTAAAGAACATGTTTCCCAACAGCAAGACAAAAATAAATACACAAACACATTCATTAAACTGAACAAACTTTTGTGGACCTAATAATTTTCCTTAGGCTGTATATATATATATATATATATATATATACATATATATATATATATATATATATATATATATATATATATATATAAACTTAGTAACAGTGATATAACTTCTTTCAGCAAACAAAGAACGTCGTACGTGCACTCATCATGTCTGAAAGAGAAACAAAATGGTGCAAAACAGGGGCCAAGGCTCATTTGAATTTGCTTCACTTCAGTTGACAGACACTGTAGAGTGACTAATGTTGCTACAGCAGTGGCATTTGTTTCCATTTGCATACATGACCGTTTGCATTGAGCTTTCTGTTCCATGGATCAACTGTTATCCCAAGCTACAGTAGGATCTTTTTTTTTTTTATTGTTTTAATGGAAAGAGCTTATAAAAGATGATGAGGCCATCAGAACTGAAGATGTCAATGTAAATATAGCGCATATGGAAATAGGCGTCCTATTACCAGCCTGTAAAGTCAAAACTACACAAAATCTATCATCTAAGCACCTGTTGGCAAAGGCAGCATAAAAGCAGTCTGGTAACATGTTTGGCTCAATAAGCCAAAAATGACAGCACGTCGCTTGTAAGATGTCAAAGCACAATGTAGCCAAAGCCTTCGCTACACGAGAATGCTCTCCATCTCTACTTTACTGAAGTATCGCCTGATGTCACAATTTACAATATCAATCCAATACACAAGGTCCAAATCATTACAATGTTGTTTATCCATTCACTTCTACCAAAGTAATCGATTTTAACATAACTTACTCGTCACTGCACTGCTCTGTCCCACTGGGGATGTTTGAAACAGAGCAGCAGGCAAAGAGCATCTTCAGTAATGAAAATCACTAGTTCAAGACGATCCACACTAGATCAAACTACTGGTTTTAGTTCATCTAACTGATGATTTGCCACTTTTTTTAAACAAAATTTCTAATATAGTTTTAAGTTGTCTTTTTTTTTTTTTAAAGACTAATACAGTTGCTACTCTTCTTCCAAACATTTTACGGACAAAATATGGAGCCAAGAAGATGATCAGATAGTTATTTTGCAAAAACTGAAAAACTTACAATGCCAGACAAAATATAATTTTGATTCATTACCAAAACGCTCCACCGATGCACTTAAACAGTGAGGCGCTTTGTAAAAATCTAGCCAGTCGCCAATTATTATTTACTTCTTTTTATCCATTCTAATGCCTTATCACAAAACGTGACGTCATCTGTCCAGAATTTTTCCAGCGATATGCGCCTCCGTGTTTCAAAAGGGCACAAATGGATAAAAGCCACAGGTTAGTGGCTGGCAGTGTTCCTGCGCTGATGTATTGGATATCATTCCTGGTGGCACTAAGTAACAATGCAGTGGTGACACTGATGGCACAAGTAAAGCCCGAGACTGATGACAAGCTCAACTGCTCCGAACAGAGCCATGTTGTTCCCTTTGGCCTGGTGGAGCCTGGGAACTCAACTCCGACTCTCCCCGTGGCCCCGGCCGTCACACAACACATCACAGCAGCAGCACAGGGCACTGCCGCTCTGTCAGGAAATGAACACCAAACTGCTTCTAATGGTCACTCTCGTGGTGTTCTGTTAAATAAAGCCTGAAGCTGGGAAAGAACATGCTAAAACATCAGGCCTAGATGCAGAAAGGATGCAGCTTTAAGAAGGAAACAGCTCTCTACAGTATGTAATTGGACGGATTCGACCATTTGAGCAGCTGCAGCATCCAAAAAAAGAGCACAATACTCCACAAGACCTTAACATTTGTCTAACTTTGAGGCCTTGCTTTAAAAAAAGAATGAAATCAACAAAGGGTCAAAACTAAATTTAAATACAAGTCATCTTTATCATCAGTTGTTTTCAATTAATCACAATTTGAAAAGATTAGATTCTAGAAATATTTTATTTTGTGAAAAATTAACATTATCAAACTTGCAATAATATAAAAGAGTAAAAAAAGTATAAAATCCTTTCACAAGCTGGAACGAAGTGCTTCTTTCTTCAGCAACTCATCAATAATCAGAGATGTGGCCGATTATCTTACCCTGAGCCGAAAGCCTACCCACCATTGATAAAAACAAGCTTTACCAGTAAAACCTTAGTAGTATTTTTGTATCAGCTTAGAAGTTTTTTAATTTCTTAGTACCAATTGAAAAAAAAAAAAATTCTTAAATGTCTGGCCTGCTGAAATCAATCTATAGTTAATTCAGCGTTTCTTTCTAAGAACTACAATCGTGAACTTTCAGTAGCGTGACCAGTGGCAGATAGCAGAGGCTGCTGGCCGAGTGCTCTGATAGATTTGTTTTCAGCCTTTGTTACTGGACATGCACGGCACGGGCGACGCCGTTTTAAGTGTTGGATTGAGTTCGCTGTGCCAAACATTCTGGTTTTCGTTTCTCCGTGGCTTATTTTCTACCATACGCGCTGTAAAAAATACCATCTATGGGCATTCTGCGCTCTTAATGAAAAACTGGCTGACGCTGGTATCAATTTCAGCCGAACACCAGTCAGCGCCGGTTGGCTCAAAATCATCCAGTTCTGGGTGGGCTATTTCCTACTACTTACTACGTCTTTTCTACTACAACTTCGTAACTCAGTTACAGTAAGATCAGAACAAGAGCTGCTGTTAACTCTAAAACATGAACATCAAATGTACTAATCAATGCACCACATAGTAAAGGTAAAATGTAAATAAGTCTGGATAACATTCACATGAAACAACATGTTACACCTCAGCTTGGTTTTCATAAAAGAATATATATATATATATATATATATATATATATATATATATATATATATATATATATATATATATATATATATATATATATATAAAAAGTTCAAACTTCCATGACTATTGACAGTTCTGTATCAATCTGTCATTTCTGCTTAGTGGTGCTGCACAACCAGTGTCAAACAAGGAAGACTTTCAGAATTATGTAAAACATTATCTACATTTCCAACACATGACCTCCTGCTATCGAATGGGTGATCACTCACTGAAAAAAAAGAAGCCCATGTGCTCCAACTCGCATTCAAATCCACATACAGCGGATGAGCTCCAACCTCAACAGAGAGTCGAGCCTTCCACTAGCACCTGAACGTATTCAGTCCTAACTTGTCATTTCCATTCTTAACTTTACTCTCCTCCAAAGGGAAGAAAACACTGCAACCATGGCTTCCAAGGGGGAAAAAAAAGAAAAAGAAAAAAAAAAACACCACTGTGTCACAAGAGCAATAAAAGAAGGGCAACATTTGTTTTGCTGCAGCAAAATTACATCTGACAACCCTGAGCTATGTCAGTAAGATCTACATTGTTAGACATAGCATTTATTAAAGCGGCAAACCCATACCATCACATGGCATCCATCACACACACACATTTTCAGATGGCAAAAAAAGGGGAATATTTTCCATACAAGACAACATTTTCACATCTACAAACACACAAATTCACGGGAACTTTATAAAATATCTTACCTGTGAATAGTCAAAGTCGGAGAGTGGTGCTATGCTTTTGATGTATTCAATTCTGAATTGGTTCTCTGGATTTGCTAGCGGAACTGGGGGTATTAAAGTGCTCATCGCAGACACTATAGTCTACAAAGCAGAAGTTGCGGGAGAGAGAGAGAGGAAAAAGCATTAAGCAGGATGAATAGAGGAGAAAAAATGATCATAAGCCTCTTTAATAATCAGTAAAATGGGATTGCAGTGAAATTAAGTGTAACAACATAGTAACTGAGAACATTTGGTAGGCGATGCGGAAGAAACTCACCACTATGGCATCCTTCACGTTTTTCCGAATATCTTGAACTTTCTGTTTCTTTTCTCTGCATGGGGACAGAGCAAACATGTGAAGAGAGCAATTAGAAAATCATCAACCATGGCCAATTATGATACATCTATCACTGTTATAATTAAGTTATAATAAAGGCAAAGCCAGGTTCGATTTAATAGTTATTTATAAAACCTTACTTTGAAAGAAAAAGGATCTATTCTCTAATCAGTGTTTAGACGGGATGTAAGCGATATCCTGCTGTTCATATAGAAGTATTGCATCATGGAAAGCTAAGATGTATAAGCCCACCTTCATTAACAACAGAATTTTTATTTTTTTATTTATTTTTTTTAGGAATTAACTACCAAACGCAAGTTATTACATATACCCGCTTTTTTGCCCCTTTAACGTTTACAGTCAGAGCATTTTTTTTTAAATATTAGTTCCAGCTCTGTGTTATATGCCCCACCTCGTTTACGGCAGCGGCAACACAATCCAAAGATGCGTGTGTTTAGCCCTATTTGTCAATCCAAATATTTGATTCATAGAATAATACATGTTCTGCCTGGTTTCAGTCAGCTGTAACGTCCCCTCCTTCAGAAAGTTTGTACGTCTCTTCTGGTCCATGCCGAAACCAGGTAGGTCCTGGTCAGGCTTTAGATTTTTTTTACATCGCAGGTGTGCAATTTACAAGTGAGATTCTCAGAACTTGCTTAGGCTAAGGTTTTTTATTGCTCAGCATCTTTTATGGGTTGTAAACTTGGCCAACATCACTTATCATCTTGAGCCACAAGTTCCTATGCACCAGAGGAGAGAAAGTCAAATCCAAAGGTAAAGGTACATAGGGTACCTTTCTCAATCTTAAACCAGTAAGATTATCATATTCTAAAATAACCTGACTCCCATTGAGAAACCGTGTTTGTGTAGTATATATATATATATATATATATATATATACAGTTACATGACTCTGACCTGCTCCAGGCCTGTTTAAAACAAACCACTGTTAAGATCAATGCCATGCAAGGCCTTGCAGCAAAACAAATCGTCAATAGGCCTGTTTCGATCACAACCTTTCACTCCCTTACATGAATCAGGAAACTGTGAATTATTTGGCATCTCTGTGACACCGAGATCCTCACATATGTCTGATAACTGTACACGGAAGGGAAGAAAGGGAGGCATTAGCTGCTTTGCATGGGATACTGGGCCCAACAGGCGCTGCAGTGCCTTGGGAAAATCCATTCACGGGGCTGTTTTCTGGCCTCGACAGTGTTATCCGTGGGAAGGGAAGCCGTAAAAAATAAGCATTTGGGTTATTTTGGGGGGTGTGGGGGGGGTTAATGTTGCTATTTAATAAGCGTATTTGAATAGCACTCACTCTGCGTTGAAGCCGTTGACGTGTAGAATCCTCATCTGCTTCACAATGGTGCTTTTTCCGGACTCTCCCGCACCTTCGAAAACACACCAAAAACAAATGCACATCATTATCGCTAAATAGCCACAAACGGTGGCATCCTGGCCAGGCTAAAGACCCATAAACGTTTGGGACATAAAGCCAGTTAATTTCAGGCTTTGGAGCCTCGCTTGCATCAATATCCACCCCCATGACATATTATTGCAAGCGCTGTCAAATGGGGCTACGTGTTCGGTAAACGAAAGGGATTACGGTTAGCTTACATTTCAGATAGCCAGCGCATATAAAAATCAACCTTACCGAGTAATAACAGCCTGTGTGTGGCTTTATATGCTTGTCTTTCCTTTTGTAACTGCTTTTCTATCTTCTTATTAGCTTCTCGTTGTGCCTTTTCGTCGATGCGTTGATCTTCAGTCTTGCTGTTGCCCAAACAACCCATCTTCCGTCGCCCTAACCCTTCCTCTTGGAATCGTAAAAAATATTTTTTACAAAACGACACCTGGAATGATACCGTGGTTTGAAGAAAAAAAAACAACAACAACAGCAAAAGAATGGGTCTACGGTTAAATAAAAAAAAGGGGGGGGAAAAGAAAAATCTCTGCGAGGCTTCTCCGTCGGAGGGAGGAATATGTTCCCCGTTACAATTCCGCTTCAGCCGCAGCCGACCGTCATCCGAAGCAACGAAGAATAACGACTCGCTTCAACGAAGAATCATTTAAAAATAGATATAAAAAAAATAAGAAAAGAGAGAGGGGGGTAAAATCTCTGAAAATCCAGCCAGCAGCCCCTCTCCTCTCTCTCTCTCTCTCTCTCTCTCAGTGTTTTTTTTTTCTATCTGAATTTCTATCAGTATTTCTGTCTCTTTAACTCAGCACTGCCTCTCTCTGTGGCACCAGGAAGTAGCCGCGGACCGCGGAGGTGGAAAACAAACCTGCGTTAAACTGTAACATTAACAACCCCGCGCCCCAAGTAGCATTTTATAACTCGCGTGGTGAAGCGAGAGGAGCCATTCCCCGGTTTTAGTCCTTCGCTATCTTCGGTATCAAACTAATCAGTAAAAAGGGGTGGAAGCCCTGACGCCTCTCTGGTGCTTTACGAGAGGGGCTGGGTCTCTTCTACTTGCTGGCTCCCAGTCTGTAAGGTGGCCCTGACCCTGACTGGCAACCCGTTTACAGTGTGTCCCGTGTAAGCACTAAGTTTTACTCCACTCAGGTTTGGCAGCACATTACTGTAGTCGTGAATCTAAAGTATGCTCCGACGTCATAATCAACAGTATGTGGGCTCCTTGTGTGTTTACAGTGCAGCAGCTGTATTGTTTGATCAGTGCTGTTCTTGCAATGTGCAGGAAACACACACATGTATGACCTATTTCATTCATTTAAGGCTGTTTCAGCTTGTACATTGAAAGACTAAGATTATTTTAAAAGGATATATATGATAAAATGCAACGACTGTGCCTTATATAAAATCACCTCCACCCCAACCAGCCTTCTGTGCTAATGTGTGTGGTAATAATACAATAATGACTTGCACAGTAACACAACTGGTTCATATTGAGCGCTGTTACCTGAGAACACCCCTATATGTTTGTTTAAATAGTACTGCCGTATTTACTTAAGTAAAGGATCTGAGAACCTCTTTCACTACTGCAGTAACAAAAAGGTAAAATAACAACTGCAGCTCAGATGTACAACTGTTTGAAGTGGAACAAATATTAAGTAAGAGCAGACAAGTCCTTCATTCAAAATTATTATTAAGATCGAGATTGGAAAGTACCAGGATCACATCACACACTTCAAGCGTAAAGCAAGTTCTCACAGAATCTCACATTTCAGAACAACATTCGTTTTACCACTTCAAGTTACTGAAACATTAATGTGACCATAACTTCACTGCTGCTGCTGTTAAACCCGGAGTTAACCTTTATTGTTTTATACAATACACTGCTGGCTAGGCTGACGTTCTCCCCCTGGGGCAACAACCTCAGTCCCATCTCAACCAAAAATGATCTCCTGGGACTTATTTGTTATTACATTTGACAATATAATCTGAAAATGGCAAAGTTATTCATCACTGAAATGACTGAGTAAAGGTAGTCAAGTAAAAATGCAACATTTTCTTTCAAATCCCATGAAAAAAAAGTCAGTTTTCAAATACAGGCACCTCAAATGTGTCCTGTAGTAGGTATTGAGTACATGTACTGACTTATCCAGCTGTACTTATGTGTGATTTTCATCTGTAACAGTCAGGTCTCAGTTATGAAAAAACAAATGTCATGATTATTTAGGTTTAAACTGAAATCACGATTAGTTAAAACAATTCCCCAATGAGTTTTGAATGTTGCATTTATCAACTTAAAACAAAAATGTTGAAACATGTTTTAATGTTTTTTCCAATAAAGTGTTGGATCTCTTAAAAAAAAAAAAGGTAAATATTTATATAAATACAAATAAAAAGGAACAGCAGTGTACTGCTGTTTGACGATCGCTTGCAAATAAGCAATAAAAAAAAAAAAAAAAAAATCCAGTCAGTATCTCAGTCCAAGATTATTAAGGGCAGGCCCACCGTCACGGCCCAGAACTAACAGAAAACAAGACAAACTTCAGGGGAAATAAGAATGATTCAGGCCAACACAGTAAACACTGGTAGGGCTGCTCAAATGTTCCATCAAACGTTTTCAGCCAGAAACACCAACACGACTGTGAGCGTGATATTAATTAAGTAAATGACTGCACATAAACGAGAGGAAGGAAGTCACCTACAGACGAGTGGCGTCTCGGCCCAGAGCACAGCTGTCATTAAGAGCAAAACTCATACAACTGTTGCAAAAAAAAAAAATCTTAATTATAGTAGTTGTTTTGTGGTTATTGGGAGCTAAAATTAAAAAAAATGGGAGAAAAAAAATCCCAATTAAAATGTGATGAACTGTGCAGCCCATGAATGAAAAAAAATGTTAAAGGAACGTTGCGCTTCCATAGAGCTGGATGTTTCCAGGAAGTGTAACAGTGTTTGAAGCAGAGGCCGGAGGACTGAACTCTCCTCCTTTCTGTGTCTACTGACAGTGGTTCTGTGCGACATTCAGGGGTCGACCGGTCCAGACCTCTGACAGGGTGGCTGTGAGCGGAGGGACGTATGCCTGTGCAGACGGTCCCTTTCAAACACTTTCTTTACACTTACAAGAATAGCATTACTGCACAGGGACCCATCATTAAAGTGCAACAACACTTTCTGAGTCTCATCAGAGGCTTAAAATAGCCACTCATTTTGACGTAGCTCAACTGCAACAAGTGTTAACATTAACTCCCATTTTGTAGCAAACGCATGTCCCCGTTCTCACTTAAAACTGCTTCAGTTCACGTCCCTTTGGTTCCAAATGAAAGTTTGCGCTCCTTCCCGTCTAATAATAGAGCTGGGGTTGAACGTTCCTATAATGTGCGGGGTAAACACGAAACATCCTCTGCCAAATAAATGTCACAACTAATAAGTACAAATCATGCACAAAATTAGTTCAAAGCGTGTTAAATCTGTAATGTACATAAAGTAATTAGGTAACTGCACTTAAAAACATTTACAATGTACCCTAAAGGAGTTGGCCAATTTCTGAGGCTTTTGAGGTTTGAGGTTTAGTTAAATTGGGTATTTCCTTGTCATTCTACTTTGTGCTTTCACTTGCTTAAATAGGTCTACCGCAGATAATAGAAGTTTTACTGTGCTGCTTTGCTTTCACTCAGATGGCCGGGTTACTTCTTTATTGTACAGCTTTGAATAAAGATTAGAAGTAAAAAAGTTCTCGATTCAAGTGAAAGTTTTGCCAGACAGTATCTCTGTCTCTTTTAAAGTGTTGAACCAAGCAGGGTGTTATTGCAGTTATCCTTTTACAGATGTAACCGATGGTTTAATTCAATGTAAAGCTTGTATGCATTTGCAAAGCCTCGATGAGTGTGGTTCCTGGGAACATGTGGCTGAATTAACCCATTATTACCTGATGCAGCACCTGTGTGACATCACCTTTCCAGCCTGGAGCAGCACAAACGGTGCAAAAATGGCTAAATGAAGGGGCTAAAGATTTAACCTCCCAGATTGGTTTATTTGCTGTTTTTGTTTCTTAGTTCTTAGAGAAACAGATGAATAAGTTGCCTTGGGTTTTTTTTTTTTTTTTTTTTTTTTTTTACTGAAAAGCTTTAAGTTCTTAATCCTGAGGCTGAGTATTTCTTAATCAAGATCTCAGGTCAGAAGCTAAAAAACTCATAAAAAAAGTGCTTTAAAACTTCACTGAAAAAAATAAATAAATAAAAGTTTTTAAAAAATCTGTCCTCGAGATTTTTTTTAGTGTATGAATAATACAGGCTAATTAAAAAAACAAAAAAAACAAAATCATCTTTGTCATCAGCTCTTCCATGAACACGACCAAAAATAACAATAAAACTGCATATTTACATGTTACATATTTAGGCGTCAGTGATATAATACAGTTACTCGGCACAAAATGAGGATTTTCATCCCTGTTTTCCTCAGTAATGTTGATGATGGTATTTCAGATTCACCCGGGTTTCTTTGACTGTTGTAAAAACAACAGTAAGTGACATCTGCAGATTAACCTGAGGGCCAGCTGTCCTTTAAGGATATACAGGATGAATTTAATGGGAAAATGAACAATATCTGAAAACACGACACATTTTACTCGACTTTCCTCCACTTTTTGACTTTCAACGATGATTGATTAACAATCTTAACCCCTTTTGCGCCACAGTAAACAACCCAGACTCAGTCTGAGGAGCAAGAATCATATTGATAAAGCATCAGTGGGCCGACTTTCAGCTCTGACGAGCAGCGGCTTTGTTTCAAGAGGGGCTCGCAGGTCTAACAGACTAGAGAAAAGGGTCACAGCCTCTGCGTTATAAGTGGCTCAAATTCAACTCCTGATCTACTTGGAGGTCTCGATTTCCATTTACTGCATCGACACAACTCAGAAACCCTAGAAGTGACAAACCGAAGTCACCAAGAGTCACACGGAGCAAAGTTCCACTGTCACCTAAGAATGGCACGAGTGGAGATAAAAATGCCATTTAGATCTGTTACATCACCATACAGTCTAAATCAGCCTCGACACAAAATACAAAGTCCATAGAGCGTGGCACTGGAATATGTTAATAATAGCTTTGCCGGTAAGAAAAGAAAGAGCCCTATGGACTTTACTTTGCATGAAATTCCAAATTAAGCACACAGTGCAACAGTGATGTTATAAGGACACGGTGAACACACCTGCCTGGCATACGGTGAGCCCCACCTTCGCAAATAGAAAGAGATGCTCAGGATAAATAATTACTCAGTGCAATCCTCTGTTTACTCATTAATATTTACCTGCTAATACATACCAGATAGATGAACGTTAAACTACAGACCACCACAAGAAGAAACATTTGTCTCCAGGATGTCTTGAAAACCAGTTTTTTTTTTTTTTAATTCAACTAGATCCCACTTAACTTTTGTCGATACTTACTGTAAACAGACAGAAAAATATTCTTTAAAAACCTTTTAATGACCTTTGTTAAAGCTTCATATCTAAAGAAAAAAAAGGGGACAGTTGTACAACAACAGCTTCACTCTGGTGGTAAAAGTCTTGCTTTTGTAGAGGAAACAGAAACTGTGCTGCGAGCGTCTGCGTTGGGCTTGCTGTGGTTTCCTCTCAAACTAAATGTGGCGTGTTTCGTCAAGGTTGAACTTTTCATTAACAATCATTGCGATTTACTTTGAGACCACGGCTGTGTTGTTTGCAGGTGACGACCGCAGTAATCTCTCTATCTTTATGTTCATTAAAAAGCACTTAATAAAACTTTTCACGGGCTACTAAACAGCGCAAGGCAACCATGAATGATTATTTGTGAAAGGTGTAAATATATATATATATATATATATGCAAAGACAATGCAAATACTAGTTTCCTGGAGTTAAATTAGTACAAAAAGGTGTGCATCATGCAAATCAACTCTGAAACTCTCACATCACCCACAGTGATGTTACAATAAAGCCACTATCAATAATCTCTACCACTGATAACAGGAGAAGAAAATCCAGTCTCCCCACCTTAAAAAGCAAGGTCAAAACTAGTGACTGATCCAGATCGCCCTCTAGTGGTCAAAGGCAGAACTGCACACAAGCAGTGGCTGCTGTCAGCTTCCTATGAATGATACACAAATGGATTTTGCAGCATAAATTATCATCCTTTTATGGAAGCGCTGTCTGATATTTATATATAGCTTGCTCCAGCTTCCTCTATGCTGATATGTCATGACTTATTTTTTATTTCAATTCCACAGTTTTTAAAAAAATCAAGTTTGTTGTTGTTTGAAATTCATTCTTCTGAGTTTGACCCCAAAGTTCTGTTTTCACATCAGTTTGCTGACAAAGGAAAATCACAACTTATTTTAAGAAAATTAATACAGTGTAGAATGTCAATAACAAGATAAAGGAATGATTTTGAAATAAATTAAAGTATTTGAGTAATTTCTTTAAACAATTAAAAAATAAAAACAAAGAAGATGTTAAAAATGAGCAACATTGTGCTGGTTTTGCCTCCTAAAATTATTTGCCAATTTTGCATTTGATAACAGCGACAGATTTTAAACCTACGGAGAACTATATTACAGCAAACTACTGCACAGCAGGTCAGAAACAAGTATTTAATGCAGAAGTTCCTCCAGTCTTTCAGAAGCACAGATGAGGAGGAGTTCACCACCATGAAAAAGCTGCATGCCAAAAGAATCCAGCTCAATTAAAAGGGATTAAGGGCTTTGAAAAAACAAAAATCAGTATTTGTACAATGCCGGTTTACAACAAAGTCACCCCATAGCAAGGAAAACTGTCCTTTGGTTTGACAAAACAGAATCTAAAAAGACTTTTGTTAATCACGGTTTTCACTTATAAGCTAAAGAGGAGAAAGAACCATCCAGCTCAACAACAGCATCTTTAACACTATAGTAATGCATTATTCTACATACCATGGGGAACTTTTGAACAGCTAACACTGAACTATATATATAGATATATACACAGAGGTTTTGTTGTCATCCAGATGGTATCTTCCAGGCCTCGCTTATTTTAGCATGACAATGCCAAACCCCCATTCTACATGTATTACACGGCTCATTAGTAAAAGAGTCTAGACGCCAAACTGGTCTGCCCGCAGTCCAGACTGCATTTAAAGAACCCTTGTTGCATAGTGAGACATATATATATATATTTGTCTCATTATGCAACAAGGGTTCTTTAAATGCAGTCCAGACTGCATTTAAAGAACCCTTGTTGCATAGATAGATAGATAGATAGATAGATAGATAGATAGATAGATAGATAGATAGATAGATAGATAGATAGATAGATAGATAGATAGATAGATAAAAAGAAAAGTAAAGAGTTACATGGAGAAGATGGAGCTTTTGAATGATGTAGATTCATATGTAGATCCCAAAGACTGCATCTCTGATCCCATCTGCTTGTGTTTTCTTTTCTCGTTTGCAGTGTGAGTGAATATAAAGTTCGGGAGTTACAAATCTCTCAAATCACGTGTGGCTTTTTACAAATGGATGGTTGCAGGACTTGCAAGTGTTCAGGCCAAGTAAGTTCTTCTAAGCACAGTCTCTTGAATTCAGGTGTGTGGGCTCAGAGGCGTCTTCATTTGTGCTTCACTTAGTATCTGTTTTGCACAGCTTGACTGTGTGAACTAATGTGCACATGGAGAAAGAAACTCTGACTCTGCAAGAATTTCTAAGAGATATACTTCAGTTTTGTTTTTAGGTTTAAAATCACTGCATTGTTATGCAATATAACCTCAAGTGACCGGGGTGATCACATACATGACATGTGTCAAACACAAGGCCCGCGGGCCAAATGTGGCCCGCTACGTCATTGTATGTGGTCCTCGAGAGCTTGTGCATTATTGGCTTAAATTTTAAACCAATATTTTCAGACTTAAAAATAAGTTTACACCACTTTAAAGCGCATATTGACAAGAAACTGAATCATCTCCCATAATGCATTTAGTCATTACCCACAACGATAACAGTATATCACCATGAGCAAGACATCAAGACAATTTTCAGAATTGATGGACTTGAGAAAAATCTCTAGCTCTAACATGTCCAATAAAAGAAAAAATGATGCACAAGGAAGGCAGCTTCATGAACGATGGGAAAATGAATACAAGTTTGTATCTCAGTGAAAATGAGTCTGACACCCCTGACATAAATGGTTGTGTGCCTCTCCGGTTGGTCTGCATCCATTGATGCTGCCCCCTGGAAATCAAAGGGCCCTTACAAACCGGCTTCCGCGTGGAAACGTTTCCCGCTTTTCCCAGTTTCCCCGGTGTTGTGCATGTAACCGCCACGTCCCAGGAAGGAGAAAACTCAGATAACCCCACTTTTTTTTTCCCCACCTTGAGACAAAAAAAAAAAAAAAAAAAAGAGGATGAAAAGGAGTATGATATCAGAGAATTTCTAACAACTTTCTGGTGGCGTCTCACGTGCGTCACCACAGAAAACACGCGAGAAAATGGAGCGGAGTTCGTCTGCACGCATGTTTTTTCTCTCTACAAAAGTTAACGTTGTCGAGATGTGGGGGAAAAAAAGAGGGCTCCCGGAGTCTTGGAGCAGGAAATGAAATCAGGCGCGACATCACGGCCCGATTCTGGAATGACTGAAACAGCCGGATGCACGCGAGCACGCTCGAGCCAAATTGATTCAGGCCAAGGTTACGAGCAAATTAAAACGGTTGAGGGAGACGTCCCGACAATGTAAACAGCATTTTTCTTGTTGTCTTGGCTCGTCCTGCCGCACAGTGCGTGTCT
Organism: Hirundichthys speculiger; assembly: GCA_018398805.1. NCBI lineage: Eukaryota > Metazoa > Chordata > Actinopteri > Beloniformes > Exocoetidae > Hirundichthys > Hirundichthys speculiger. The sequence continues at coordinate 755,957 of JAGFBZ010000877.1, read as the reverse complement.
TACTAATACTATAAAAAAATACCAAGAGGACTGAAACAGATGAACAGATGGCTCCGTTCCCACCACAAAACCTAACACGTAGCTACCAACATGGAGGATTTCCCCGGACTGCAACACCGTGCCACGACTAAATCCCAAACTCTGTTGGCCTCAGTCAAGCACGGAGCTTAAATTATCTACCAATCACCTGCATTTTGTTTTTATTTACAGTATTTTAATGGGGACGGGTTGGAGTTCCTGGAGTTAATGTGCGGTTGGAGGACTTCAACGTGCAGTGTTGTACCTGAACACGTTTCATTGAACGAAAGTTCATGAACTAGTTCATATTTTGTGTGAACGTGAACGGAGCGGGTTCACCTTCCCCTTCAGGAGTGTGGGGCCTGAACGAGTTCATTTGAGCAGTTGTGAACGACGCTCTTTGAAGTTCACGCACGGTCAAAACCGTGCCAGGTTTCCAGCGAACCCCAATTTAAAATACACCACAAACGAGCCTAATGTGTATCTGCAGAGAGCAATCAAACATGGCAACACGAGCTGTCGCTTCTGTCACGCTAACAATTGCGTCAAACATTTAAAACAAGCATGGAGGAAGATGAAAGCTGCAGTTGCCCAGAGGAGCGCCCCGACTCCTGGGGGGGAAATGAAATATTGAAATGGGGGCACCTTAAGTACCTGTTTTTTTCTTATAATAAAGACCATTTGGCAGCAAGTTTTTACTCATATTTTAAATATGCTGTAGAGCAGTGATTCTCAAAGTGTGGGCCGCGGCCCCCTGGTGGGCGGCCTTGGGACTGCAGGTGGGCCGTGAGAGGTCATTAAAATTAAACAAATGTGTTTTATGTTTTTAATTACTGTAAAATATTCATGACATGATTTAGAAAACATTAAGAAGTAATAAAACAAACCAGTTAAGTGTTATTCTACTGTCATCTTAACTTAATATGACAAGTGTCACCTTATTCGTTGACCCCTTACATTAATATCGGATCATGGTTCCTTGTCCTGTATCATACAGGACTACAGGACTACAGGACTGTGATCAACATACAGGCTGTATGTTGATCACAGTTGTGATTAAAGGTTTCGGTGGGCTGGGGAAATTTTTCACATTTCAAATTGGGCCTTGATATTCTGAAGTTTGGGAATGGCTGCTGTAGAGAGAAGCTGAAACGGAAATTACAGTTTTACATGGGCTGTCCCTTCAATGCTAATGTGAACCCTGGTTGGTTAAGGATTCAGAATTGGACCAACAGTTTTCGACAGTTAAAATGGATAAAATAATTGCCGTTTGTGGTGGTGTAGTATATGGGCAGTGGTAATCATTTTGGCAAATAATTGCTCGCAGCAACATTGAAAAAAAATGTTGTTTTTTTTTTTAAATGAACTAAAAATTAACTATTGAGTTCATTTTTGAACTATTTGAACTATTTAGATTATTTTTTGAAATGGTGAACTGAACTAGTTCATTTTAATTTCTATGAACTATGAACTTAACTAGTTTGTGTGGAAAGTGAACTTGCCCAACACTGTCAACGTCTCAATGTGACACTTCTAAGCATCACTAGGTGCCATGTTTGATCCATTTAAGTCTCTTCCTGCCTCTGCGTGTGTAAATATACAGTTTTTGAAGACCTGAGATGCTTTACTTTAATAAGAGGCAAATTATGATTTCAAAGTCTGACAAAAGTGCTTATTTCTTTTATTGTTATTCCTATTTTTGGACCAATAGCATTCTTATATCACAACAAAAAGCAGCCTCACTGGATCTGCACATCCTGAGGAGACTAAGCGGCTTGCGATCAGTTCCCAGGAAAAGAAAAGTTGCATTTCAGAAAGGAAGCATAGATTTGATGAAGCCGTCACTTGTTTATGTATATGCTACACTTGAACACACAGGCTTTCTGGCTGGGTAAAGATAATTAGTGCCAGTGGACTGTTACAACAAACCTAATAATAACTTGAACTTGAAAGAATTCTTTTTCTGCATAAAAAAAATCTTCTACACTTGTTTACTGGCCCAGACAATAATTGAAGCATGCACTGTATAAACGAGGCACACATCCAAATGATATCAAGCTAAATTTAACCTCCCTTGAAATGTTTTTTCCTGGAGCCGGAGAGAGAACTTTACAGAAGTCTCGGCTGGGACAGAGGCTCTCGATAAACCGTAAATTACACGGTAAGCGAACATGGAGAACGAGCCCCGTGCAGCGTCCTTCCGACGCGCTGCCATTCCCCCTCAGTGAACCGATGTGAGGCAGTGAGCACCGTGACCGCGCCATCAGCGTCATTAATATGACAACAGCTCCTGTTCCAGCACCTCCCGCCGGTGACTGCGTTAACTGGGAAGTCGGTGAGGAGCAAAGTTCAGGAGTGGTCAATGATAAAACTCTTTCAGACAGAAGCAAAGTTCAATCGGCCCTACTTGTGCTCGCGGAGGAGGGACGGCGGGCCTGTGCTGCGTGCTCCAGCACATGAGTAAGATTTTCCTAAATACGCTTTCGCACGCAGGACGGTGGCTTCGAGAAACAAACAAATAATAAAACAATACTTGACAGTGAGTGCGGCATTCCAGTAAGCTGTTCACTGGCCTGTCCGCGACTTGTTTTTCGGTCATTTCGGTCGACCAGACAACGTTGCTGACAGGCCCCGCTGTTCGAGCTCACCGAGGTGATAAGGCTGAGGTCTGAAAAGGTCAGTTCGCCACATCTAGGAAAGCTGCAACAGGTACCATCACCGGCTGGTGCTGAATCTGATCCGCAGGACCAAACAAAGCAACTTCCCCTCCAAAAATAGGAGGAACTTGCTCTCCATTTGCCATGTCAAATTCTTGTAGTTAACTATAAAGTCTATAACGTTTATACAGGCGGCTTAGGCCTCAAGGTCTCTTAATTCGTTTTTTTTTTTTTTTCTTGTGCGTGTTAGGGCCCCAAGTAATAGCTCACTGATCAATTACCTTTGATTTTTAACTCAAAATATATGAAACTCTGGGGCTGCCCCAGTGGCGCAGTGGGTAGAGCAGACAGCCCTTGTACAATTCTCATGCGACTGGTCACGGGTTCAATTCCCAGATGACCCTTTGACACCCTTTCCCTGTTCTCTTTGCCTCCCACTATGAATTAAAGGCCACTGGTGCCAAAAAAAAAAAAAAAAAAATATATATATATATATATATATATATATACATACACACACATTAGGGTTGCAATGGTACAGGTGGCTCACGGAACGGTCCGTACCTCTGTTTTTTGTGTCACGGATTCGGTACGGTTTCGATATGTGTTTTGTGCATAAAGTGACAATTCATTTCTCTAAAATGATTTATTTATTTTGATTCTCAGAACAAGTTCCAAATAGTTTCAGTGTTGAACTAGAAAAGCACTCGGAGAGCGCAGACCTCAACCAAGTGCAACAGTTCCCCCAAATAGCGATTTACAGATTGCGATAAAATCCGTGTTCTGGATCAGATCCGGATCAGCCTTTGAAATTTGATAGAGGTTCCCATTGTCAATCCCTGAGTCAAATTTCATTAGTTTTATATTATGTTATGTTATGTTCAGGTATTTATCTGAGGTGGCACGGTAGGTTTGTTGAAAAGCCTTCTCTATGGACAGTTGTTGTTTTGCTGCCGTTACCTTTCCAGGGTGTACGGAAAGCGTAACATCAGGATGATTACGCTGGAGATGCGGCTTGTGTTTCCGTTTGAGTACGGGACATGTCTCAAGCAGCGTTTACAGACTGTGAAGTTTCTGTGTTTTTTTTTTTGTTTATTTTGTTTTGTTCTTCCCATTTCCTGCGTCTATGAGCTGCAGCCAACCGGCCAAAGTGTGATAGGAGGCAAGTGGACATTGACAAGCAGCGGCAGACCTGTTGCCTAAAAGGCACACACGCTCACGTGCAAGTCCAATGCAAAATTATTGGAACATAAATCCTGCGGGACATAAAAGCATATTGTCCCGTGCAGGTCGTAACGAACGGTTCGGTATTTTACTGAGAACTGTTGCATCCCTAATATATATATATATATACAGTCATGGAAAAAATTATTAGACCACCATTTTTTCTTCACTTTCTTGTTCATTTTAATACCTGGTACCACTAAACATCATCATGTGACTAAAACAGACAGAAAAGAAAACACTGAATGCATAAAAGCAGTGTTTTTGGCAGTACAATGCCATAGCTATTGATGTAAAAACTTAAGTGATTAAGGTTATAATCAAGAAAACCATGGAAAATGGTAAGATATCAGCTCTTAAATAAAACTCTTATGAGCAATCTTTGTGGTTATCGTTATATTTGTCCAAACAAATGTACCTTTAGTTGTACCAGGCATTAAAATGAACAAGAAACTGAAGAAAACAAGGGTGGTCTAATAATTTTTTCCATGACTGTGTATATATATATATATATATATATATATATATATATATATATATATATATATATATAATTATCTATAAATTACAAGAAGTATTTAAAGGCATCAAGAATCTTGCAAATGTGTCTAAATTTTATTATAACAATCCATCCTGCATGGTGACTAACATACAGATGGACATTCGGTGTGGAGTTCACCCTGCTAAAAAAAAAAAAAAAAAAAAAAAAAAAACTTTCAAAAACACCCGCACAGCCACTGAATGTACAGTGACAACAACACCTATTAATTATGGGTGCAAAAAGAAAAAACAAAGTTATTTAAATTGAATCATTTACATGACTGGATTTGTAAAATATGCAGAAAAGGTGATGCATGTCAATTAAATATTCCCAAGACTGTCATTTTGTTTTTACAGTCCAAAAATAGACAGTATTCAAACTAATATTACTGATGACTACAGGTAGTTCTTGGCATGGGGTCATGGGGTCATAGGGCCACAGGGTCAGTACCCCTGTCCTGTCATTTACCCCATCAGCATCCAGATTATAGATGGAGACAGTTCCATGCCCAAGCAATTACTAATGCAGTAAATAGGAATGTCCACTATCCATAAAGCTTACAGAAGAGGGTTTTGAAGGATTCTGCAGGAGACTAACCTACATTCAACTAATGTTACCCTTTAATGGCACTGGATTGCTGCTTTAAGACACAAAACGCGTTTATTTAACATGTAAGCAACACAGCTAGAGGGAGAAAATGTAATCAGACAAGCATTTAAATACCATAAAATTAACGCTGACCAATATTCAGACTAATTTGTGCTGAACAGGATATTTAAGAACACCTAGTCTTTTCTTCATCCTCATTTGTCTCATCAGTTCTAATTTCTTTATCCTAACGGTTCAGAGCCACAGGACTCTCAGCAGTCTGGACGAGGAGCCTGTTGGAAAGTCTTGAACTAGAACTGCACAGATGTTGATATGTCCACTTCTCTCGCCCACTGCTGCCCAAAGGGGAAAAAGGGGTTGAGAAACAATTTTTATACAATAACCTGCGGAACCAGCCGTAAAAGTCAACAGCGTTGACTGACCGACCCAGTGCTGCGGTGCACATCCCGTCGGCCTGCAGAAGTTCCTGCAGCCAACCCTGCAACCATCCCTGCAGCCGTCCCTACAGCCGTCCCTGCAGCCGTCCCTGCAGCTGCAGCAGAGCATCCTGGCGGCTGTTGGCCCACATGTAACTTATATTCCTGTGATCAAGACAAGACAACAACTAATCACATGAGGTGGGCCGACAGCTCGAGAGCCGTGCTCACTTTGGCGTGTTGGAGACGTTCAGAAAGACCACCCTACGGCTAAATTAGTGGGCTCCAAAAATGAGCATGTTGGTTGCATTTAGTACGTGAAAAAATATTTACTGAACTGCTGCCACTCAGCTTTAACAAAAATTGACAAAAATTGAGTTAATCAGCCTCTACATGTTAGATATTTATTTACTTGATGGCATGAACGTTGGCATTTCACTGTCGCAAATACTAATCCGTGCACTTCTCTGGCAGCGCTGTGTTTGACAGTATCTTGTAGAGTGAAAATGTAAAATTGGTAAGAAATTTTACTGTTATTATTACTAGGGCTGGGCAACGATTAAAATGTTTTTTAATTGGGATTAATCGCATGATTTCCCTGATTAATCACGATTAATCGCATTGTATATGGAAAATCAAATAATGAATTCAAAAGTAGCGTAAAGGTCACTTTTATTTAAATGTTCTGCTGCCATATGAACTAAAGTGCCATAACATTTGTTGTTCAAACACTTAACATCAGCACTTGTCAGTAACACATATTTAGTGTAAATCTCATCTTAAAAAATGTCAAATAAAATAAAGCTTATTGCCACTGCCAGGGCATTAATGCCTTCCTATTTTTTTTTATGAATAATAAAAAAAAACTCTACCAACAAAATCCTAACAATCTAGAGGCCACAATCAGAACATTAAAACAGGTAATTTCTGAGGTAACGGCAGAAACTTTTAACAGGGAGTTCAACTTGGCAGTTGTTACAAATAACCTTGTTTCTGTTGAATCCTCCGTCTGGGAGAACTTTAAAATAAAAATGTCCATGTAAAAGTTCTGTAACTTTATCGATCCGTAATTATCTGTGAATCATTTGTTTTTTTCATTTGCAATTGTCAATGAAAAATGTAAAAAATAAAAAGTGACTTTTTTTCCATTTTTTAAAGCCTGTTTTTTTATATTTCAATTTTAGCAAACAGGCCAAGGGACTGAATTTGTTTTTAATATTTTATTGTCTGGTTTATGTGACCCAGAAATGGCTTTGTTTTATAATCAAGGAATAGAGCCGCACTGAAGTAACCAGCTAGAGAACAGCAGGACAGTGAACCCATGGGGCAGATCTGATGATAAATGGAGGAATGACGCGATTGTCTTGAACAAAGGGATTTGAAAGTTTTTTTTTTCAGACAGAATTGTTAATATTGCTACCTGAACTGCTACCCGAACTGTAAAGTACACTGATTTTTACCGCTCTCCATGTCTGTTTAAACTTTTCCGCAAGTTTACCTGCCAATTATTTTCCGGTTCCGCAGCGGCCAGTAACAGACTTTTCAAAACAAAAGCACGTGAGCAACATGCGTTAACGCGCAATAAAATAAATGTCAGCGTTAATAAATTAATGCGTTAACGCGATAATAACGCCTTAACTTGCCCAGCCCTAATTATTACATAAAGTGTTTGATCAAGGTTTGACTGCTGAAATGTAAATATTACCAAAAAAAAAAAAAAAGATTGTATGCAGATGGGTGGCCCCTTTCTTGAAAAATTCTGGAGCCGCCACTGGTGATGATTAAGAAATGCTTTGGATATCACTGACTGAAAAGCTAAAGCACAATAAAACCTTTTTGCTTGTGTAGGACTTTTGGATCAATTCATCTTCTGTTCAGTTTTATAATATTATTTCTGGGACGGGTAGCCGTGTTGGATCCAGTGATGCTGTTTAATCAGAATATATGTAAAAACCAAGCTGTTATTGAAAGTTGGCAGACAGGAAAGTGGGACAGACATGCAGCAAAGGGTCTGAGGCCAGAAGTTGACCCCTGCGACCCGCTCAGCCAAGTTAGATATCTGGCAGCCCAGTCCGTTTTTAATAAGGCATTACAGGTTAAAATTTGACATGTCAACAGTATTTCATGTGAATTGGAGCAGAAAGTAATGATCCCGTCTGTCTAAGATATTAGTTTTCTACTTTACTGAATATCTGTACCCTAACCAGCTCAGAAAAATATATAAAGCTCAAGACGTAATAGTTTCTCTTTTTATAGCAAAACTTAAAAGTTTTATGCATACCCTATCATTAAATCCAGAGTTTTGTTGAGTCTTTTGCAAAAAGGTAAACTAATGTGTTGTGAAAAGAAAAAATGTAAAATTTAGGAAAATGATTTGCCCCGTTATGTCTGTCTTTATTGAACTAAATGCCCGCAGTAAATACAAACTGATAAAGTGACCCAGATTATCTAGCATTTGTTGCCTTGAAATGTAACACTATGTGAAAGGTGTCCACTTTCAGAGGAACAAAAACCACCTCAGTCCAGTGGCGTGCAACAGGAGTCCTGCTGTAAACCTGCAGGGCACGAAGTCCCAGAGGCCTCTTAAGAGCAATCAGAAGTGGCTTGGGACTCGTGTCACCAAAATAAGCGTGGCTCCGTGGGAGCGGAGGGAGACACCCAAAGCATGATGGCATGCTGAAGGGAGGCAGGTCAGCCCTGCTGTGTACAGTCATTTCAGCAGCAGCTCATCGAAGAATGTCTAATAGTTCCCTGTGACTTCATTAAGTTAAGCCATTCCTTCCTGTGTGTAATTATCAAGGGCTGTTTACCGAGGAAATGAGATGCACGGCCATTGATAATGCACAGAAGAGTAGCACAGCGCTTTTTAGAGTAATACTAATGCATGCAGTCTGGCATCAAGTGTGAGAAAGGACAACGGATCAGTTCTGTTTTTTTACTGAGGAGTCATCAGCATTCAAACATCATTGTTCTCATCAGTGAAGCTCCAGTGACATTAAAGTTGCCCAATTCTGGTTAAGATTAAGTTAAGCACATACATTTTTGCAAACTCAAGAACCGGCTGAGTCTTAATTTACTGTATGTAAATGCATGAACTGTCACAGAAAGTCAAGATAAAGAATACAACGAAAGACTGGTGTTTGATTTAGCCTTGGAGTTTGGATTTAAAAAAAAAAAAAAGTCCTAAACTACTTTTAGATCGCACAAAAGTCATAACAACATCTCCACCTGAAGACCCTGGCGAACGCTGTGATGCCACTGACTAATTCTTGGAAACTCGTTGTTGTTGTTTAGTGTCATACGTTCCAGCGAGAATATGCCTTGGAAACTGTTACATGCAGTCAATAAAAGCCCTGCAAGTTATATAAAAGCAGTCAAACTGATAAAGGTGATGGCTAGAAAGGCTTCATGATGAATGATTTCAAGTTTTTATCCAAAGCAAAAATGCCAGGAATAATCTGGGACCCCGACTGATCCCAGAAAGTTGATCATTACTGGAACCTGAAAGCCCGTTTGCACCTACATGAGTGCTAAAATAATCATTTATTTCTATTGGTAAAGGTGCTCCAGTTGTCCCTCTGTGTTCCTGTGTAGTACTGCTGTAAAATTCTTTAAAAGTAGTTTCACCACACAAAATACCTAAAACAAAACAAAATCTCTATGTCCTCAAAAAAAAGCACAGCACAAAATTGCAAACTAATTCCCTCCACTACAGTAGCTGTCAGAGCAAATATCATAAACCCAAGTGGTCACTGTGATAAGAGGCCACTTTACAGGCGTCCACATGCAGATGTCACATTTATCTAGAAGTCAATATACCGTACTGCATTCCACTTTACCACTGTTGTACTGTTATACGATGTGAGGGGAAAAGACTTTATAGATCCACAAATACGGGATTTAACATATGTGAGATGTGATCCTGCAACACTTCTTGCGGCGGGTTTTTACTAGAATACACTTTACAAGACAGAATTACGATGTATCGAGACATTTTACTGGAGATCCGTAACTGTAAATCAACATTCTATTAGTTCCTGTTACTCCTGGACAGATGTCATGAAACTAAAGGACACGTGCTACTCGGTCATGGCTTAGAAGACTGAAGTTGTAGACAGTTGTTGACATTAACGTGATGGTAGGTACTAATATCATACAGATTCGTTTATTTAAAGAAAAATGAAAGAAAAACAAAACAACTCCCCAGAGTCACCTCGGTTGTGTCTAGACATGAAGTACACAGTGTACTAAAATACACTTTATGTTACACTGTACAGGATTACTGTATTACATGCCTCTTTTCTACCTCACTGTAAGATTACTTATTGTGAAAAAATAAGACTGCAAATGATCCACAGTCCAAGGAAAAGCTGCACCTGAACATAGACCGATGGTTACTTTCTTCTAACCGTGAAAGTGCCAGTAATTTTCTGATCTGTTGTCCCTGAACAGATGTCACACCCTTATATAACAGGCTACTATACTATTCTAGTTGGAAGGTAAACACGGCCCAGTAGCCTCCAGCTGTGACTCCCTTGTATGCTGGTCCATTTTGACACGCCTGTCTAGTTATCCAAAATGTATAACACGCAACGTAAGTAGGACAACAGAGCCATCAATGAACATCTTCATCTTTTGTCATTGACAGCTGCAGGGGGGGGGGAGATAGTAGTCTTCTCAGCCAAGCCATCAGATGTGGCAACAGGCCTCGCCAGAAGTGACATGTTTGGTGGACAGGCCGGTGCGTCTTTGGTCTCTGTGAATAAAACACCTCTGTGGTTGAACAATAACAGACAGCGGGGCGACCTACCGAGCAGCAGCAGCCGGTGGGTCTGTTTATACTCCCGTTTCAGGTCCCTCAGCACCTTGTCAATGTTCTTACTGACTTCCTTCGCCTTCTTCTCGGCCTCCTTCTCCTTCTTCTCGGCCTCCTTCTCCTCCGCGAGCAATTTGTCCCAGTTTTTCTGCTTTTGGGTGCTTGTCTTTTGCAGCAGCTGTAAGCGTCGGCCGCGGTCCTTCCCCGAGCCTTTGCCACCACCACCGCCGCCGCCTCCTCCTCCTCCTCCGCCGCCACCACCACCTCCACCACCTCCACTTCCTCCTCCACCCCCGTTTTGTATAAGCACACCGTCGGTGCCGGTGTCTCCGCGGCGGTGCTCCCCCGTCGGGATCCTGGCAGGGTCCCCGGGGCGCACCAGGCCGCCGCCGCCGCCGCCGCCGCGCAGCGCCGAAGTCTCCCCGCATCCCCCGGTGTCCTCCTGGCGAGCTCCCCCGGCGGCGCGGGTCGGCGCGGCGGCGTCTGGCGGCTGGTCCGAGTCCGAGGTGGCGTTGGAGATAGAGCCGCTCAGGTCCCCGAAGAGCCGGGGACGCAGACTGTAGCACAGCCCCATGTTGAAACCAATATTTGCCCGTGAATGTGATTTCTCATAAATTAAAACATCAAAAAAAAAAAAAAAAAAAAAAAAAAAAAGAGAGATCGCGGATGCGCGGCCAGCCCCTAACGAGCCATCGTTACATCGGCGCTCCAGCGGTGCGATTCAGGTCCGAATTTGAGCCGAAAGCGTGAATGAATTATGCTCCGACATTTGCTATATGTCATTTTGCATTTTCCCCAGTCAGCCTTCGCTTCGTAGTTAGTGGATCACCTGATCCTTTAGTGGACACTGCGGGTCCACCTTACCGTAACTAACAGAAAGCACAGCCTTGGAGAAATAACGCGGATATCCGCCGCGCGCACAGCCAACAATGTGACTGCACAGTTGTTAGATGCAATGCGCGGCGCGTCATTACTACAGTATATGGCCATTTCCAGAATGCTGGTCATGATTTTCATTCCTAACATTTCATACCTGCACGTCTAAAGATGCTGCTCGGTGAACCTGCTCCTCACTGCAACGCAAATGCCATAACAGATGTCTTTATCTTTATCTTTGTCTTTATGCAAATGTTTCATTCAACGCTTTTTTTTTATCTGGAATAACTTTAAAATGATATTTCAACTTCTAATATAGTTTTCTGTCAAATGGAATCATTTATGCAGGACTCTGTGTCCTCATGGTGAAGTCAAGTTTCCAAAGTTTATTACAGCTCATCATTTGATTTGTTTTAATGAGCCCTACTCATGATTTAATAAACGTGGGGTTTTCTTGATTTCCGCGTATTATTCATCAGTTTTCATAATTCACCCGTTTTATACTCAAATCAGCCCTCGGGTTTCTGTAAATGCGTGATTTGTCTTCAAATCTGAATCCTCATCCAACCTTGCAGTGTTGTTATAGATGTTCCGTGAACACAGGAAATGCTTTAATTCCTGTTTGATTAGTGCAAAACCAATCAGACTTTCCACAACATTAAAAGAAAACAACAGCAATGTGTTTGGGCACCAGCATTTGAACTGGACTAATCTGGCATTTTACACTGTCTGCAATCCTGAAGGGGAAATGAGATGTTAATCAAAATAAAATACAGTTTCCTGCCTGCTGTTGGTCACTTGAACAAAAATATTCCCACAATCTTAGTGTCGTGAATCGGAGCGTAAAGAAAAGGATCAGAGAACTTGGGACTGGCGAGCAGATGCAGGGATGGAAGTAAACCACTAGATGGAGAACTTGTAAGACCCATTCAGAGAGAGATGACAGCAGGTAAATGTACACACTGGGGACATATTAGTCAAACTTTCACAACATAAAGAAGACAAAGATATCACCTTACACAAAATGTATTTATTTATTTATGGTTTATTTGACATGGACAGTGCACATTAATAAACATAGAATGTAAATGTGCCAGAAAGTGTAAAATGGCTATTTTACATCTGTTGTCCATGGACCGATGTTTACAGGTCAGATGTATACTAAAAGAAACAAAATCCATAAAATACACAAACATCATGTTGAAACGTATTGATTAAAAAACATATAAGACATATAAAAAGAGGATGGTTAATATAGGAAAAATGGGAAAAGAGAAAAAAGGAAGTTAAAAAAAGAAAAAAAAGATAAAGATATAAGACAATATATAAGATATAAGACTAATAACAAGTAGAGGTGCTGACAGTGTGATGTTTAGTGTTGACATATCTGGTGGTTAACCAACCACTTTTTTAGGTTGTACTTGAATGTATGGTATGTACTTGTATCTCTAATGTGGATGGTATTATGTTCCACTCAGGTGCAGCTCTAATGGAAAATGCAGATTGGCCAAAACTGCTTTTTCTCATCTGGATTATAAATCACCTCTAGTTGTGCTTCTTGTGGATATGTGTGCAGATGGACCCGTTTTTATAACACAGAAGGGGCATGTCCATTCATAATCTTATAGGTTAGACATAAGTTAGCGTATTTCACCAGGTTTTCCCAACTCAGGAGTTTATATTTTGTTAAAATGAAACAGTGGTGATGATATCTAGGTTTTTTTATCCAGAACTTTGAGGGTTTGTTTATAAAGGGACTGAAATGGGCATAAGAGATGTTGGACCGGCCTGGGACCTAAGTTGTTAAACAGTATGTAATGTGGAAAAAGATCATTAAATGGACATACGTAATTGCAGCCTCTGTGGACATAAAGTTCCGTGTAAATCTAAAATTTGCCAGATTGAATTGAACTAAATGCCACAATGCATTATTGTTTTGATGCAAATGTGCACTAATTTACATGTTTCAACCCTAATGCATATTCTGCTTGTTCTGCAGAGCAGCCCTGTTATATGTATTTAAAAAACTTTATCATATAACGTTTAAGTTAGGATCATGCTAAAAAGCTTCAATAGAAGGTAACCACACTTCTTTTCTTGGTTTTTGAAGACGTCTCACCTCTAACAGACTAGGGGTGTGAAAAAAAATCGATTTGGCAATATATCGCGATATTCGGCCGCCCGATATAATATTGATTTTTCAGCTCCTATGTCGATTTTTTTAGGAAAATTAATTCATTCACTTAAATGTGCAAAACACTAATAATAAACAATAAATAGGTTGTTTTGAAGCAAATAGTTTTGACTCAATTTGTCCTCTGAATGATCAATATCATCTGATGAACATATACAGCAACTTGATTTTTCATCTCTACTTTTAATTTTGGTATTAACTGGGTAGAATATCGCAATATATCGTGTTATCGTGATAATATCATATTGTGACCCAAGTATCACGATAATATCGTATTGCGAGGTCCTTGCCAATACTCACCCCTATAACAGACTGGTGTTGAGTTTCAGGTTTACAAGATTTAAAGATCATCGACTGTCATTCCACCTGAGTACGTTTAAACTGAATGAAGGATGAAACTCGAACTGGCACATAGCAGTCCATAAAAATAGAGAAACAAAGTAACTTTAAAACAAAAAAAAAAAACGGTCCAACATTTTGCTGAACCTGTAGCAGATACTCTTGCACCTTTTCCATGAAGGCGTAATGATTGGTTGTTGTAGCCCTGCGTGTGTTCACAGAGCTCCCTCAAGCAGCGGAGCAATCGTATCAATAAAATAGAGCCTGTTGAACCATTCAGTCTTGATCTTTTGTTGTTGTTTTTTTTAATTAAAGTCACATTAATCATTGAGCCACCTGTTCCTTCTGTGGATTATTAGAGTCCTTTATGAAACATACTTCGTTTACCTTGGTTAGCATGTGAGAGGATTCTTGCCACATGAACCAAGAATGACTGTGAAACCAACTGAAGAGGAAACTCAAAGCTGCTGTATAGGTGAAGCCACCTATAGCCTGGAATTTCTTCTGAGGTTCATCTTGTCCATATACTTCCCCGTTTTGTCCTCCTTACCCCCCGCGCTAAATCAGCGCCTTCAGAGTCAGTGGGAGTTCACGTAGTCGCTTCAAAACCGGAAGTTCACATGACAGCAAAAGCTCCAAATGCAGCTGTAATTACAGGTGCTGCCCCCTAGTGGACACCACATTTTTCGCGCTTGCTTCAGCCCCCGTTAATCTGTCCTGGCATTCCTCTTCTTGACCTTCTGCTTCCTGTTCTGGGCGTCTGGATACTTGATTCCACCTTGATGCCACCTTCTCTATGTAATGATGGATTTTTACATTCAAGATTGATGGCTTCTTCTTTTTTTTTCTCCACTCCTCTCTCAGACCATTCAACCAAAATGATTAAAATTATTCCTTAAAAAAGTGTCCCTTGACTGGCCTATTAACACCTTGATTCTTTTGTTTTTCAGCCGTTCTTGTTAATTGCTAGCATGCAGCTTCAGCCAAGCTTGAGTTGTCAGAAAGATGGCCTCACATTTGAATCTAGAATAACTTTATACAACTTGATAAATCATTACCTCTCCACAACTATTTGTCAAACATGCTGCCATCCATTATGGTCAGAAACCTCCTTTGGTCTCATCAATTCAATTCAATTCAATTCAATTCAATTCAATTCAATTCAATTCAATTCAATTCAATTCAATTCAATTCAAGTCAATTCAATTTTATTTGTATAGTGTCTGTTACAATGTCAGTTGTTTCTAGGCGCTTTACAGAGACCCAGAACATGAAACCCCGAGAAAATATCATTAACTAAAAATATAATATTGAATCCTAAACAAGGATAATGGCAGGTAAAAAACTTAAGTTCAAAGGACAGTTATTGTAGTTAACCAATTAAAGAAGCACTTTAAAAAAAAATAATAATAATCAGCTCCTGCCTGCTGCTTACCCTCTTAATTTCTATGGCATCCATTCATGAAGTCACTATTATGAATGACAGGTTCCAAAATGTGATACTCAATTATAATGTAAGATATGATGTTGATAACCTGCTTGACCCGACACAAACGTGTCACCACACGGTCCTACATTCCAACTTGAACTACGTCTCTGGGATCTCCGGTGTGTCTGTTTCCTGGCACATATTCTTAATCACAACAACTTTAATCCATTTGCCCTCGTCTGGGATCGCCCTTCCCCTTCCGCAGTGAAGGCTTAGCTCAGGATAGGTGAGTCAAAGTGCAACAGGCAGGATCGAGACAGCTTCGCTGTTCCCTCGGCCCTTGTCAGGTAGAGCTCCGGGTCTGTGTTGATAATCTGCTGGAGGGGAAGACTATTTCATGTCTCACAGTAAAACGCCTCTGAGGAGCATCACAGAAGCAGGGCTGGTTGTTCACCTGTGGACTGTTTCTCTGCTTTTAGTGACCAGTTCTTACCTGTGCGTCTGGGACTTTCAAGACTCCAGAGCTGAAGGAGAACCGGGGCTCTGCGTGGACGATGAACCAGTACACCTTAGTCAAGCAGCTGGGGGACGGCACGTATGGCAGTGTGTTTTTAGGAAAGAGCAATGAGACTGGGGAGCTGGTGGCCATCAAGAGGTGAGCAGAGCTCCAGCAAACACGCCAGTAGACGTGCTGTGTTGTTTTGACTCAAAGGGTTAAGCTGATTAAGCCCCAAGTGGTGTGATGTTGGAGGCTGCTTCGCCAAATGTGAATAAATAACAACAAAAATGCATCTTGAAAAAAATGGTAGTATCCCAAGTTAATGGCTTATTTGTCTATTGACTGTATCTTAAGACCAAATTAAATACTTTTTTCCTCCTAATATTATACTGGCAAAGAACTGCTGATAACTGAAAAAGTACACTTAAATACAATATGCATCCCAAAATTCTTTTATTTATTTATTTGTCTAATGTCATCATGATACAACAGCGATACATACTGAAGCTTTTAGAATAATATTTATTTACAATTTTACAGTAAGTCTGACATTATTCATAAAAGGCCAAAATTTGATATATCTACTTTTAGAGCACTTAGTAAAAATACGAGGAGGAAAAAAAACCTAGAGGATTCTTGAAGAATATTACAAGACTAAGTTTTTTCTTCAGGATTTTTCACTGTACGAGCGTCTACCTAATACAGACCTAATACAGACCTAACACGGGCGTAGCGGCTTGTGCTAGTGCTTCTCACCTATCACCTGTCACACAAGGTCTCGGTTCAAATCCCGGTTGTTTCAGGAAGGGCAATTGGTTTAAAACACGTGCTAAAAGCATGTGTAAAATCAAGTATCCAGACACCCTGAACAGGGAGCAGAAGGTCAAGAAGAGGAATGCCGGGACAGATAAACGGGGCTGAACCAAGCACCACAAATGTGGTGTCCACTAGGGGGCAGCACTTGTCGTTATAGCTGTATTTGGAGCTTTTGCTGTCATGTGAACTTCCGGTTTTGAAGCCTATGCTAACTCTCACTGACTCTGAAGGCGCTGATTTAGCGCGGGGGGTAAGGAGGACAAAACAGGGAAGAATATGGACAAGATGAACCCTCAGAAGAAATTTTAGGCTATGTTCCCGTCAGTTTGGCAAAAAAAAGATCAACGCTGACTGCGAGATAAGCGGTGATCTTCCTATTTTGGGTGTTGCTCCAACTAAATTATAATTGTACTGCTGCACACTGGACTCTGCTGAAGTTGTTATTTATCTGTATAAAGTGGTTTGAGATCAAGTTTGTTGTGAATTGGTTCTATTACATATTAAATGAATTGAATTCAGAATTCAGTTGAATTGAATTCATAATTGTGGAGCCAAAATGTCTGTACATTTGTGTAAAGTAAATTTTTTTTATTTATTTGTTTTAACAGGATGAAAAAGAAGTTTTATTCTTGGGATGTGTGCCTAAATCTAAGAGAGGTGAAGGTAAGAGTCATTAACGGTTATGAGCCGAAACCGCAGTTCAAGGGAAATAAAAATACAGAATAAGAGATGGAGATGGGTATATGTATCATCCTGCACAATCAATATTTATGTATTTTCTTTTTTGATTAAAGCTTTTTTTTAAAACATTTTTTCTGATAGGTTAAGTTTCCAGAACTGCAAATCTATTGTACAATAATTGCCAATAATATTTGTGTTTGAGCATCAGTCTCTCCTCTAACACCAGTTTTATCTTGGGTTTTCTTGACAACAAATTTAAACTGAAATGTGTTTTTTTTTGTTCTGAATTTAATAAAATACATTTTGAATGTGATCCACTGCACAACAGGAGGGAGCTTAATTTAAAATAAACCCAACAAAGACAGCCCCTATTCATTAAAGACTTTTACAAGATGATATTAAATAAATGTTTAGGCAGTTTAAAATACTCTTTACAAGTAACGATGTTGAACATAAGTCTTCACGAGCAGAGTTTAAAAGAGCAAACTTTGCCATGTTTGGATGTTTGAGGTTGTTTTCTTCCCCACTGAGCTGATTGTGAGTCTTTTGTATGTGTTTCTTCATCAGTCACTGAAGAAGCTGAACCATGCCAACGTGGTGAAACTGAAGGAGGTGATCAGAGAAAATGACAACCTGTACTTTGTATTTGAGTACATGAGGGAAAACCTCTATCAGCTCATGGAAGAAAGGTAAGAACATGGCGGGCATGACATCTGTTATTATCCACAATCAGGCATGAATCTGTCTGAAAGTAAAATCCCAGTGTGTGTACTGCGCAACATGTAGTTTGACAGTTTTTCAGTGAGGTTTATCTGGGTCAACTTCCGGGTTTTCATATTGCAGAAACAACTTGTTTCCTGAGTCATAAGTGAGAAACGTTTAATTCCAGATACTACACAGACTTCATGTATATACAGGGACTTGTGAAAGTATTCGGCCTCCTTGAACTTTCTAACCTTTTGCCGTATTTTAGGCTTCAAACATAAAGATATAAACTTTCACTTTTTTTGTCAAGAATCAACAACTAGTGGGACACAATCGTGAAGTGGAATGAAATTTATTGGATATTTTAAACTCTTTAAAAAACTGAAAAGTGGGGCGTTCAATATTATTGGGCCCCTTTACTTTCAGTGCATCAAACTGACTCCAGAAGTTCAGTGAGGATCTCTGAATGATCCAATGTTGTCCTGAATGACTGATGATGATCAATAGAATCCACCTGTGTGTAATCAAGTCTCTGTATAAATGCACCTGCTCTGTGATAGTCTCAGGGTTCTGTTTAAAGCTTAGAGAGCATCATGAAGACCAAGGAACACACCAGGCAGGTCCCAGATACTGTTGTGGAGAAGTTTAAAGCTGGATGTGGATACAAAAAGATTTCCCAAGCTTTAAACACCTCAAGGAGCACTGAGCAAGCAATCAGACTGAAATGGAAGGAGTATCAGACCACTGCAAATCTACCAAGACCCGGCCGTCCCTCTAAACTTTCATCTGGAACAAGGAGAAGACTGATCAGAGATGCAGCCAAGAGGCCCATGATCACTCTGGATGAACTGATCTACAGCTGAGGTGGGAGAGTCTGTCTAGAGGACAACAATCAGTCGTACACTGAACAAATCTGGCCTTTATGGAAGAGTGGCGAGAAGAAAGACATTTCTCAAAGATATCCATAAAAAGTCTCATTTAAAGTTTGCCACAAGTCACCTGGGAGACACACCAAACATGTGGAAGAAGGTGCTCTGGTCAGTAGAAACCAAAACTTTTTGGCCACAATGCAAAACGATATGTTTGGTGTAAAAGCAACACAGCTCATCACCCTGAACACACCATCCCCACTGTCAAACATGGTGGTGGCAGCATCATGGTTTGGGCCTGCTTCTTCAGCAGGGACAGGGAAGATGGTTAAAATTGATGGGAAGATGGATGGAGCCAAATACAGGACCATTCTGGAAGAAAACCTGTTGGAGTCTGCAGACCTGAGACTGGGACAGAGATTTATCTACCAACAGGACAATGATCCAAAACATAAAGACAAATCTACAATGGAACGGTTCACAAATAAACGTATCCAGGTGTTAGAACGGCCAAGTCAAAGTCCAGACCTGAATCCAGTCCAGAATCTGTGGAAAGAGCTGAAGACTGCTGTTCACAAACGCTCTCCATCCAACCTCACTGAGCTCCAGCTGTTTTACAGGAAGAATGGACAAGAATTTAGTCTCTGGATGTGTTAAACTGATAGAGACAAACCTCAAGAGACCTGGAGCTGGAACTGCAGCAGAAGGTGGCGCTACAAAGTATTAACGCAAGGTGGCCGAATATTATTGCATGCCCCAATTTTCAGTTTTATCTGTTTAAAAAAAAGTTTAAAATATCCAATAAATTTCGTTCCACTTCATGATTGTGTTCCACTTGTTGATTCTTTACCAAAAAAATTTGAAATTTTATATGCGCTACCAAAGCTTAACTTAGCAGAGATTTGCTGTTCTAGTTTAGCTTGTGAGAGTTTGGTGTTTCCACATAAATGAGCTAGAAGTTCACATTATTTACCGTTAATGAAGAGGAGCAAAAACAACTGTTGCTGCTGAGCTTCTTCATGAATCAAGCAGTTTATATAAGAAATACGATGGCAGCCTTCCCGCCACCGTCACTGATTTGTCAAGTACATCAACTTTACAAATGACTGTCGAACCTGACATGTGTTTAGACAGTTTTTATTTATATCGCTGTGTCCAATCTCTCTTTTATATCTAAAGTTCTCAACAACAACAAAAAGAAAAACTATTGCAAATCTAATACTTGACAGCTTCTACCTATATGATCTGTTGGAGGAATTTCAGTCCAGATTTAGATCACATGACCACACACAGAAGTGGTATTAGTGAAAGTTCCCAATGATCCCCTGCTGGCCTCAGATGGTCTGTTTTATGTTTGTGTCTCTACTTGTCCTGTCAGATCTCAGTGTCACATTCGATACAATCTTCTTCAGGCTGCTTCTTCTTTGCTTCTCGGTTCTGGTAAAACTGAAATGATCTGACTTTTCTACTACCACTGTGTGGAACCTTGGGACTGTTTTTGAGCAGGATATGTCTTTTAACTCCCACAAAAACAAGCTTCTACGACCGCCTTCATTCACCTACGTAACAGTGCTAAAATTAGAGACATCCTGTCTCAGTGATGCAGAAAAACTTGTCCTTGCAAGTGTTGCTTTCTAATCTGGACAATTGTAATTCTGTATTGTCAAAGCTTCAAATGGATCCAAACAGCTGCATCAAGAGTTCTGATGAAAATCAGCAGGATATCTCATATTTTTCCTAATTTTAGCTTCTCTTCATTGACCTCTTAGTTCCACATTATCCAAACAGAGCACTTGGTTGTCAGACTGCAGGAAACTCCTAGAGTTTCCAAAAGTAGAAAGGAGGCTGAGGCTTCAGTTTTCAGGCTCTCAGAGACATCTTTCCCACCTTTAAGATGAGGCCTAAAACTTGAAATGCACTGTTTCAACTGGAGCTGAATTTAAAGGTAGGGTATGCGATTCTACACAATTTATAACCCAACACAGTTTGTGAACCGGCCCGTCTTGTGAGTGTGTGGTTTAGAAATAAAATGTAAAAATAAATAAATAAAAAGGTGTTAATACACAGCCCTGACACTGTTAACAAGAAACAATCAGAGACCCACCACCCCCCCAAAAAAACATGACAAAGATTGCTTCAGTGTTTTCCTAGGGAGCACTGGAGGGAGGGAAATGTTAGTTTTTTTTCCAAATATCAACAGATATGACATCACCCAGAAATTACTTACCCTTCCTTTAACTCATCCTAATTCTCTATAATGTGTCCTGTAATGTGTCAGGGATGACATTTGTTGTGAACTGGCACTATATATAAATTAAACTAAAGTGGATTTAATTGAAAACTAGTGTTTTATTTTGTTTTGTTCTATCCCCCTGTTTTTCTTCTCTCTTTTATCACTCTGCACCTGCCAGGGAAGATAAGATGTTTTCTGAGAATGAGATAAGGAACATTCTGTTCCAAGTTTTATCTGGTTTAGCATTTGTGCATAAG
This sequence comes from Hirundichthys speculiger, assembly GCA_018398805.1. NCBI lineage: Eukaryota > Metazoa > Chordata > Actinopteri > Beloniformes > Exocoetidae > Hirundichthys > Hirundichthys speculiger. The sequence continues at coordinate 734,778 of JAGFBZ010000877.1, read as the reverse complement.
CATGGTAAGAAACTCCTCCTCCTTTCCTCTTTTCTGTTCCTGTACAACATTAAAGCTTCCCCCACGAGTGTTTGGTTAAACCTTTTATTTTTATAAGAGGTGTCTTTCTTTCAGTCAAAGACCTCATATAAAATAGTAGAAAGTCACATTTGGTGGTAGTTTTCAGTGTAAGTGGATTTATTTGTGGTCTAAATTAGGTTTAATTTGTGCATGTATGAGTCTCTGTAGCGGTTGGATTAAGTGCCTTTTGTTTTCTAGGTTACTTCCATCGTGACATGAAACCAGAAAACCTGCTCTGTATGGGCCCACAGCTGGTCAAGATTGCAGATTTTGGACTAGCGAGAGAAATCCGTTCGCAACCACCTTACACAGATTATGTGTCCACGAGATGGTGAGATAATTTCCTTTCCTCTTCTTTTCAAGCGAACATCAGAAGATCTTATTGTAGAGGTAATTAGTATCTAATTAAAGATAAATGCATCAGGGCTCAATCAGCTGTCCTTCAAATATAGTTCATAATAATGTTCATTTATGGAAATATGAATGCAAGACTTTCACAGCAGATGTCATACAGTATCAGATCAGATTTGGTGAAAGAGAGGATTTATTCAGTGAACATCCTGAGTATGATTATTTTTGTTGTTGTTGTTGTTTTTCTCAACAAGGAAGGAGTAGATTCAGATCAGCCCCTGCCAATACTCACCAATATTTCCTCTGTGCTCTTATGTCAGGTACAGAGCCCCAGAGGTTTTGCTCAAGTCCAAGTCTTACAACTCTCCCATAGATATCTGGGCTGTAGGCTGCATCATGGCAGAACTGTACACCCTCAGACCCCTGTTCCCAGGTAATAGTGAGGTGGACGAGATCTTCAAGATCTGCCAGGTGCTGGGAACACTGAAGAAGGTGAGGGGGCCATCGCAAAAGGGGTCATTTAGCTGTGCCTTTGCTGGGCCAGCAGGCGGTACTGAAAAAGATGAATCCTGACATCATCCCTGACTGGGATTGGCTTTCTGTAAATATCAAACTGTTTTTTAAATAATATATGCCTTGTGCTGAGTCGTAGTGGATTGTATTTTCCAAAGTTTTCCTTTGATTTTTACCACATTAGTCAGACTGGCCTGAGGGCTTCAACCTGGCTGCTTCCATGAACTTCCACTTCCCAAAGTGTACCCCCATCAGCCTCAGGTCCCTGATTCCCAGCGCCAGTGATGAGGCCATCACGCTGATGAAAGACATGTTGCAGTGGGACCCTGAGAAAAGACCAAGCGCTGCTCAGGTATCTTAAAACCCCCCAAACCTTTCATGAAAAAAGGAAAGATGACCAGAATAACTAGAACTCCAGAGAGAACCAGTGGTTGAAACGTTCAGGAGAACACAGGTCCTTTTTATTTTAGCACTGTGATATGAAACTAGGGGTGTGAAAAAAAAAAAATTGATTTGGCAATTGTCACGTTGGTCGAGTGGCCATAGAGACGTGTATCCCAGTAAGCCTACTGAAGGACAAGTCACAGACGCTCTTGGGTTTTTCCTTTTTCTTTATTTTCCATTACAGTCCACAAAACTCCAGCACCAGCCAACACACCTTCAAAATGGCTGACACCCACACCTAATAAACAATTCCAGCTAATTGGAATGTACCACCTGTGGGGTGCCTAGAATTCCCCAGTACACAAACAAATATAAATATCTATTTTAAAATATATACATTCAGTCCTTCTAAAATTCCAATCAAACATTAAACATTAAGCCCAGACCCCCCCCCAGGGAATGTCCCTCTGTGCACATGAGAAACCAGAGCCAAGAGTAATCACAATCAGTCCACGCCACGGGCTGGTAGCTCACCCTTGGATGTCCTCACCACCTGGAACCTGGCTTACCACAATATAAAGTTACCATGTTAACCATATACATCCCAATACAAATGAGGTAACGGCATTTCGTCGTTACATTTCCTCCCCCCCTCTAAGAAGGACACAGAACCTCAATCTTCATGTGCCCGGGACAGACATTCTGCAACGCAGTTAGCCTTCCCAGGTGTATACTGGACTGTAAAGTCATATGGTTGAAGGGATAAGTACCATCCAGTGAGACGCGTATTCGTGTCCCTCATCCGTCTCAACCACTGCAGGGCCCGATGATCCATCTCCAAGTAGAAGTGTCGGCCCAACAAGTAGTACTTCAGCGTGTCGACTGCCCACTTCATGGCCAAACACTCCTCCTCCACAGTGGAATATCGTGTCTCCCTGTCCAAGAGTTTACGGCTCAAAAACAGCACTGGACGCCTATGGCCTTCCATTTCCTGCAAAAGAACAGCTCCCAGACCTATTGCAGAGGCATCAGTCTGTAAGATGAAAGGTTGTGTAAAGTCAGGACTGTGGAGAACAGACTTGCCTGTAATTGACCCTTTTAAATCCACAAAGGCTCTGTCACAGTCCGGTGTCCGTTTCACTTTATTTGGTGCTAAGGCCTTAGTAAGATCCGTGAGGACTGCTGCTCTCTCAGCAAAGTGGGGAATAAATTTGCTGTACCACCCCACTAATCCCACAAAGGCACGTACCTTTTTCTTGGTGGTTGGCACAGGATATGAGTGAATGGCATCCACCTTCCCAACACACGGCTTCACCAGTCCCTGGCCAACAACATGGCCTAAATACTCCACCTGGCTTTGTGCCAAAGCACACTTGTCTGGGTTGATTGTAAGACCTGCATCCTGGATCAGGGAAAGAACCTGTTGCAGGTGAGAAACATGTTCCTCCCAGGTCTGGCTGAAAACAACAACATCATCCAGATATGCTGCTGAAAACTGTGGAACATCCCTGAAAATAAGGTCCATAAGTCTCTGAAAGGTCGCGGTGCCCCTGAAGGCCAAATGGCATCACTTTAAATGAAAATGCATACGGTGTCATGCTGTCAATTCTTTGGCTTCTGATGCTAGGGCTACTTGCCAATATCCTTTGCTCAGGTCAAGTGTAGAAATGAAATTAGAATTGCCAACCCTGGACTTCCGGTTAAGCTAGACATGGAGTAGGACGTTGGTGTTGTAGCTCCCGTAGACCCTGTGTGTTTACAGTATTATTATTAGTGCTTGTCGTGCTTAAACTTATTCTTAACAACCGTAAAGACGTTGGATTTGATTCTCCACCTCGCTGGGTACATATAATGGCGAATAAAGCCGCAAAATTACGTCCTTCGAAACCGGGCCCTCAAGCCCCGCTCCCGTCTGCCTCTCCTCCTCGCCTCTCGAGCAGCCCCTCCCCGGTGGATTCTCCTGTGGACCCCGCCGCTTTGAAACTTGAACTCCTCGCCGACCTACGCAAGGACATCGCCGATATTTTCAAGTCTGAGCTAAGAGCAGCACTCGGTGAGGACTTATCCACGATTAAAGCCGAGCTGCAGGCGGTGTGAAAACGCAACTTTCAGCCGACAGTGCGGCTACACACACGGAGCTAAGTACACTGAAAAGTACAGTAGTGGAGATGCAACAGGTACTCTCCGAGTGTACTGATGACATCGCCGCGCTCCAGAAAGAGAATCAGAGTCTTAAAGCTGAACTGGCTAAATTGGATGATAAGCAGGAGGATTTGGAATCAAGATCGCGCCGGAACAACGTCAGGATAGTGGGGATTCCCGAGGAGTCGGGCAGCTCAGCCCAGTTTGTTTCTACGTTGCTCAAAGACGCGCTCCACCTGGATAAAGCACCGCTGCTGGACAGATGCCACAGGTCCTCCCAGCCTAAACCGAGACCCGGTGAGCGACCGCGAGTCATCATAACCCGGCTCCACTATCACACAGACTGTATCGACATTCTGCGGCGGGCGAGAGAGGGCGGCAAGACGACCTACAAGGACATGACACTCTCCATCTTCCCAGACTACACATCAAAGGTGGCTCAGGCTCGAGCCGCTTTCAACGACGTCAGACGCCAGCTTCGGGGGATGGAGGGGGTGAGATTCGGTCTGCTATACCCAGCGCGCCTGCGCATCTCCCATAACGGGGAGGACAAGGTATTCCTATCACCGAATGAAGCTCAAACCTTCATTAATAAGTGTAATGTTGGTAAAGACTGAGATAATCCACAGCATGCAGAGCTATATCATGGACATTTAGATAAACCACGACATTCCTTTCGTTTTGATACTCATGTCAGAGCTTTTGACATGTTATTATGTTATAAACTTAAAGGATGAATGCTCTGCCCCCTTTTTTTTTTTTTTTTTTTTTTTTTTTTTTTTTTCTCTCTTTTTGATAATATAAGAGTTTTGCATACCTGCTCAACTGTTTACATGCTAAATACGGTTCCCTTTTACATTTTGTATGCTGTTTATATGCGCAGGTAATGTTGATTGTGTCCTTATATACAGTTTGTTAGACCTATAATTATTTCATTAATGTTTACAACTCACCAGAGGGATCGATTAGTCTTAGCGCCGGTTTTGAATATGCGCACTTTAATAGTATTGATAGTATTTTACTGTGTTTAAATATACTGTATACAGGGCTCTCATTGATCTACTTAAATTTTTACTCTGTATTTCCCCGATGGCAACTGGTCTACGGGACTCCACTAGCTTAGCTTAGTCAACAAGTCGTTTGTATCCTAGTTTCACAAGCGGCTTTCCTAGTTCATATACACTGCAGTCTTCGCTGCTGGGGCAGGGAGACTACGGGTGTGGGGGGAGGGGGGTCGGGGCGGGTAGGGGGGTCTGGGTAATACGGGTTGGGTCTGGATGTGTGTGTGAATGTGTCTGTGAGCGTGTGGATGGGGATGGATTGGTGGATCTTCACGTTAGTCTTAAACATTTGTGCTATCACTATGTTTCAGTACACTTGAATGGCTAGTCGTAACTCCAACCGCAGCTCTCCAGGTACAGGTACAACTGTTAGATTTTTGACATGGAACATTAAGGGTATGGGCAATCCAATCAAGAGGTCCAGAGTATTTACACGTCTCAAGCGTTTAAGGGCAGACATTGTCTTTCTACAGGAGACTCACCTAAAGAACAATGACCACCGCAGGTTACAGTCTTCCCGATACACAAAGATTTTTCACTCTGACTTTAACTCAAAGGCCAGAGGTGTGGCTATTCTTATCAGTGGCGCTGTACAGTTCTCCCCCTCTAGGGTCATGGCAGATAAAAATGGCCGTTATATAATAGTAGCAGGCACCCTATTTCAGACCCCGGTGCTACTAATTAACATTTATGCCCCTAATTTTGACGATGTTAATTTTGCTCAGTCACTACTTAGTAATATTCCTTTGTTAGATTCCCATCTACCCATTTTTGGGGGCGATTTGAATTGTGTCATCAACCCAGCTCTTGACCGCTCTAGCTCTCGTACTATTCCCCAATCAAATATGTCTAAAACTTTTTCTGATTTTATGTTACAGTGTGGTCTGGTGGATCCATGGAGATTTCAAAATCCCACTTCCAAAACCTTTTCTTTTTTCTCCCACGTCCATCACTCATACTCTAGAATTGATTATTTTTTTATAGACCGTTCTCTACTTTCCAGCATAAGCTCCACTGACTATTCGAGCATTGTCATTTCGGATCATGCCCCCCTACACCTAGATATTATATTATCCTCCCATATTAAAGCCCCACCACTTTGGAGATTCAATCCTCTCCTACTGTCTGACTACAAATTCTACGAATTTATTTCTAACTCTATTGATGACTTCCTTACTTTTAATCAAAACGATTCAACCTCCTTCTCTCTACTCTGGGAAGCGCTGAAAGCGTTTCTTAGAGGACAAATAATCTCTTTCGCTACCCACGCTAATAAAGAGCACAAAGCCAGGCTTCAGGAGCTCACCTCGAAGATTTTACAGCTAGACCATGACTACTCTCTGAATCCTTCCCCCGATTTATACAAACAACGGCTTAACCTACAGTCCGAATTTGACCTGATCTCCACTCGGGAGGCGGAGCGTACTTTACTGAAATCACGTAGCAATTATTATGAACAGGGAGATAAATCGGGTCGCTTGCTCGCCCACCAGCTGAAACGCAACGCAGCTTCTCGCGCCATCCCACAAATTAAGGATCCGTACGGTAATCTAACCTCCAACCCCACACATATCAATAATACTTTCAAAACGTATTATTCTTCCCTGTACAAATCTGAATTTCCCTCAGATACCTCTAGGATGACAGCGTTTATGGATGGTGTTCAGGCCCCAGAGATTAGCCCAGCCTCTGTGTTAGATCTGGACGCCCCGCTTACCTCAGAGGAGGTGGTCCAAGCGATCCAGTCTATGCAGACTAATAAAGCTCCAGGCCCTGACGGATTCAGTGTTGAATTTTACAGGAAGTTTCACGAGAAGCTGGCACCAATACTGCTGTCTATGTACGAGGAGTCACTTAACGCAGGCTCCTTGCCTCCTACCTTAACCCAGGCATCTATAATCTTGCTTTTGAAAAAGGACAAAGACCCAACCTCCTGTGGCTCATTCAGGCCCCTGTCTCTCCTTAACGTGGACGTTAAAGTCCTGGCTAAGCTGTTGGCCTCCCGTTTGGAGAAAGTGCTCCCAGATATAATATCGGAGGAACAAACTGGATTCATTAAGGGCAGGCATATGTTTTTTAACACTCGCACACTCTTCGATTTGATCTACTCTAAGAGCCAGGCTGTTGCTCCTGAAATTTTAATCTCCCTCGATGCCGAAAAAGCCTTCGACCGGGTGGAGTGGAGGTTCCTCTTTGCAGCACTCAAGAAATTTGGCTTCGGGGAAAGATTCATATCATGGATTCGTCTCCTCTACAGTTCTCCTCAGGCTAGTACACACACCAATGACAATCGCTCCGAGTATTTCCCCCTCTCACGTGGGACACGCCAGGGTTGCCCTCTCTCTCCCCTGCTGTTCGCCCTGGCGATCGAGCCGCTCTCGATCGCGCTTAGGTCCTCCACCTTATTTACTGGGGTTGTACGGGCTGGAATCGACCATAAATTGCTTTTATATGCAGACGACTTACTGTTATTTGTTACCAACCCTCTATCTGATCTCCCTGCCATTATGTCAATTTTGGACGACTTTAGTTCTTTCTCTGGGTATAAAATAAATCTTCAAAAGAGTGAATGCTTCCCCATAAACGACTCTGCCTTGAGTATTCCCCACTCGGCTCTACCTTTCGCAGTTAACCCGTCCGGCTTTAAGTATCTTGGTGTTAAAGTCACCCGTTCGATGTCTGGTCTTTTTTCAGCCAACTTCGCCCCTCTTATCTCTAAGACCAAGTCTGACTTTCAGAGATGGAGCAGCCTCCCGCTCTCACTGATTGGCAGGGTTAACAGCGTGAAGATGAACATACTACCTAAATTTCTCTATTTGTTTCAAGCTATCCCACTATTTCTGTCACAAAAATTTTTTAAGGATCTTGATCAACTGATAGGCTCCTTCGTGTGGGGCAAAACAATCACCCAGAATTTCCAAGTCCTTGCTTCAGCGCTGTAAACTGAGCGGGGGTGTTGCGCTGCCTATTTTTCCGGTATTATTACTGGTCCGCTCATATTCACAAGATCATCTACTGGCTTAAATCCCCTGAAACTCCCTGGTGCAGGTTGGAGACTCTCTCTTGTACATCATCTTCCCCCTCTGCCCTTCTCCACTCCTCGCTACCCTTGAAATATAGCAAATACTCTGACAATCCAGTGGTTGTGACCACTTTACGGATTTGGCAGCAATTTAGACGTCATTTTAAGTTTTGTTCGGCATCAGTTTTGACCCCAATCTGTAATAATCATCTGTTCCCCCCCTCAGCTTTAGATTCGACCTTTTCTCTCTGGTATAGTAGAGGCATCAAATCTTTTAAGGATCTGTATGTGGAGGGTCTGTTTTGTAGCTTTTCTCACTTAACTTCTTCCTTTGGCCTCCCCCCGTCCCATCTCTTCAGATATTTTCAACTGAGACACTGTGCGTCCTCCCTGTTCCCCTCCTTTCCCCTACTTCCCCCCAAACAGCCATGGGTAGACTTATTCACTTTAAATCCTCTCCAAAGGGGCTCCATTTCTAGGGTCTATAATGTCCTCATGTCGCTCAACGACAGTGCTCCTACCAAAGCTAGGGCAAAATGGGAGCAGGAGTTGGGAACGGAGTTCTGTGACCTGTGGTGGTATAAGGCTATTGACAAAATACACTCTACAACATCCTGTGCTCGCTTTAGCCTCATACAGCTTAAAGTGTTGCACAGAGCCCATTTCTCCACATCTAGGCTCTCAGAAATATATCCGGAGGTGGAGGATAAATGCAATAGATGCCAGCGTACTCCCTGCGACTTGAGCCACATGTTCTACAATTGTCCAGCTCTCCAATCCTACTGGGGCAGGTTTTTTAACACCTTATCTTCAGTTCTTGGCTTCAGTTTGGAACCATGTCCACTTATTGCGATCTTTGGAACTCCCCACGTTGGGTTAGCCCTTACCGTTAAACAAAACCAAATAATTGCATTCACTTCCCTATTAGCTAGACGTGTAATACTACTACATTGGAAGTCTGCCAGGAGCCCTTCTTCTGTCCAATGGCTTAATGATGTCATGTTCTATTTGAAGCTTGAGAAAGTAAAATACACATTGAGAGGTTCAAGGAAGAAGAAATTTTATGACATATGGCAACCCTTCATAGACCATTTCAATGAATTAGTGCAACTTCCCACGGGCTGAAACTATCGATTACTCACTTTTCTGTATGTACCTGTCTATTTAAGCCGGCTGACCTGTCTTCTTGATCTTCCAGTTTGCCTTCCTGATGAGCATTTCTGGCCGTACTATCCATCCCCATCCAATATTCTACAAAGTCTGTAAGGTTGACTGTATGTGTGCGTGTGTGTGTGTATGTGTGTGTGTGTGCATGGGCTGGGGTGGGGGGTGGAGGGTGGGGTGGGCGATGGGTTGGGGCGGGGTGGGTGGGTGGGCAGATGGGGATCCGAGTGGATATGTAAGGGAGGGAGGGAGACCACTTTGGTCACTCATTTCTGTTGTTTACATGGCTACTGTTTGTGTATGTAGGTAGGTGCATTATACGGGTATAAATAAGTATGTACAGGCAGGTGTGTGGGTGTATGTACATACACTTGTGTACATTTGTGTATATATGTGTGTATGTACATGGATATCTGTATGTATAGGTGTGTAAGTATGTGTACTTGTGTGTATATATATTCATATTTATATACATACACTTATTTTTTATATAGATGCCCATATCTAGTATATACAGCACTGTTGAGAATTTCTTTTATTTTATTTTATTTTTTTTTTTACCTACCCTATGCTGTTTTTTATACATATTCACGCTGTGCAATTTTTGGGTTTAAAAAAAAAAAAAAAAAAAGAGGAAGTTTGTATAGTACTCCTTTACGAGCATTGCTGTACATGTTGTTTTTCCTTAATAAACAAATCATTAAAAAAAAAAAAAGAATTGCCAACCCTTTCTAACAAAACATCAATACGTGGCATCGGGTATGCTAATGACTTTGAAACAGAGTTCAGGTATCGAAAATCAATGCAAATCTTAAGGTACCGTCTTTCTTTGGAACCAACACAGGACTACACCACTCACTGGTTGAAGGCTCGATGATCTTAAGCTGTAGCATCACATCAATCTCTTCCTTGAGCCTTGGTACCAACCGTTCAGGGATCCTGTAACACTTGCGACGAGGGGTTGCATTTTCCTTCAGATGAATCTTATGCTGGACCAGAGTGGTGTAACCCGGTGTCCCCTGAAAAAGCTCAGGATCCAGTAAAGCAACCCAACACTCTTTGTTGGTCAGGCTGGAGATGTGACCAGACATGAGAAAGAGACTTTTCCCCCTCACCTGGGAAGAACTGCTCAGTTTCCTCCTCATCCTCCACTGCACGAATAAAGAGATGTTGATGCTGTTGTTGGGGACAGTGCTGGCCTGATGGCACGGGCACCTGAAACTCCTTCAAAAGGTTCACATGAAAACACTGGTATTTTTTTATCTTATTAGGCATATAGAGTTCATAGGTGACCTCACCCAGACGTTTAGTAACTTGGTAAGGTCCCTGCCATTGGGCCAACAGCTTACTGTCACTAGAAGGGAGAAGCAGCAACACCTGTTGACCAACATGAAAAGTTCTATGCCTGGCTTTCTTATCATACCATGTCTTTTGGTGAGCTTGTGCCGTCCTCATGTTCTCTTGAGCGAGAGCGCTCATCTGCTCCAAACGGTCTCTCATTCTCAGAACATAGGCCACCACATTGTCCTGGTCCGCTGTAGGTGTCTCCCAATGGTCTTTCAGGAGATCTAGTGGTCCTCTCACTTGGCGACCATAGAGAAGCTCGAAGGGTGAAAATCCAGTAGATGCTTGCGGGACCTCCCGGTACGCGAACAGGAGATAGGGCAGCCACTGATCCCAGTCCGAGCCTGTTTGAGAGACAAACTTCCGCAGCATATTCTTAAGAGTCTGATTAAACCTCTCAACCAAACCGTCCGTCTGAGGGTGATATGGGGTGGTCTTAATACCCTTCACCCCTAGCAAACCGTACACCTGACGTAACATTTTTGACAAAAAATTTGTACCACAATCTGTGAGGATTTCCTTTGGTACACCCACTCTGGAAAACAGCTGAATGAGACAGTTAGCTACTTGCCTTGCTTTAACAGACCTCAGGGCAAAAGCCTCAGGATAACGTGTGGCATAGTCACAAATAACTAAAATGTACCTATGACCTGATGAGCTTCTCTCCAAGGGCCCCACCACATCCATGCCTATCCTGTGAAAAGGTACATCAATGAGTGGTAATGGTTGAAGATGAGCTCGAGGAACCCCCCTGGGTGATGTTAGCTGACATTTTTCACAGCAAGCACAAAATTCTTTCAGCTGAGTATACATGCCAGGCCATACAAATCTGTTTGATATCCGATGCAGTGATTTTTGGAACCCCAAGTGGCCTGCCCATGGAATAGAATGACCCAGTTCCATTACTGTCTGTGTTAGACTCTTTGGCAACACAAGTGCTTCAACCACCCCTTGGCGTTGATACAGAATGCCATTCTTAATCACATATGTAGTGTCAGCTAAACAATCCATTTTGCCTGTTTTCTGGTTCTCAACTTCTGAAACTTTATCAAACCATGATTTGAGCTTTGGATCACCCCTTTGCAGAGCAGTAATATCGGCAGGAATCTGAAAATCAAAAGACTGGCTGGGTTCCTTCACATCCTCCCTTTGAATTTTGGCTGTTCCCAGAAGCTTTTCCCTCCTCTTTTGTGCCCTAGATTTTTGTGGTTTATCTGGAGGAGCTTCTAACTCAGCCTGGTGAAATGGTAGCTCAGCCAAAGTGTTTTTTTTACCTTTCTGAGATCTCATGATAACCAGATTACATGCTGTGGCCCTGCGCTGTGAATTAACCCCTTGCTGTATCAAATCATGGAGAATAGGAATATCACTCCCAAGGATAACCCTGTATGGTAGTTTAGGTACCAAGCCTACTGGCATGAGGTAAGTCTGACCATTAACTGTTAAATAAACCTCAGCTGTAGGGTATACCTTCTCATCTCCATGAACACAACTTATTTTAGCTGTCACTTCACTCCAATGTTCTTTTGGAACAATACTAGACAGGATGACTGATTGGAAACAACCTGAATCTAGCAGCGCCTCCTCCTTCTGCCCATTAACCAACACAGAAGCAGTAAGAATGTCAGTACGACCAGAAACTTGAGAAGAGGGCCTGGGAACTGTACAGAGAAGAGAAGGTGTACTTTGTTTAGTTACAGGACAAGTGTACCGAGTATGTCCAATTCCATTACAGTGGTAACAACATATGTCTTGCTTAGCTCTGCTAAATGATGATTTAGATGCATTTGGTTTATTTGCCAACTGTTTTAAAGGCTCCTGAACTCTATGCTGAACCTGACCACCCCTCTCACCTCCATAGGACTTACTATGTCTGGTAGAGTAGCTGTCCCTGCCAAAAGCAGGTCGTCTGCTTCCGCTTCTGGCTGACAAGAAGACCTCTGCAAGACGGGCGGCCTCCTCTGCAGACTTTGGGTCGCATTCCCGGATCCAAACCTCCATCTCTGGGTTCACCATTCTTAAAAACTGCTCAAGGATCAGCAACTCAGAGATTTCTTTCACTGTCAAAGTGTCAGGCTTCACCCATTTACAAAAAATGTCTCTTAAACGTACATACAATTCACGTGGCGTTTCATCTTGATTAATATCCAGGGCACAAAATCTCTTCCTGTATGTCTCTGCTGTGATCTCATATTTTGCGAGGATCACCTCTTTGACTTTTTCATAATTCTCAGAGTCATTTAAATCCATCAACAGATAAGCACTACGTGCCTTACCAGTGAGGAGAGGAATAAGTTGAATAGCCCACTCCTCTTTTGGCCAGCGGCAGACTGTGGCTATCCTTTCAAATGTAGCCAAATAATGTTCAATGTCCTCATCTGGAGAGAGTGGCATTATTTTGGGCTGTTTATGAAGTTGAAGAACCCTTGGAGGATGAGTTTCACTTGGCTGGTCAACTGCTGTTGCACCGTCCTCAGCATCAATACTGTCATTCTGCTGTACATTTGCGCTCTCAAATTCCTCCTGCAACCCCTTGACCTGGGCTTGAATTTGAAGAAACTGGTGCTGTAAACTCCTCCAACGCTGTTCCTGACGTGGAGACTCTTTCTCCAACTGCTGATCTCTGGAGGCTTGGGAGCGGAGAAGAGACTGTACCATCCCAGTCAGCTCATCTAGCTTAAGACCACTGCTAGATTTAGCTCCATCCTGCTGATCAGCCGAAGCAGCAGGCTCACTACCCCCCGGCTCCTCCTGATGATCTGCCTTTTTACCTCCACGAGTCATTTTTCTCATCCAAGGACCTTAGCTTGACTTCTGACACCACTTGTCACGTTGGTCGAGTGGCCATAGAGACGTGTATCCCAGTAAGCCTACTGAAGGACAAGTCACAGACGCTCTTGGGTTTTTCCTTTTTCTTTATTTTCCATTACAGTCCACAAAACTCCAGCACCAGCCAACACACCTTCAAAATGGCTGACACCCACACCTAATAAACAATTCCAGCTAATTGGAATGTACCACCTGTGGGGTGCCTAGAATTCCCCAGTACACAAACAAATATAAATATCTATTTTAAAATATATACATTCAGTCCTTCTAAAATTCCAATCAAACATTAAACATTAAACATTAAGCCCAGACCCCCCCCCCAGGGAATGTCCCTCTGTGCACATGAGAAACCAGAGCCAAGAGTAATCACAATCAGTCCACGCCACGGGCTGGTAGCTCACCCTTGGATGTCCTCACCACCTGGAACCTGGCTTACCACAATATAAAGTTACCATGTTAACCATATAACATCCCAATACAAATGAGGTAACGGCATTTCGTCGTTACAGCAATATATCGCGATTTTCAGCCGCCCAATATAATATCGATTTTTTAGGGAAATTATTTAATTTTCACATTTGAATTGTTTAAAATGTAAATGTGCAAAAAACACTTATAATAAACAATAAATAGGTTGTTTTTAAGTAAATAGTTTTGACTCAATTTGTCCTCTGAATGATCAATATCATCTGATGAACATAAACAGCAACTTGATTTTTCATCTCTACTTTTAATTTTGATATTAACTGGGTAGAATATTGCAATATATCGTGATATCGTATTGTGACCCAAGTATCATGATGCATATCGTATTGCGAGGTCCTTGGCAATACTCAGCCCTATATGAAACCAGAAAACCTTTTCCTTTTGTGTGTATTTCCAGGCGCTGAGGTATCCATACTTCCACGCTGGCCAGGCATGGAAGCTTTCAGAGCAGCACAGGCCTCGGGAAAATGTGTCTGAGGCGGCAACAACAGAACCAAAGCCTTTGTCCCTCTGTAAGGCAGACCCGGACACCTCCAAGCTCGGCGAAAGCCAAGGAGAACCACAGAACCGAAGCCGGCCTCTCCATCAGCCCCTCAAGCAGATCCCTCTCCCCCAGGAGACCACCACCCTGGTGACAGAGAGGCACCAGGAACTAGTCAGCCTGGTGAAAAACAGGCAAGCTGTAAGTATCACTTACGTGAAGGCTGTCAGTGTAAGAATGGGAACGTCTTCCCTTCCCGTTAAGTTCTCATTGAAGTCTATCAAAACATAAAGCCCTTAAAAGTAAGTCATCCTGTTTTAATAAGGATATTGTAGCTGTGTGCTTATGCACATGAGAAAACTCTAAGGTTCTGACACCTACCTCCTGCTTTTATACTTTAGTATTGTTTTGATGTCACGTTTTAACTATTAGATACACAAGAATGACAAAAAAAAAAATCTCCGCATCCATACAAACAGCAAGGAGTTGCCATGGGAGCAGAGACCAGCTTGTCTGGGATTCGCACAGCACGACGACGATGGGGCCAGATGTCTTTCAGGTCCATCAGCTGTGACGACAGTGATGACGCCGACGCTGGAGTTTCCATCTCCAAAAAACCCACCATCACCTCACCGCACATCCACACTCTGGATAAGGCCAGACACCGGTTAGAGAAGTGCATCTGCAACCAAAAGTGTTTTTATCAGTGTCTGAGTTTTAATAATCTCCAGTGATCTTTTTTTTTTAATCTAGACTTTCAGAGTCAAAAAACAGCGCCGGAGGAGAGCAGAGCGCTGCGCTGAACAAAGTTGTCTCCATCACCCTGTCTGCCAAGCAGCATTACCTCCACCAGTCCAGATATGTGCCGGGTGAACAATTCGTGCATCCCTATCACTAAAAAAATAAAAAAAGGGCTTTTAACAACAGGAACAATGATAATAAATTTGGCTTTTAATGTCTGCTTGTTTTATCTCTTCTTTTTTAGGCGTAAAACCAAAAAGCAGCTTTTTAATGGGAAGTCAAGTTGCCGGCAAAACTCTGAGGGCCTGTCTGGACTTGACCGCAGGACATGGCCTGGAGTTTCCTCCAGGTAAAAGTAAGCATGATTTAAGAATATTTATCCTCCCAGACTGGCGACCTGTCCAGGGTGTACCCCTGCCTTTCGCCCTTAGACGGCTGGGATAGGCTCCAGCAGATCCCCGTGACCCTTCAAGGATAAAACGGGTCTAGATAATGGATGGATGGATGGATATCCTCCCAGATGTAGAGAAGAAGAAAGTAACCAAAGGATGCTTTTTCCTTTTCTTCCCCTGTACTGAACTTTGATGTGGAAGCTGTTCACAAAACATTTGTCTCTGGGTGTTTACTGAAAAACACTGCTCCAAATGTTCCAAACTGATCTGACCAGCCAGTGAACTCACTCATTTACACCACCTTCATCAAACTGACCTGTTCAATATTTGAAAGAACTGTTTTCTGCAAGTTTTACTGAAATTCCCGACTACTGCATTCAAAACTTACAAAGTAAGAAAGGATCTCCAAAGACAATTATTATAAGCATTTCTTGCTGATCACTGCTGAAATATTTGAATATTACCGTATCACAAAGTTAAGGACAGCTAACATATTTTTAAAGTGTTGCAGTCGATTTCAAGCCCTGTTTCCTGAAAAGCTGCGATGCTTTCTAAAGTTCCGAGTTTTGCAGTTCACTCTCTCACTCTGCTGCTCTTCAGCAGTCTGTGGTCATGGTTGCCAGATTCATTATGTGCCACACATTTTCAGCAGGAGGATCTGGACTGCAGCCAGGAAACTCAGACACATGCTTGTGTGTCTATGAAGCCATGCTTTTGTAAGTCCTGCAGAATGAGGTCTGATGTCGTCCTGCTTTGCTGGTGGTCACTCATACCATCACGAATGCTGACTTTTCCATCTTTTACTGATAACAGCCTGGATGGTGTTTCTCATATTTTTGCCAAGATGATCTTGTGAGCAGAATAATTTATGCCGAAGCACTGAGTTGATAAACGTCTTTTTCCTTGTGATCTTGTTTTTGGTTACTTTCCTGGGTGCAGCAGTGGCCTCGACTGAGTGAACAGTTTTTCGTGGGTCTTCAGAGCCCATGTGGCTATGCTGATCATGGTTTCATGAGGATTTCTTGAACCACCTAAGGGCTCAGGGGTCTCACTTATCCAACAGTGGTTTCAGTCCTTGATCTTTATGCTGCATAAGAGTTTGGTGGATGTTCCTTCTATACCCGATCCTGGTGCCCTCACCTGTCACCAGTTCATCCTCCAGATCTGTTACTTGAATATTCTGTTAACTTTTTTGTCTTTTTTGAGTATGTTGCTGGCATGAGTTTCAGTTCAGTTCAAAAATATTTTATTAAATAATATAAATACTGCGAATAATAACAATAATCAAAATCATCCTCATCAAATAATTTCCTTTTGATGATTAATAAACTATTATTGAAATAAACTGGACTGGACTGATGACAATTATAACTCATTTCCTTTGTACTGGCTGTTTAACATTTTGGCTCAAGGGAAAATCATTTCTCCTCATCGTGGTATTTATAAGTGAAGTTTTCCTCCTCTGCTTCCTCCTTATTTTGTCTTTCTTTGTTGTGATGTGATTTTAGATCTTCCTAAAATAACAGAGAAGCAACCACTGAAAGAAAAGACTCCAGACAATCTAGGTCTTTCTAAAGGTATCTTTCAAATGTAGTATTGGAAAGTTATTGAGCGAAATTCTTGAGAGTAGAGCAAACAATATAAATGGAGAGATTTAACGGCGATCACACATGACCTGTTGTGGATCTGTTTTTCTCTCTTCAGACTTCTTCTTGAGCCACCCCAACACCAAAAGCTTCATGGTGCCTCTCCAAAAGGCCGAGACAGCAGCGGCCAGACAGAATATTAGACTGGCACCCATAAAGGGCACCTCTGCTCGTGAGTCACCACCCAGGCCTTTTTCATGGTTTGATGTTGCTTGGTACCACTCAAGGAGCATCACGCCGACTTTTGAAATGGAGTTTGTTCAGGTCAAGAGTTTACTTTAAACTGAGCCCCGAGTCCTAATAGCTGGGAGGGTCGATTTAAGAGTTATACTCCAAAATAAAGACAGAAAGACAGTCTTGCTAAACGCAGCCTTTAATTTTCTCTTCCGTTACACTTTAACAAAACACTTCCTGTATCTGGAACGTAAACATATGAGGACTGTTATGGGATAGCTTCATCAGTGTTATTTGCTCTCTAATCTGTTCAGCATCGTCTTTCAAACTAAATATTTACCCTTTTTTTTTTCTCTCTCTCTAATCTTCTAGTGGATCTGTCACCAGCTGCTGATCTAAGAACTGACTCCAAAATCAAAATATCCAAAAGCAGGATATCCTTAAACCAGCTGGAGCTCTCAAATGAAGGTAAAAAAAAAAAAAAAAAATTAGCAGTGCTTGTTACAGAAAAAAAAAAAAAAGATGCAGCTTACATACTGGTTTTTGTTGACTTCAGAGTTTGAAGGAAGGAAGAGCAGATCTCTGAATCTCCACATCCCTGGAGCCATGGGGATGTCCATCTTCTCCAAGAACACCAACATCCCGCTCGTGCACGGGAGGGTAGACTGGAGCACCAAATACGGAGGCTATCGCTAACCCAGCAGCCCAGTCGGCTCTGCCAGTGACTCATGGGAAACACTTCTGGGCAGATTGAGCAGGAAATGTGTTTTATGCTTCTAACTGCATTTAGCAGCATTTCCTGATCATCTGTAGTTATACGTGTCCATCCATCTGTTATGACCTGTTCAGGGTCAAGGGGGTTCGCTGGGATCAACTCACCTGTCGTTAGTTGAAAGGGGAGGTGTCACCAGCCAGAGTCAGTAATACTCGCCATGTTACTAAATATCATTCAGCGTTATACGAATGGGCCACCTCACCCATTTATTTATATTTTTATAATAGAATAGTAAATAAAGTGGATACTTTTGTATTCAATAAGGATTTTTTTTTAATTTCATACAGTTGCAGCAAACAATATGAAAATACAGATTGTTCATTTCTGTAGAAAAATGTTTTTTATTAGAATCATAAACTTTGATTTATTAAAAATGCAGCAGAAATGCTGCATGAATTGTAAACTTAGTCTCATACAATTTTAAAACAAAAAAAAAAACATTTAACTGCACAAGTGTAGTATATTCTCAGACAGTTTCAGACACATATACATGTATATATCTATACAACTGGGAATGCATTTGTTTTTATAATTAAAGTATGTCCAGTAAAAGATGGAAGGATTTATATAAAGACGTTCAAGATTTGTGTTGTTGTGTCTTTAGCATGCCAATGGTGATCTTTGCCAGCATCAGTCCACTGAAAATAGATGACATTTATTTCACAACATGGCTTCAAAAGAGAAAAACAACCGTCTCCAGACTACAGCCGACATGATGGAATAAAGAAAGCAACATTACCTTAATAAAGTCATCAAACCAGCTGGCATGATCTTCCAGGAGCTGAGGAATCTCAGTCCCATCACCACGGTCAGTGTTCCTGCAGTGGCTGCATGTCAAGGAAACATAAAAGGTAACGGGTTTTGTTACAGACGCATTTATAAAATAACTGACATGTTACCACCATGGGTATGGCAAACTCAACGTACCGAAGGAAAGCCACACGTTCCTGGGATTGTGAGATGCCAGATACGCGCCAGCAGCAGCCAGCAGGCCGAACAGGAGCCCTGCAGCCAGAGAGGTGATGCTGCCTGTGGAGGAAATGCTTTCTGTGATGTCTGAATTCACCCCAACCTGGTCTATCAGAAACCAGTAATCTGCATTTTTCAGAAAGTCTTTCATGTAGGAAACATGTTAGGGGCTTGCAGTCAGCATGAAGCTGTGCAAAAGTATGATAAATAATGCTTTCCTGAAAATCATCTGTAGCTGACTTTGATTTACTTATTTTGATATTCCTGAGAGATGTTTCGAGTACTTCGTCCGCACAGATGATGTGCATCTTGCTCCAGATTTCATCCAGGTGTGTCTAGACATTTACTGATAAACAAACCCCACGTGTTTTCCCTGATTTATTCCTCCCGCTTCTACATTTATAAAACGTGCCTCACCTACCTGCTTTTACGTAACCCGCGACTCCCCCTGCTGTCACCAGAGCAGCATAGCAGAACCCAAACCAGTCGACGCCCATGACTGCAGATGACGGTCGGACCTGCTGTGATGAACCCGGTCCGGAGGTTTAACCGCGCTGAGCTCACAAACTGCGAAAATCACCGCATGGCCACCGAGCCAGAAGTTAGTCGTTAATATTAAATGATGTATTTTAAGATTCAGGACCACGACACGCTGACAATTAACTTTACAGGTGACGGCAGTAAACTGGAACCAGCTACTTTTGGTAGTTCTAAACAGTGAGAGGAAACTATTCACTTCCGGCGTCAATCAATTTTCAAAATAAAAGATGTGATAGTTACGACTACAGGTCTAAGACACGCGAGGTTAAAACGGGTTAAATTATTGAAAGGGGCCGTTTCTTAAAATATAAAAATAAAAAAATACAGCCGGAAACGGGTTTGACGAGATAAAGGAAACTCTTCACTTCCGGTGCCTCTGAACTGTTTGTAACAAAAGAACTGAAATAACAACACAGGGGCGGGCACGTGCACAGGTAGACTCCAGGTGGTGCGCAATCAAGAGTCGCAATTTTACAAGCAAGTGCAGTTCTGCAAAAGTCGCGATTTTACAACAAAAACTCAGAACCTTTTTTTAAATCAAAAAGTCGTGATTTCGTAAAATTTATTATTTTTTAAATGATAAAATCCAGATTTGATGTAAAAAAAAAAACTCTTGAGATTTTATTTCATGACAGGACAGAAAATTTACCTTTTACGGCACAAAGTTGCAATATTGCAAATTAATGATTTTACAACAAAAATATGCAATTCTAGTTGTACTTGAAATTAATAGTTTTTCGACAGCCAAACATTTCCGTTTAAAACATGCAATTTTAAATTCAACATTTTACAAACAAAAGTTGCAATATTAAGTACAAAAGTCACGGTTTTGCAAGTCAAAATTTCCAAGTTTGTGGGGGTGGGGGGTGCCACAAAATACATGTTATTCCACATGTTGCAATTTTATCACTAAAAGTTGATTTGATGTCATAGTCACAATTTTGCAATTTTTTTTTTTTTTTTTTTACCAAAAAAGTAGTATTTATAAGCTATGATAAAGGCAGAGGTTTTACAATCAAATAAGATCTTCAAGAATTTGCAATTTTATGACAAAATAGTCTTTTTTTTTTTCTTAAACAATCTGTTACAGCCTGTCTCTGTACAAATAAATGACGGTGTAACTTTAAAAGAGTAGTAGCGCAGGTATATATTACATAAATAGGTGTCATTTAACTGAGTGTGCCTTTTTCTCTTAGCTTGAGCACCTGCCCCCAGAAATACCTGTGCACGGCCCTGGTCAGTGGAATTGGAAGTAATGGAAAGTAGTTCATAAAAATCCTATAGTGGGTACATGGTGTTTTTGTTGTTTTGTGGAATATTTAATTGTGGATATGTCAAGTATGAGCTCACTTTCAAAATCAAAAAGTACAGCTTTGTGATGAAAAAATTTAGATTTATGCATTTATCTGAAAATAGGTCAAATCAAATAGATGACATTGGATTGGCCTGCTTTGGTAGAAGCATCAGAAAAGAACATGTTGGGGAAAACTCTGGGTCAACAAGTCTGGAAATGAACATACTAATATCTTTACCAAAAAGAAGAGAAGCAACAAGACCTAAAAGGGTGAAGCAGAATGCTCAATGAGCTTTTTCTTTATTTTCTTATTTATCTTTGTAGAAAAAAACATTTGCTAAGATAAATGCGCTGAATAATTTTAAATGTTAATTCTCTTATCTTGCTGGTAATGACATACTTGGATATACATCCTCCTCTGTCTACACAAAAACGTTTGTGTAGTTCAGAAAACATATTCATGATGTTATGATGTATATAACAAAGAAAAAAAAACACCTTTTTAAATTCTGTATTAAAATCGGTCAATGTAACAACAACAAACGTACATGGTGCAGGAAGTTGAAATAAAAGAGTCAAAAGGCAATAAAATATTTTTTATTGTTTGCACTATTTTCCACTGTTCTTTTTCTTCTTCTTTTTGGGTTTGCTCTCATCCTCAAGAATGACTTCTTCTGCTACAATTCGGACTCTCTTTGTCTTTGCAAGTTCCTGAGCGAGCTCTGTGGACAGAGGAGGAGCAATGGTGGGTATTAATGAGACTATGCAACACATTGTTTTGTTATTATTGTTTTTTTTTTTTTAATGGAATGTATTCTAAAAGAAAATGCTCCTTTTGAGCCTAATTGTTTCCATAAACCCACAACATATTGATTAACACAGTTGAGGCTGCTTTAACTTATTGCTCCTGCAATGACTATAAAGTAAAGTGGAAACAAGCTTACCCTAAGTGCATTCCTGCTTAAGAATATTAAAAAAACAAACAAAAAAAAAAAAACAACCTCTTACACAGAGAATAAACTAAAAATTGTAAACTTTAGACTTTACCTTCAGATGTTGTCGCCCCAGATGCTGGTTTCTCATCGATCGGCTTTATTGATGATGGTTTCCACACAGCAAGACATGTTAGTCTGGCTGTTGTGTTCACTTCTCCTAAGAGTGTGGGAGACTCCAGCTTCTGTCAGAAACACATCAGCTGATTCAATTCACTTTACTCACATAGCACCAACTCGCAACAAAGTCAGTTCAAGGCACCTTAGCTTACAAAGTTAAATATCCTCCATTCAAGTTCAAATTGTATTCCAGTTCACTGTAATTCATGTATGATCCAGTTCATGCTCATTCACAATTCAGTTCAGTCCAGTTTATTCTGATCAGCAGGGTAATCTGCTAAATACTGACTTAGTTTCTTTGTGTTTATTCTTAAGATATTTCATAAAGTTATTATTTCTCTGCTTCAGTTAGTAGATTTATTTTTCTTTCAATGTGATTTTTTTGTTTTATCTAAAGGTAAAGTAGAGAAATGACCTCTATTCAAGTGATAAAAACAGCCATTAAAAAAGAGACGCACCTCTCTGAGATAAAGTTTCCACATTTTGATGAAGCCGTCATTTGAAGCCGTCACCAGCACGCAGAAATCTTCCATTATCAAACTATCGACTGCTTTCACTCTGAAATCAACAAACAAGTTCACAAAAAATGTGAAATACTCATTTACACTTATGTTAAGAAAATAAAAAAAAGAAGGGAAAAAGGATATAAAAACACACTGAAGTCACCTGGTTTCATGAGCCTTGAACTCACACACCCATTCCGCTTTTCCAACGTCACACAACCTCACAGTTTCGTCGTCTCCTGCAACGGCCAGGATGGAGTCCTAAAAGACAAACGGAGCTCATAACGCCTGTTCAAGCTGACAGGTCCTACGTTTTTTTCTTTTAATTACCGTTACTTATTCACACCTTATTTTGAAAGGGACCACAAATTTCCCGTAAACTTTCCAGAAACGTTCCACGGGAAGCTTTGCAAGGGAAATTTGGAACCAAACGGCGTATGTGGCATTGTTCTGTAGAATAAGATTAGAAATACGCCTCTAAAAAGCAGCTTAAATGTTCTGGAGTAAAATAGAGCTGCACAAATGAATAGAAACAGAGATGTTCAATGACTCCTCAATCAGACGGCCAAATCAGACCTGAATGATAAAAGTGTCTGTTTTCGAGGAATCCACGGGTACACATTTAATTTTAATTTAACGTGCATTGATCTGTTTTTACCAAAATAAAAGCTGAAAAATATTTTTCTCACCTACATTAAAGTAAAGTCTCTTTTGGAAATTTTCAGTTTATTCCTGATTATTCCCACAGAAAGATCCCAATTTTGAAAATTCCCAGAATTTAATTTCCTAACGCACAGCTCTGCATGTCACGTTTACGCGGCGGCGCGCCTCGACCAGCCGACTTACGTTCAGGAACTTAAGAGAGGAGATCCTTTTTGGGTTTGTGACAGTTCCTGTCACAGAGGCCGTCTCCAGCTTGTAGATGTCAACTTTGTCATTCAGCACGACCACGTACTTATCCCCATCTGGAGACCATCGGACGATGTGTGCATCTGTGAGGGATTTACAGACGGAAAGAAATCAGGTTCCACGTCACACCGACGTCAACGTTTTATTTTCCCCCAAACATCCCAGTAAAAAAAAAGAAAAAAACTTACTCTGTTTAATGTTTTTGATAAAAGCTGATCTTCCATTAATAAGATTCCAGGTTCTTTAAGGATAAAAAGAGGTAATTATTACTCCTTTCTTCCCCCAGATGATTAATTCTCAGTTATTCTTCAGGAGAGATGAGTTTTTACCTCAGGGTCTTATCTGTCCCAACTGACAGTGCAAGTTTCCCAGAAGGATGGACGGACAGCGATGTGACATGACCCCTGGGAAGAAATTAAGACAAATGAAGAACACGCTTGTCATATGAATCAAGGTTTAAAACAATAACAAACCGTCCAGCGACGGGACCGTTTCCGGTGCTTACTTGTGAGCTTTAATGGATTTCAGACACTCCCACTTCTTTGTGCTCCACACGCACAGAAGTCCATCCTCTCCTCCGCTCAGCAAATGAGACGCTCCGTAAAACTCCAGACAAGTGATGGTACCTGTCAAACGAGTGGTATCAAGAGACCACAAGCTACTCTTTCATGATACTTTATACCTCTGATTTCAGCAAACCAAAGTCAGGAAGAAAATTTATTGCCTGGAGTCTAATACCAACATTATCCTCCTCTAACCTGATTAGAAACAAAACAACTGTGGATATTTCCAGTTTGAAAAATGTATAATAATAAAACAGTCCAAAATTTCAATATCATGCATTTTTTGTGTGTTTTTGATGGGAAAAAAAGTCATCCTATAATTGAGAGAGCAACTTCATTAATCAGTATCAAAATGATGCTAAATAGGTACAAAACATTGTTTTGGACATCTAAGAAAATAAAGAAAGCAACATAATCTGCTTCTATAGATTAAAATGTCCATACAGGAATTCAAAAATCTAATGGGTTCATGCTTAACATAGACATAAAACAATCATCGATCATACCGTCATGGTGCAGCAAAGCACCGTGCTCCGTTCTTTTCTTCATATCGTACAGCTGCATGGTCTCATCTTTGCTTCCTGTGACAACAAACCTCTCACTGGCCGCCACGGCTGATACCGAAGCTGTGTGAGCGTGATGTGTGAAGTCAGCTTTGGCTGTCCACTCCTGCACGACAAAGAAAAAGATATTCAATTCCACTGCAATGCAAGAGGTCAGAGGACACGCTGCAGCTCAGGGCGAATGGCGCCAGAAATGGGATATCAGAATTAATTTAAGCATAAGCAGAAAGATTACAAAAAGGTGCCATAAAAATGGACAGCAAAAAGGACAATATCTGATTAATGCATGACGAGGCCTTGTTGTTTTGAGAGAGACATCTTGGTACAATAATTATTAGAATCAGAACAATTTTATTAATCTATAAGGGGAAATTCCTATGGAAAAATAAAGATCTGAACACATAAAGAAAATCTTTAAATACCACGCCCATCCATCGGAATCCATTCAAGTCCAAATTGTATTCCAGTTCACTGGAACATACATTCATGTACATGAACATACATTCATGTATGATCCAGTTCATGCTCATTCATAATTCAGTTCAGTCCAGTTCATTCTGATCAGCTGGGTAATCTGATAAATACTGATTTAGTTTCTTTGTGTTCAATCTCAAGATATTTCATCAAGTTATTATTTCTCTGCTTCAGTAAGTAGATGCTTTTTTGCCCAATGTGATTTTCTGTTTTGTCTGAAGGTAAAGTAGAAAAGAAAACATTTAAATACAACTCCCAACCCGTCGGAATTAAATATATAAAGACCCCAGCAAAAATAAACAAGTTTACATATGTAGACAAATGTACATGGTATTATTGGGAAACAAAACGTATATAAAAAATAATAATAATAATATAGTGCGTAAACAATGTCCTTGTGACTGTCACAATTCAAAGTTAAATAGTCTGATGGTGACAGGCAGCAATGTTATTTTATGGTTTATTTTTATTGCATGTTCTTCATTTGTCTTTACATCCAATATAATCCAAGTACGTCTGGGCCGATGACATTTAATTTGAACAAAGAAAGGAACGCTCAATCTCACCTTTTCACCAGTTTTTACTTGGTAACCAAAGGTGATCTGCTCGTAGCTGCCAGCGATGAGTCCCAGCACCGCTGCCATGCTGCCCTGTGGGTTCAGCAAGGAAAAGTTTTGGTTTTTTTTTGCCACAAATTGTGTCGCCTAATTTACAGAGCTGCTACTAACAGTCCAAACCGAGACATACATTAAAAAATACGAAGGAAAAAACTAAAAAAAAGAAAAACAAATAAGTTCGTAAACCTATTCACACATGATACAAGCTACTATTTTCGCTCCGCACGCCTCTAAACATGTGACACCAATGCGCATGCGCCGAAGGTTTTTGTTCCTGTTTTACTACAACGAGTTTTCAAAATAAAAGCAGGCAAACGTCCAGAGTAGTCTGAGATGAGTCATCGTGGTCAGTGTTGATATGTGTGTAAATAAAAATCTGACATGACGCAGAAGAGGAAGGCGGATATTCTTTGTGCTCAGGAGACCAGCTGGAAAGGTAGGAGGCTAGAAGCCTGTTGTTTTTGAAGCAGGACTTCAAATACAATCAATAAAAAAACATTTCAAAATAAAAGCTAAAAAAAAAAGCATAACCAGAAAAGCAATAGGCTGAAGCAAATGCTTATTCTTGGGGGTGACATGGGGTGACTCATAGGAGTGGAGGTAGGAGCAAACAGGTGGATTACATCATTTATAGATGAAGTAACCTGAAAGAGATCAATGAAGAGGACAAAGGCAGAGCAGAGGACAAAGTGGTGGAAGCTGAAAAAGGAAGAGTGCCGTGTGGACTTCAGAGAGGAGTTGAGACAGACTCTGGGTGGTCAGGAGGTGGTCCCAGATGACTGGACGACTACAACTAATGTGATCAAGGAGACAGGTGAGAAGGTACTTGGTGTGTCATCTGGTAGGAAAGCAGACAAGGAGACTTGGTAGTGGAATGAGGAAGAGCAGAAGTATTTACAGAGAAAGAGATGAGCTAAGGAGAAATGGCACACTGAGAGGACTGAATAGAGGAGACAAGAGTACAGAGAGATTCAGCATAAGGTGAAGATGCAGGTGGCAAAAGGCCAAACAAAAGACGTATGATGGTTTGTATGACAGGTTAGACAGTAAGGAGGGAGAGACTGACTTATACAGGTTGATGAGGCAGAGAGATAGAGATGAGAAGGATGTGCAGCAGGTGAGGGTGATGAAGGATAGAGATGGAAATGTATTGACAGATGACAGGAGTGTGACAGGAAGATGGAAAGAGTACTTAAAACAGTTGATGAATGAGGAAAATGAGAGAGAACGAAGAGTAGAAGAGGTGACCGTTGTGGACCAGGAGGTACCAAAGATTAGTAAGACTGATGTGAGGAGGACATTGAAGAGGATGAAGGATAGACAGATGGTCCTGATGATAAACCTGTGGAGGTCTGGAAGTGTCTAGGAGAAGTGGTGGTAGAGTTTTTGACTTGGACATTGAACAAGATCTTGGGGGTGAGAGGATACCTGAAGAATGGAGAAGTGTGCTGGTGCCAATGGAATGGTGGCAACTAAGGAATAAAGGTGATGAAGCACACAATAAAGTTATGGGAAAGACCAGAGTGAGCTAGACTAAGGACTGAAATGAGTAACCTTGAACAGCAGGATGGCTTCATGCCAAAAGCTGCAATATTTTCTTTGAAGATGCTGATAGAGAAGTACAGAGAAGGTCAAAGGGAGCTGCATTGTCTTTGCAGACCTTGAGAAAGCTTATGATAAAGTGCCAAGGGAGGAGCTATGATACTGGATGAGGAAGTGTGGAATAGCAGAGCGTATGAGAGTATGTATGAGAGCTGTAAACAGTGGAGAGGTGTGCTGCAGGTGTAACAGAGAGTTCAAGGTGGAGGTGGGACTGCATCAAGGATCAGCTCTGAGTCCCTTCTTGTTTGCTACAGTGATGGACAGACTGACAGATGAGGTTAGACAGGAATCTCCATGGACTATGATGTTTACAGATGATATTGTGATCTGTAGAGAGAGCAGGGAAGCAGGTGGAGAAAAATCTGGAGGTGGAGGTATGTTTCCTGGAAAGGAGAGGAATGAAGATTAGCCACAAGCAAGACAGAATACGTGTGTGAATGAGAGGAACCCACGTGGAACAGTGAGGCTACAGGAAGCCTATAATTTTTAATAATAATTAATAATATTTATTAATAATAATTAATAATAACAATAATTAAAATATATTTTTTAAAAATAATTATTTTTTCAGTTTATAGATATTTGAAAAGCCTACATTTTACTCAAAGGTAGCTCACTACTGCACTGTGACGATCAAACCACAGGATGAGACGATCCACCCCTCGATCAACTGTGAGGGAGGGGCGCGGTCTAAATCTTGTCCTGTGATTGGTTGGTCCTATCGGAAACGTCATGATTGACGTCTCAGATAACTGTTCGCGTGCCACGGTAGTTTTCTGAGGGGATGTAAGTCACGGTAACTTTTTTTCCACTGAAAGAAAACCATGGCAAGAGGGTAAGTCTTATTAAAAATGACACTGGTACATCCTGAAATGTAGTATTTTTTATCTTTTAACCCGGTGTCAATTGAATGTCTTGGTCTTGGTGTGTTTAATGCCGATACTTTGAACCACGTCCTGACCGTTATAATAATTAGTTTCACTTCAAAGACCGAAATATTCAGCGTAACGACGTTGCTGCGATGAAACTTGACACTTACATTTTTCTGGATTTACGTCGAGATAAAACCCTGGTCTATATGCATGGTATTTGTGTTTCTTCTTTAAAAAACAGTGTCCTTCTCTGGTTCAAACCAACAGCTGTTATGAGTACAGATTACAGGTTTGAAAAGTGGATGCGTGCATGAGTTGGGTCTGTCGTTGGGATGTGAGCGCAGCTCGGTCTGGTAGTGATTAGTGGACTGAATTATACAACAGACCAAAATAGAGAGAAAAAAATACAATTGTTGTTGTCGGTTCTCTGCAGCTATAAAAGCCTGTAGCTGCTCTTCCTGGGCTAAATTATTCCTGCAGGGTTAAATCAAGAACAGAGGTAGCTTCTGTCCTCCTTCCTGTCATTTGCTTCTGACGCATCTACTACAGTTTACATGATAGCAAGGGTGTGGTGATACATTTTAAATGCTTTTAATATTTATACTTAAAGATGAAACGATCTTTTTGTTTGCCACCATTGGAAGCTTTTTGTTTATTTTTTATTTCGTTCTCTTTTGGGGGGGAATATGTCCATTTAATATTTAGATTTATTTACAAGAGGTTCTACATGTTTCTAAATTATGGTTATGGACATTAGTCAGTGTATACTGATTTATGCATTATTGTATATTTTATTTTATAAATATATTATACAATATTTGTTTTGACATCACTGGAATGAATCATTAAAATGAATGAAATGAATCTTTTGTCCGTCTTAATCTACGAGTGCAAGTCAGTCGTGAAGCTGGTAACCAAATAATGGAGGTGTGGCTGTTTTGCTCGAGCTCAGGTTTCTTTCAAACCAGCAAGAGCAGCCCTTAAATTAACACAAGGCATCCAGCTGCCACATAGTTTGCAGACATGGCTTCATTAGAACATTTTATATAAAAAGAAAGCCCTTAAAGATGACTCATAGAGATGAACCAAATAGAAACTGGGTGTCAATTATATTTACATATATTTTTTTATGGGGTGGGGGAGATTACTGTATGATTGAAAAAACTCAATCTATTAAAACGCTTTCTGTATGTTTTGTTTAATGAGAAATGGGATTTGGCCCCGTGGATCCTGTGGAGTGGTTTTGTCTGCAAACCCTTCGAAATTTATACCAAATGCCAGTTCAGCCAACAGACGGTTGGCAGCTTCCTGTTAACTTCTGTTTTCTGAATGACCCAATCAAGCAGCAGGGACTGTCAACAAGGAGGGGCTTTCCTAAATGACACTATCACACATTAGATTGACTCACCCGCTGAAAAAAAGGAACTGTTCAAAGGTCCTGCTGCCAATGAACAGATTTCACGTTATCATTATTTCCTCTATAAGGGTAGAACACGCAGCAGGACACTTCTGCCCTCATTGATGGCGATGCCATACAAGTCCTGCCTGTACGAAAACTCCTAAGTTTGTCTGCTTTCTATCTGTTTCTCTCACAGTCAGCAGGCCAACCAGGAACTCGCTGAGGTTCTCAATCAGCTGTGGCGCCTGGATACCAATCGTCTCAAGCCGGGGACTGATTATGTCATTTCCCCCCAGGTCAGTACCACCAACCTGTTGATGCAGGTACTCTGCTGTGCAGAGCACTCAGGTGCAGTAAGTTCAAATCCGTCTGGTCTGAAACCCAGTTTTATCTGCAGAAGCACAATGGTGATATCGATCGCAGCAAATGGAGCTCGCTAAGAGAATACAGACTGAATGCTGGTGCACACGAGAAAAATGATCATGATGTTTGTATTTTATGCTCCGTAAGAATGGTGGCAAAACCACCAGAAAGGCTCCCAGCCTGATGCTTTAAGATTCCTGGGATGCACAAGTTACGGCAGTTGAACTGGAATAAATATTGTCTTTACAGTTAGACCAACAAATGGATGCAGGGTCCTTGAGTTCCAGTAATTTCCACTGCTGATCAAACGGTCTAGTGGTGCTGTACCTGTTTCTTTATCCACCGATCTACTGGCCGTGTGGACAGGATTCAGGAAAAAATTAAGTTCCTTTAGGACAGGGTTGGGCAATCCCAGTTTGTCATCCAGGTCTGCACAAGACCGTTAACGACCCATTCATTTGATTCAGATGCGCTGCAGCAGGGAAACATCGAAGGCATGCAGGACAGCAGCCCTCGAGGGCTGGGATTGCCCACCCCTGCTTTAGATGATGTTGGTGCATACTTGTCTGAGGAGTTGTGAGTGATGGATCTCTAATTTTTCAGCTTTGAGGACGTGAAATACCTCAGCATGTAAGATAAGCTCTCTCACGCTCAAGCTGGTTCACTGACAATTAAATATTTCCTGGAGAAAGTATCCAGAATTATTTGGATTTTCTGATGCTGTGTAGAACCCAAACTGGCTATACACACATTTGTTTCATCTTTATTGTCCCTTTAAGCGCTACTTTCTTTCAATGATCAGCACCTTTGTGGTAATAATATTGTTCATAACCGGCTGCCATAAACGTCAGACCTTTGTCTTGTCCCTGGCCAGAGTTAACTAAGCCCAAAGTGGCCATTAGTTTTTGTTTTTTTTTTTTTTAAAAGGAAAAAGCAACTTCTTGATTTTGCGTGGGTGCCATTTATTTTAGTGTGTGTGTCTATCATTACAGTCCAAGAGCCACCGGACTGTGGAAAAGCAGCTGGATTGTTGATGGCAAAATAATGAGAACGTTGGGATTCTGAGGAAAGTGTTGTTTTGTTGCAAAACAATTGCTATGTCAGTGTTATATCGTCAAACGATCTGAATGTTTCTGGTCTGCAGGGATTCGTTTAGAGCAATGTGGATATCAGGGTTTCATGGCAAAATGCTGGAAGCGTTGCATGTTTTATTGCAAAATGTTTGGAATGTTGTCTTTTTCTGGCGACCAAATTAAAATGTTGGTGCTATTAAACTGTCACAATGTTGGTGTTCACTGGGAATGATCATGTTTTATGGGAGAGACATTAGAATCGCTGTCATTTCATTTAATTTCAATGTGAAGCATTTGCAATGGGCACTTGGTGAGAAAGCAACTGGTATAGTGGTGTTCTTTGACAAAGAAAAGGAAATATTGGCATTTCCTGGTAAAATAGTCTGACTGTTTACAATTCTTGGTCACTAATGAGATCTTGCGGTCTTCTGTGCGTCTGTATTTAGGGGAGGGCAGGTTACGTGGCTCAGGGCAGCAACTATGCCAGAGACCGGGCCCACGCCCCACTCTTCCAATACGTTAATGAAGAAAAACTGAAGAAAACTGAGACATATGCACGTGAGTATCGGTTCAGGAGTTCTTCTGGTACCTTTTTGTTCTCTTCCATATTAGGTTACTGTCTCGCTATAACCTAGTGTTATCAGCTTGTTGAGCAGGTGTGCTTTTGATGCAGATTTCATCAACCTGCTGGACAACTATGAGATGTCCACCGGCGTGTCAGAGACGGTTACTTCAGAGGAGCTTCAAGAGAACAGGCTCTTCATTAATTCCATCATGGAGACTGATGTCATGAAGGTACTGCAGCTTCACGGACGGGAACATGTTTAAACCTCAAAACAAAGCTACTAAAGATTAATGCTACTCAGCAACTCTCCACACTCCTGATTACCCCTAAAATGTGGAGTTGAGATGGATATAGTGTGAGTATGACTTTATAGGAGATGTCAGACAAACCAGTAAGAGTTAGAAAGATTTGGAAAACAGTTAAAAGTACCACCATCTTCTTTTAGACCTTGCTTCTGAAGTCACACCTCCAAAGCATCTGATCAATGGCTGCTTACAGCACTAAGTCACAAGTCAACAACTATGAAACTATCTCACAGACTTACAGTGGACATTACGACACTTTTATGACAGTATTGTAAAAGTGACTTAACCAGTGCACCTGTAGGGGGACCCACTGAGCTAAAAATGAAAATAGTTTCTTCATGCATCTTTAATATCAAGTCAAGCTATTTCTGTAGAACATTTTAAAACAACCTCAGGTGACCAAAGTGCAACTTTTACTTTGACCAAAGTTTTTTTTTGTATATACATATATATATAAATAGATTAGAGATTTTACTCAGTTGTATACTCTGATGGCAAATATTTACCATAATATCTCTGTTGAGACAAACAAAAATGATCATGAATTGTTCTTTGTGCACATACACTTGTGTACTGTAGATCAGGGATTCCCAAAGTGTGGTGCGCGCACCCCCAGGGGTGCGCAAGCTGCCTCTAGGGGGTGCGCGAGATGAAAAATGTAATGGTGGTCTGATAATTTTTTTTTTTTCACACAATAAAGATGTGTAAATAAACATTTCCTTTGTAAAATTTTAAATCAAAAACTGTAATTTTAATGAATAAATAAATGCAGGCTATTCAAAATGTACGTCATCTTAAAGTGAAGCGTAGAAGAAGAAGTTATATTCTTCTACCACTGCATTTGCACCTAGTTTGTGGCCTCTACTTTATTCATTCTCGCAAATATGCTCAATGCTGTGTTATGATGACGGGTTGTGTTAGTTCCACGGTCATTTAAACTTGCTGCAATTTTTGTTCAATGTTCAGAGTATTCTAACATTTTCCTCAACTTATCTGCTTTCTGACACTGAGTCTGAGCATGTCATCCATCCTCTTTGCTCTTAAAAGTGGAAGCCTGCGCATAACTTTGTTTCATTATATTGGAACTGTGTTACAGTGTTTTAGTTGAATTTAAATGCGAGAGCGCATTGTTGTGATTGTGATTATTATGTTATATGTGTGTTCTGGTCATTTTAGCATGAATAAACATGGCGACTTTAATATGGCTATAATAAAGCTTGTTGCGTTTTTTTTAAGGGGTGGGGGATCGGGGGTGCGTCAACCCGGTTGAGACATAGAAGGGGGTGCGCGGCTAAAAAAGTTTGGGAACCGCTGCTGTAGATCATTATTCTAGAGTGTTTTTATAAATTGAATAGTTTCTCTTCTGTTTACTCTCCTGTTCCAATTGGGATGTGAGTCTTGACACAGTTAACTTTTACCCTCAAATATATTAGTATTTTCATCTTAGAAACTGTCATGATGTTTGGTTATTTTCTACCACATTGTGTGATTTGTCCTTTAGAAGTGTGCCATTTGATCATATGATGCCTGTTCTTCATCTGCAGTGTGCTCACAGCTATCTGGTCAGGAAGGGTCAGTCACTGTCAGACCCTGCACAGTTCAAGAAACAGCTGTACGACATCTGGTTCCGCCTCTACCACCGAGACCGGAGTGGAGGGTGAGTGTCAGTCCAGCAGCTGGAGGAGCTACTCTGCTGTTTACAGGGAAATGTGGAGAAGCAGGTTTAATCATCCACTGAATGGCTGTTTGAAGTTAAACCAGTCCTCCTCAAATAGTGGGGCACGATCCCTTAGAGGGGGCGGCGTGGTGCGATGCTGGGGGGCGTGTGTAACCCCCGAGAACATGTTTTTTTTTTTTTGGATACGGGAATAAAGTGTAATTGCACATATACTACAGTAGGTGGCAGTGGCGCTCTCATTGTCACGGTGTGAGCAGGGAGTATTAACTGCAAAGTATACCCTTGGCCATTCACTGTTCGCCGTTCGCGGTCCCACATACTCGTGGATTTTGCTCTCAAAGTTTTCTTTTTCATAATGTATTTGAATTTGTGGTTGCCCCGGCAATTTAGTGAAATTCTTAGGCAATTTGTTTTAGCAGAAAAATGTTCACATTCACCCTAACTGGTAAATAATTTAAACAAAAAAATTAGAATAGAGGGAGATGATACAGTACATAATTTCTTTAATTACTTTGGGAAGGCTGGACAAAAACCTGAACAAGTATTATTAATATTATTATTATAGTATATTATTAGTAAGTAATAAATTATGTGCTGTACAGTACAAAACTGCATCCAAAAATTTTTAGATTTTTGGGATTCGCGGGGGGAGGAAGGAACGTAACTCCCACAAACAATAAGGTTATACTGTATTGTGTCTGGGTTTTTTGCAAGGACACGCACACACACAGCACAGAGCAGGAGATATGAAGAGAACAAACCCTCAAACACCAGGGAAAAATTTTTAACAGGGATGAAGAGAAAGGTAGAGAGAGATGTAGATAATAAGACAAACGAAAGTCAGCAGAAAGTTAAGACGAGGAAATATGACGATGCTGATGCAGCGCTTGGCTTCACTGTGACTACGGTGGGGTTAACTTTAAATCTTTACAGACTAAAAAGCAATTTTGATTAAGTTATTCTTTGTTATAAGTTATATATTTATATTTCTTTCTTTTTTGTTTCCCTTAATGTTGTTAAGGATACAGTGTTATTTAGAGGTGTACTTATAACAGTTTTATAGGCAAATTAGGCTATTTATGGTCGTGGTGTGTGTGGGGGTGTTTCTTCTTCCTGGTGGGGTGCAGCAGAAAATGATTGAGAACCACTGAGTTAAACTGAAGAAGTTTTGTTTTCTTTTGTTTCCTTTTAGCAAAATCAAGAGACTTTCAGAATATAAACACATTCAACCTGACAGATAATTGAATATCAAAATGAAATACATGTATTGGCACAATAATTAATACTGAGACAATCTTTTGTTCAATTTCCAAACAGGGGAAACATGAGTACCTGGAAAATGGTATCCACTGGGTGGCAGTACTGGTCGATACCGGTTGTTACTGCTGCATTTGGGGCTTTTTTTTGTGTCATGTAAACTCCCGGTTTTGAAGCGACTATGTGAATTCCCACCGACTTGGAAGGCGCTGATTTAGCGCGGAGGTCAGGACAAAACAGAGACGAATAGGGACAAGCTGAACCTCACATGAATCTCCAGGCCATGTTACCGTCAATTCGGCAAGAAACAGATCAACAAAATTGCAAAATTTTGTTATGCCTGCATAATGACAATAAAGAGACTTGAATCTTGAATGAACGGTGACTGAGACGAGTGGTGATCCTGCCTACTGTGTCTGCAGAGCCCCTGGATGAATGTGGGTCCTGCCCCCTTACATGTGACCCCTTACCCTTATTCTGGCAGGAGTCGGGTTACCCCCTATTGATCATAAATGTCGTAGGTTGTGTCACAGTCAGTGTTTTTTATCTTTCTGACTTGGCCACAATGAAAATATTGTAGATAACGTGGTACGAGTCTGTGAACTTAATCTGGGGATGGATGAGTGTTCACACAAAGACTTACTTAGCGTCCACTATTGTGATTATTATTATTTCTCATAGAGAGGATTCCTGTGGATTTGAGCACGTGTTTGTCGGAGAGACCAAATATGGCCACGAGATCATGGGGCCTTCACAACTGGGTCCAGTTCTTCTTGCAGGAAAAGCATGGCCATGTCGACTACAAAGGCTACAAAGCTAGAGATAACAAAGATACAGTAAGAACATAAATTAATTTGCTAAAAATCTTTCTCACCATTTTTCAGCTGTATGATATTATATTTGTATCTATTTGTTTTAAAGCCTGATGAGGACGACCACGTGCTGAACCTCCAGTTCAGCTGGAAAGGTCTGGTGAAGCCGATCGGTGGTTCCTTCATCGGCGTCAGTCCAGAGTTTGAGGTCGCTCTTTTCACTATTATCTTCCTCATGTCCGGTGAGAAAATGACCTCCGTGGTGGTGAAAGTGGACGAGTACGTGCTGGAGCTGGTTGTCTATCGACATGGCCGGTCCATTGGCACGTCCTACCCCAAGCTGCTCAGCAGTAACAACAGGGATTTGTAACACTGCAGCCTTCCCCTGCTCTCTAATCTATCCTGTAAAAAAATGAATCATCGTTTTGTCACACTTGCCTTACTCTCTATGCAACATTACAATCCTGTAACTTTTTTTTCACTAAAAGCCAAGCTTATCATATATCTGTTAACAGAAAATCATGATGCTGTTGGAGTAGGGCTGGACGATATGGGCAAAATTTATATCACAATTTATTTCTTAATTTAGGTGAACACAATGTAACTTCAATATTGATATGAATAATATGAAAACCACAGAGAAACTGCCAAGAATGTTATATATTATTTTTATTTTTTTTTTTGTCCCATCCTACGTTAGAGAGTATAAAAGTGTCTGTTCGCAAAACAGTGATAACATTCATTTGCATTTCCTCTATAAAACTCTCTTCCTGAATGTTCTGCATTTTCCCTGACGGTGTTTTTCCCTTTAATTACATGTTCATCAAACCTGACAGGAATGACATTCCATACATTTATATGCCTTAATGTCAAAAATAAAAAATGTATCTTTTACAATTATTCATTGTGGTTGATGTTTTCATTTATTTTACTGCAAATTAACTTTACCAGGCACCTGCACAGGTAGACTCCAGGTGGTGCTGAAGCAGCATCCCCCTTTGCCCTCTGACTTGACTAGCGCCCTTCCTGCAGAGCAGCTGTTGAGCAGCTGTTTTACCATCACAAGTAGAAGTCTTAAGTCAAAAAGATTTTATTTTCCCAGAGTCACAATTTATCAACAAAAGTTTCTTTTTCTTTTCTTTCTTTTTCTTTTTTTTTTTTTTTTTTTACAAAAATACTGCAGTCCTGGAAAACTTGTGATTTTACTCCCAAAAGGGGTTGGCCACAAAGACACAATTTTGTAAAATTCACGATTTTTTTTAATAACACAAAATCAGTTCATGTTGAACTGAGTTGATTTGATGTCATAAAGTCTTCAATTTGTTTTTTTGCTAAATTTGAGATTTTATGTGATTTTAGGATGTTAAGTTGCAATTATTCAGAATTCACAGTTTTTCAACAGTCATAATTTAATGTCAAAAAGTTGCAACTCTGCAAAAAATTATTTACAACAAAAGTTAAAAAGGTGCAGTTTTGCAATAGGCACAATTTTACAACAAGTTTGTTCTTTTTTTAAAACACAGAAACTGCAATTCTGCAAAAGTCGGGATTTTACTACAAAAAGTTGTGATTTGATGTACAAAAGTCATGACTTTGGCAAATTTGTGATTTTTACAAGCCAGATCCACATCTACACAGAATTAGGGGCTGAAAATGATCCACAGAGGCCCCCATCCAAGGGCCGACACCAACGTTCGCTTCTCCAACTGTCTCTTCACCATTAACTGTAAATAAGAGAAAGCCTCTAGTGTGGGGAAGACCAGAATCTCATGGATCTGGAAAGCCCGGGATGGTTGTGAAGGCTGCCCCCTCACACGAATTGTTCTGCAGTACTGGGAAACCTTAAATATATATATATATATATATATATATATATATATATATATATATATATATATATATATATATATATATATATATATATATATATATATATATATATATATATATATATATATATATATGTGACATGAGTGAGCCCTTCTCTATTGGGTTGAGGACTTGTCCCCAAAAATATATGTGCACGGCCCTGACTAAACGTGCATCTTGGACGTGTGTCCTGCCTGGCAGACAGCGGTCAGGGTTCACGCTCGAGCACGAAGAACCGTTGGACGCCCTGCAGTTGTACGCATGCGTAGTCAAACGATGTCAAACCACAGAAACGAAACTGCCCGTTTTGAAAACTACCTCATGAAGTGGTGAACGAGCAGGTAAAGATGCGCTCCCTTTTTACCTTATTTTAGAGTCTGTAAAGTACTCACCAACATTTGCGGTAACACGTAGCCTCTTGTTCAGAAATTAACTTTTCGAGTTAGAGGAAGAAACGTCGCTACTCAGCTAACAGCTAGCTTGGCACTTGGCAGCTTGCTGTTTGTCAGACTGACAGCCTGGGAGCCACCTGACAACCTCTCACATGATTTCAACTCCGGCAGCCTGCAGACGACAGGAAGCACATCTTCATACCCTGTTTTTGTTTGTAGGTGCATTGTTGATCCGTGCCCTGTCGCCTTGGGACTTGTTAAACAACAAAAAACAACATGTTTGGGAAAAAGAAAAGAGCACCGATGCCCAAAGGCCAGGGCGCCGCTGCGGCCAAGCAGGTACCAACTCAGGAATAACATCAACAACAACAACAATGATATGCTTTTCCATGTCAAGGTAGTAAAGTTCAACCTCAAATGCGTGCTTTTAGATGGGTCTGTTCGTAGATATGGACCCTGAACAGATGATGATGATGGGTATGGAGGAGAATCTGGACGATCCGGATCTGGAGGCTGAACTTGCTGCTATTACTGGAAATAAAGCTGCTCCAGGAGGGAGGGCCAAGGACAAGGGGAGAAGTGAGTCAACATTTGGTTGCGTTTTAAATCCACTTTTTCAGTTTTCTTAAGTCAGCATGGCAATAAACTAATTTTGACGTTGAACCTTAAATCCTTGATGTGTTTGAGGATATAACTGGATCCTGTAATATTATCAACATTTATTTATTATTTTTGAAAATTTGAAACAGAAATAGTAATAAGAGATGTTGCAACTGAAGAATAAGTTGTAACTGAAATACTAGACGACCTAACAATTATTCACATCTGGGCTCGTTGCATTGTTCTCAGCAACCCTATTTAAAAATGATTTAATCAGTTCTTTGGAAAAAGCATAGCAGATGCTCACGTTGGATGCAGATTGTCATCACTCCTCTGGATCCCATTGTCAACGGTCAAGCATAGCTATGCGTTTGTTCTTGTCAGGGGTCGGTTACAACACTGTTACCGTTTACATCATGGTTACTGTGTCATGTGATTGTTGTCGTTCATCACATGAATGCATGACAACATTGTTGTGTCGCAGGCCCCCTGCCCATGGAAGACATCGCAAGAATGGCTGACGAGTGCATGAGAGATGTAGATGAGGACGATGACGACGACAACGTTGAAGATGACGAAGATCTGTTGGTTGGTGCTTGTTTATATTTACATTTCACTCTTCCATCCCAGAGTTTTGTTTAGAAGTAGAAATCAAGTGCAGTAATCCAAAATATGTATTTCAATAAAAACTGAGCCACCTGTTCATCAAATGTGTATAGTTGTATCTACTGATGCACAAGACTCTGAGAGAATTTCATTTATCATGACTCTTGATAAATATTTTAGCTTTCTTTCAATTTACTACTCTGTTCATTCAAAGATGTGTTACTCATAAATGCAATAAACCCAAATCCACATCAGTTCAATCTAAATGTAATTAAAAGCTAGGGGTAGCTTGGCCGCCCCGGTGGCGCAGTGGTTAGGGTGGGCGGCCATATACAGAGGCTACAGTCCTCGTGCGGCTGGTCGTGAGTTCGATTCCCGGCTCGGCGACTCTTTCCCGCGTGTCTTCCCCATTCTCTCTGCCCCCCTTCCTGTCTCTCCACTTTCAATAAAGGCCACTAGAGCCAAAAAAATCTTTAAAAAAAAAAAAAAAAAAAGCTAGGGGTAGCTTAATTGTGCTTTATAAAAATAGGTTACAGTTTAATTTGAAATGGGTAGAATAATTTGATAATGTAGAATAATGTAAGTTTTGAATGAATATAAAAATGAGAATTCTGTACATTTTACTAAAGTGCCAGTTTTGTGCTGGACCTAAAGGTTTATCAAAATAAGGAGCAGATGAAAACAAAGTGTTGCCTTTTAACATTTTTTGACTAAAGGTTTAAGCAACTGCTGCCGCATTCAGATTAAGAATAAATAACGTCTGTATGCGCATCAGAAAGAAGAATTCAAAGAAATCATAATTTGAAGCTAAGTCTCGTCATGACACGTCCAAGATTAATCCAAACGTCTTGGAGGAGCTATATGCTCTTTGGTTCCTCAAATACAGTACTGGCAGTGCATTTGTACCTTTGAAATGCATCTTTTATTGACCCAGTGCACGTAGAGGAGAATTGACACTCATTTATATGCAGCTGAGCAGATGGAAGGATTGATATGAGGAGAATCATGCTCTGCTCTGGAGCTCTTCCTCTTAATTGACTGCAGGGATGTAACTCAGCAGATAACTCGGATCTTTTTTCCTCAACACACGTCGTCTCTCAGTAGTTCGTCAGATACTCTGACAGAAGTCGACGCTGATGATCGGAAACTTGTCTCACTTTCACTGATTTGAAATTCAACCCCATGCATTAACAGTCAACAATGACGGTTCACCAGTGTTTATATTGTTCCCCCACCAGGCTGAGCTGCAGGAAGTTGTGGGTGATGAGGAAGCTGAGGATGCGGTAACTGTTTCCTCCACATCGTCTGTCACTGCTGAATCTTCTCAAGCAGAAACACCAGAATCCCCAGCGGCGCAGGTACCAAACCCACTGCCGTCAGCCAGCCTTGAGACTGATTAAACCAACATACATGTCAAACAGCAGAAACCTTTCCAACCATTTTTTTTTGTTTTCCTTCCCTACCTCTGCTTCCAAAATTATCATTTTGATTTTATTCAAATACAAACAATGGCACTTAAGGTAAACAGTCGTCATTCTTTCCGCTACATTTAACTTAAACCCTGCTACCTGTACTTTGTTTGCAATATTATGAATGCTTTAGGTGCATTTTGTTTTAAATAGATGATTAAAGATCATAAAAAATGTACAGAAATTCAAATTGGCTTTTAATTTTCTCTTGTGATATCTCTGGCACATAGTTAGGTTCTCAGCCCACAGTTTTACATGTTATTAGATTCTTCATAACTCGCTATTGTCATGCTGGTTTATTTTGTGTGTGAAGCAGCAGGAAGTGAAAGTGTCCTCGGCAGCACCCGGCAGCCTCCAACATATTCTCCAAGAGCGAGCAGCCATGTACAAGACAGCCCTACAAAACGCAAAGGACTGCAGGAGAGTCGTCCAAAGCCAGGAGATACGATCGTGGCCTGAAGGTTAGCGGAAACACTTGATGAGAATTACTTTGCCCTTCTGTAATTATCACATTGTTAAGCCCTTTTTTAATTTGTTTGGTAGCACCCATCAGTGCTAATAAATGCTGACATTCTTTTTTTTTTTATTTAGGCATCAAGTGAAAATTAATGAAAGTTTTAAAGTAACTTAAAAATAATATAATTAGTGTTAAAAACTAATTAATAGATTGCTAATTGGTCCACAAAATCTTGACCCACTTGAAATCATATTTTATTTTATTCCATTTTATTCATAGATTCTAATTTGTCCACTATTTCAGTTTTTCAAAAGAATTCATGTAACTTCATAGATAAAACGTTTTTTCTCAGGTTGTGTTTATATACTGCAGAAAAAAATGTCCAGAAGCTACAGATCCTCAAAAAACACACACACACACACACACAAAAAACAAGTTTGCATTTGCTACCCGTGTGTATAAACACACTCCCTGGTTCTATCAAGGAAGAAATCAACCATCTTGATTAACACATTATATAAAAGGTTTTTATTCATTCACTTCTGTCCACAGAATTGTTTCAGGAATTCACTTGTGCTGTTGTTTTACAATGAAGATGTAAAAGTAAATTATTTCTTTCTACAGACACTTGAGTCGATGCTAGCTGCTGTGAAAAAAGGGAGGCCTGTAAACGAGGCAGAGATCCCTCCGCCCGTTGCCACTGGAGCCCCGGGTGCTCCACCTCGGCCCCCTGTTCCTGCACGGCCTCCTCCCCCGGTCCCCTTCGCCTCCTGAGCGGCCCCGGCAGGAGCAGTCGGAGGCTGCATCACTGCCTGCTGTCCCCACTGTTATCACACCCAGCGGTGAAGAGGAATCTTCCTCTGCAGCTCTGCCCAGTCTGAGCACCCTCCCATCTCCTGAGGAGCAAACTGACCTCTCACAGACCAGCCAGACAGATGGTAAAATTCCTTCCATATTAAATACATGTTTTGGTTCATAATTTGCAAACTACGCATTTGACACTTTATTTTTGAACCGTTAGTCAATGGATTATTCTAGTTTATTTCAGTTTGGGGTATTTCCCATTAATGTTGCTTTTGTGGCTGTGTGAAGCACTGTTCCTCCACCTTCAACATAGAGGCTTCTAGATATTATATATCTGGGAAACTAAGAGTTAGATCTGTGCATTTTATAATTAGTTTTAACATTTGCTTGCCAGTCATACCGTGGAAAACACAGAAACGTTTTGGTGTCTGAAACAGATTAACTGCTATAAGGGATTTCTGTCTGGACTTAAATAAATGTTCTGTGTCTCACAGTTGCACTAGTTTGTATCACACATGTTTTCTATCCGTGTCGCAAAATGGTGTTAAAACTATTGGTGTGGCATGAAAAAAGCCACATGTCACAGAGGGTGGAGATGCCACTCCTTTTCTTCTTTTTCCTGAAGATAGCAGATCTTTTCAATGTTTCTCCTCCTGTGACAGAAATGATTGCAGCATGAAGAAAATGTGAATATCGAGTCGTCTTTTTTAACTTGCAGCTCCAGCACAGCAAAAGTGCGTGGCTAAAGCTTGTGAAGTCGTTTATATGTCTGACAGGTACTTGTGTTAGAGGGTAAAGAGCATCTAAACAGAAAATAGGACATGATTAAATTAATTAGTTGATGTACAGCCATGTGCAGTTTGTCACAGGACTTAAATTGGGAAATAATGGGGTTGACTGTATGTTAAGTATATATGCAGTAAGAATGATAGCTAGAATGATTAGTTTGGCCATCAGGCAGCAGTAATAAGTTGAATTTTATTCCCACTCAGTGTGACCAATTCTTGAACATCGCCACCTGTATTATGATAGATGTTAAATCTAAAGTGATTAGCAGATTAGAAATTAACTTGAACTTTGCTTTAAGGTCCAGCATCTGTTGTGCTTGAAAAACAACTATCCGCAAATTATTTTTTTCTCTTGCTGCTTCTTTAATTTAATTTCCTGTTCTTTATTCCAGTTTTGCCACGCATTTGATGATTTATTAATAACAGACCACACATATTCTAAATTTTGTTCTAATCAGATTGCAATGGGCAGATGAATTTAAATGATCGAGACAAAGTGACTGTCTAACTTGTCAATATGTGATGAATGGGGCCTCTCACTCTGGTATTTGTCATCTGTCCTGTTCGGTGAAACCCACAGTGAACGAGGCGACCAAGACGAAGCTCTTGGAGAGGCAGAAAGAATACAAGCTGGCAGCTCTGAGAGCCAAGAAGCAAGGAGACATGGAGCAGGCTAAGATTTACTTCAAGACCAGTAAGGTAAATCAAAGAATGACAGTCATAAGCTGTTTCTTTTAAAAGAAAGCATTGTTTTCTGTGTCAAGATTAATCTCCTAAAAATTGCTTCTGGGGGAACTGTAGACAGATTTATGTGTAACCTTGTGAATGGATGAAAACAGCAACAGTATTTATTTTGAACCTAATAAAATGGTTGTGGTATTTGTTTTAGACAACTTTACAGTGTGTTGGCAACTGGAATAATACAAAAAACGATATAGCTGCTTTGTTACAACTGTATAAAGTAATGTTTTATAAATCTGTGTGAACATAAGAAACTAAATACTGAATCTGGAGGTAGGCACAAGATATCATAGAGCAGAGCAGCTTTACGCTGCAAGAATGCATCAACAATTGCACGTGTGATAAAAGACCCTGAGATTATGTTTCTGACTAACACTTTGCATGATCATGCTGAAAAAATTTAAAAAAGTTCTTCAAATTTCTCTTTCTGAACTTACTTCGACTTCTTGTCTAATGTATAACAGACCTATGAGTCGTAGGACTTAACCCATTAAAGTATTTTGTATATATATAATTTTTTTTTTTTTAAAGAACACGTAGGTATTTTATGATCAGTATAAATAGTGTCTGTGCCTGTTGGTTGTTTCTCTTGTCTGAGTGTGTTGGTGCAATTTTCTGATAGAGATTTTTCTCAGAAGAATGTAAAACATGCCAACACCGCGGATGTCGACAAAGAGAATCATTATTTGTGCTTTTTTTTTTTCAACAGGGCTTCGATGCAGTGATTGAGGCGTTGGAAAAAGGACAAGCAGTCGACCTCAGTGGCCTTCCACCACCTCCAGGACAGGGTCAGGACACTCGAATCATTTGGATTTTTTTTTTTTTAATGCAAGCAACTCAAATTATAGACAGTCAGTGTTTCATATTGAAATTACGGAAGAAAAAGTAGCGGCTAAGACCCTCGAAAATTCAGTCAACCTGTTCAAAATCCGTTTAATGAATAACTGTTAATATGATTACTAAGGTGCAGAAACCCAGCATAGGTCATGGATATTCCAGGAAGGACAGGGATCAGGAAATGTGTAATCATTAGTTTAACTAACATACATAGAGCTGACATGGTAAAGAATTGTTCTTTTGTTTTGTAAGGCACTTTTGTCAACTTGATTTGAGAACGTTTGTTTCCTTAGAAGCATCCTTTCAAATTACTTTAAAGTCGTTCCAAGTGATGACCTTCACGTTACATTAAAACATTTCATTCTTGAAGGGATCTCTTCCAGGATGATAAAGGCCACATCAGTCAGGAAAGTGGGCTGACTGAGCAACTAAGT
The DNA here is from genome assembly GCA_018398805.1 of Hirundichthys speculiger. Classification (NCBI taxonomy): domain Eukaryota; kingdom Metazoa; phylum Chordata; class Actinopteri; order Beloniformes; family Exocoetidae; genus Hirundichthys; species Hirundichthys speculiger. The sequence continues at coordinate 690,746 of JAGFBZ010000877.1, read as the reverse complement.
ATACTTTCCACAGCCATCCTTTCCACAACACCAGATGAGATGAAATATCTTTTAGAAGACTGGTGTTCAATCCATCGGTTTCAGAAATCATTAGAAACAATGGCAGAAGCTTAAAGCTGTTTCAAGAACATACGGTCATGGAAAAAATTATTAGACCACCATTTTTTCTTCACTTTCTTGTTAATTTTAATACCTGGTACCACTAAACGTCAAAACAGACAGAAAAGAAAACACTGAATGCATAAAAGCAGTGTTCTTGGCAGTACAACGCCATAGCTATTGATGTAAAAACTTAAGTGATTTAGGTTATAATCAAGAAAACCATGGAAAATGGTAAGATATCAGCTCTTAAATAAAACTCTTATGAGCAATCTTTGTGGTTATCGTTATGTTTGTCACACAAATGTACCTTTAGTTGTACCAGGCATTAAAATGAACAAGAAACTGAAGAAAACAAGGGTGGTCTAATAATTTTTTCCATGACTGTATGTTGGCCCAACAGCTTAGTTATACACTTTATTTTGGTTTCTCATGTAATTCGTCACCCATCTGTATGCGAGACACATTCAATAATTGTATAAAATGTAACTAGTTATGTACAGCTCAGTTGATGGTGTGTTTTTATGTCACAGGTACAGGAGGAAGCTCTGCTCCAGGGAATACACCTTCCTCCGGGCAAAACACAGATCTTCCAGTTGCAGCTGCTCCAGGTGAAAACTATTAATATTAATTTCCTTGTGTTGTTGGTATAACCAAGCTCAGATCCAGTGGTGGGAGGATCTTGTACTACTGCTGCCAGCAACCTAAACGCATGCTGTAGATTTGGTAAGATGTCCAACAACCAGTAGTGACACTTTTTGCAATTAGCAATTAAATCTGGAGTCTGGAAATAATTAGGATTTTCCTTGAGAGAAGGAACATTGGTCAAAAATCTTTAAAGCAGCAATAACACTGTAGAACCGAGCACTTGCCTGCTGACATGTCTTTAGTGAATCCCTGGATGTCAGAGCAGCGAGCACAGCTCATAACAACAACACACAGGCACAAAACACAAGTATCAAAGACTTTTTTAGCTACAACTGAGTCAAATCTTGGAAAGCTCAAAGATGATTACAGTATTTATCGCTGAAGATTTATAACCTTTCTGTGTCTGTGACAGTGACATTTTTCATGACATGATACATCATGTCATGATGTATCATGTCATAAAAAAATGTCATGATACATCATCATAGCCATGGCAGAAGATAGCAATTAGACAGGATTTCAGCAATTATGGGTCACCTATGTATACCTAAAGTACTGTAAAGTTCCAAGTTGAGCTTTTCTGTTCTTTGAAGTACTTTGTCACTCCTGGGTCTTTTGTACGACATACGAAAATATTTGAGGGTAGTTAACCAATGCTATATTTATTATTTATACAAATGCCGTGTTTTCATCTTTTTGTGGCTCTAGTGGTCTTTAATTAACAATGTAAAGCTACTAGAGAGTGGAGAAGACCTGCAGTAAAAAGGTCACAGGCTGAGAATTGAACCTGCAACCACTGCTGGAGGACTGTAGCCTCTGTACAATGAACCAGAAAAGCGTTTTAGGAACGGTATTGTCCCTAAATAGTATTGCACCACCTGTATCTAGACGCATATCAGATTATCTTCTAAGGGAGAGTGACACACCCTGATTAACCAACTCATGTCATCCTGAGGATTAAAGTAAGATGTGACTTCAAAGAGAAAAACATGCTCCATATTTGATTATGTGTATATCTTTTAAATATAACGATGAGGAGATATTATCATGGTAGCACACTTAACAGCGTTATCTTGAATGCAAAATTTCAGATAAAAATGGACACCTTAAGAAACTTTTTGTTTATTCTTTCAGCACCTGATGCCCCATCAGCCCCTTCAGCTCCCAAAGATGTGCTGGAGGCCCTTGAGCAGAGACGAGCCAAGTATGTGGAGGCGTCTACTCAGGCCAAAGCCAGTGGAGACGAGCGAAAGGCCCGAATGCATGACCGTATTGCCAAGGTACAAAAAAAAACAAAAAAAAAAAGATGGCTATAATTACATGTACAGAACTCTTTAAATAAAACTTTCCACATGATCTTTACCCTGCTGTATCTATCTGTCTGTCTGAAAAAGACATTTAAAAACACTTTTCATTCACTCCCCTGCAGCAATATCAGAGTGCCATACGAGCTCACAAAGCAGGAAAAGCAGTCAACTTTGATGAGCTGCCAGTTCCCCCTGGTGAGAATCAGTTTTGAGTTTCATAAATTAACAGAAAACACCGTGTTAAAAATCATATTTTTGTTATTTAATATTGAGAATGACATCCCTGCTTCACGTTTGGACTCGGGCAGTTGGATCAGTTACTTTTTTGGCCATCTTCCAGACATGAATTTGGAAAAGAGTGAAGGATGATTGATCTTTGGGACATTTGTCTCATTTTTGTTGTGACTTGTTCAAGAATCCCGGGGCTGAGAAAGACCTTAAGAAGAGCTTCCATGGTCTCACAATGCATTGAATTTTCCACAAACTATTTTGTTTGTCCCTTTGTTTGAAGGTGTTCATTCATTTAGAAGTGCAGTGGCTTTAAGCTGACGTGGTTCTGTGATTTCTGGACACAATACATTTTAATGGTCTGTGGTCACTGAGTTGAGCCTTTGAAACTTGAAAAGGGCCTACAGCTGAGACTGTAATTGTCTGTGCGTGGTGCTCTCCCACAACCATGAGCTCCCGAGCACCCTGGTTTTCATGCCTCTGGTGTGCTGGAGCGACAAGCCATTTGTGCTTCAATGTTTGACTCTTTACAGATCAGAAAAGTTCCACAAATTTGACAAATAATTCTTCTAACTGATCAACCCCAGCACATTTCGATACATGAAAGTAGATTTAGATTATGTGATCTGTTATTTTCAGAATGTTATTATGTTTTCTATATGCTGTCACGTAATCTCTGAACAACATGGAGTCTTTTTTTTTGGACTTTAAATAGTAAATCTAGCTCTCGTCATTCAGGCTTTCCTCCAATCCCTGGCCAGAAGGTGGAAGGAGCTGAGCAGGGGTTTATTGCTGCTCTTGAGGCAGCCAGCAAACTCGCTTCTACTGATGCTGCTGAAGTGGGAGATGAAGAGGAAGAGGAGAAGGACGAGGAGGTGAGCTATCAGCATTACAATTACAGACTACGAAATTTATCATAAATTTTACGTTGACAACTGATTAAATGTGTCTCTTGTAGTCAAAGCCTGCTGTTCCAGAAAAGCCAAAAAAGCTCATGTTAGGTGTCCCCACGGCAGAGGAGGGGCAAAAAAGATCTCCATCACCTTCACCTGACAGAACGGCTCAGAGGGAAGGACTCTCATCAACAGGTCAGTTCCAGAAGCAGCGACGGCAGCTGATATGGTTGCGTTCTTGTCCAAGCAGCATGCACGCCCTTCAAAAACCAGCCAGTTAAGAGAGAACCAAGTCCTTTCAGTTTTTAAAAAGAATTTCAGCATTACTTCTGCCTCTAAGACAGAGAGATGGATGGATATATGTAAACCAGAACTGTGTTGAGCTGCTGGCTCTCAGTGTCCATGTGAATACAGTCAGCTCACTCTGGCGGCTGTGTTTGTCTCCACCCACCAGCGGTTCAGCAGCTGGAGTTCCTGGAGAGTCGGAGGAAGCAGTACATGAAGGCAGCTCTGCAGGCGAAGCAGAAGAACGACATGGAGCAGGCAAAGGTTTTCCTCCGCACTGCAAAGGGCTTGGACCCCATGATCGAGGCGGCGCGCAGTGGAAAATCTGTGGATATCAGCACAGTGAGAAGACTATGGCTCCTCTTTTATTTATTCATTTTTTTCTAAAGTATTTAAAAGCAGTATAAAAATTGTATTTGCTTATGTGTAGGAAATTGCTGCAATTTTTATTTTTTATTACTTAGTGCTCTCACGAGAAAATAAAGTTAAAAATAGTTTTTGTCACTTGAGCTTAAAGCATGGAGATGCCTTGAGAAATCTGCCAAAGGTGTCAGGGTAATGATTTTAAAATGAGTAAAGGACCCTCTGTGTCCTGTGAAGGTGCCGTCTCCTCCTGGCGACGAAGAGGACGACTTCATTCTGGTTCATCACAGTGACGTGCAGATCTCTGAGAAAGCAGAGCAGGTTTACACACAACTGGCCAACATCCTAAAAGAGCAGCACGAGGTAAAACTGCAGAAAACGTAAAAACTGTTAATATCCTTAGGTTAAAACATATTGGATTCGGACATTTCATTATGAGGAGGAAAATGAATGCTTTTATGTGTGTGTGTGTGGTGTGTTTTTTAATATTATTTTTTATTTTTTGTGTGTTAATGGGCAACAACGAGCACTGAGTAAAAGTTAGTTTGGCACTCCTGTCACTTTTACTGAACTGAAGTTCCATGATAAATTAACCAGTATTTAAATAACTCCAATCGTAAATTCATTTATCTTTAGACTTAACTTTAAATAATGTCTCACAGAAATAAACTTCTTCAAACATTTACACCATCTTTAAAAACAAAACAAAAAAAAGTCTCATCCACATCAAAGTTCCCATTGTTCAGATTAACTTTGAATCTCTGCGTTTAGCTGTTTGGTCATTTATTCTGATGTCAAAAAGATGCCCAGTCCAGCAGCTTTAGACCATTTAGCTGTATGTATGAAGACTTCTTCTGGCTTTTCCTCTTTAGAAATGCTTGACCCACTCAAAGCAGTTTACTCACCTGGGAAACGTTACTGAAACAACCAAGTAAGCTTCCGCTTCTGCCGTCTCTCACAGCGATTAAGGCTGACATTTAAATACTGATCACAATCATGTCATTTTATTAAGGGCTCATACATTTATTATAAAACTCCGGAAATGACTTAATGTGACCTTATGTGGATAACACGGTGATGTGAGATCTTAATGTTTTTATTTCCAGGTTTGAGAAAATGGCAGAAGGCTGTAAGAAGAGTATGGAAATCCTTAAGCTTGCTCAGTCAAGGGGTCTGCCTCCTCCTAAGCATCACTTTGAGGAGAGATCATTTCGCACGGTTAGGTGGGAACATTTTCCAGATTATGCTGCATCAACAGTGATGATTCTCTTTAGCCTTGAAAAGTTCTTTTTCATTAGTTGTCAGCCTATAAAAAGGTCATTTAACTCTATAATTCAACAAAAGGAGATCTGCTGGAAGAACTCTGCACTCATCCAGGCAACATACAGTTACAACTGTAATATATTCACAACTGATTTAGCAGGTTTTGTTTTTGAGTGAGTGTTAACACCGATGCACCAACTGATACCACCTAAGGTTTATGAACAGACTCCCAATTGTCTGTTTTTCTAAAAGCCAGCACAGGAAATTATCCAATTCTGCCCTGCAGTTTCCTCTTTTGATTGCACAGACAGAGACGGGGGTTCTTGGATCGAGCCGTCTATGTAGCTTTAGCGTTATTTTGGCAGTATTTGACGCGGTTTTACACTGGAACGCTCATTCTGAGAGGCTGCGGCTTTCCAGAGGTTTCACTAATGTTGCTGAATGTAACACAAGCAGCTTTATTAAGCATTTAAACACACCCAGAGCCCAGGTGTTAGATTCAGTATCTGAAAGGAAAAAAGATGTTTGGACCAGTGTTACATGTTATGATCAAAGGTCATCTGTGTTGCAAACATTCAAATTTTTAATAGTAAACTCGGCAGATTGACTGATGTTGACCTTTGTCCTTTATTTTTCCCAGTTATGTCAGCGTTTATCTTCAAAGTAGATGCAAAGTCAATAAATTAATGGATTTTGTATCCCTTTCTTGTTTCTTTCCCCACTTTGTAGAATATTTCCAGAGCTGAGCAGCACTGACATGGTAGTTGTCATTGTGAAAGCCATGAATCTTCCTGCTCCCAGTGGTAAAAAACTTATATTTACACATCTTTATCTTTCTTTCTATCCCATCTATCTTTCTCATTTGAGTGGCTGCACATAATGGGGCAGGCAAACATTTATCTTTTAGTTTTTTGCCTTCATCCCAGTTTTGAAGTCACAAAATGTGATTATTAAACTTCTTTTAATGAGAATATGTAATTTTATTTCATAAATTGTTTTTTAGCTTGAAGTTATTTTAAAAATGTTGAGATGTTTAGGGAAAAAATAATATAAAATGTGGTGAACTTCCTGTTTCAGGAATCCAATCAAATGACCTGGATGCCTACATCAAATTTGACTTCCCTTACCCCAGCACGGTAAGAGCTCAACCTAGAGCTCATTTAGGTTTCATGGAAAGTCTTTTAGACTAGTGACAGTCTTCTGTTTTGTCCTGATCAGGAACAGCCACAGAGACACAGAACGGCGGTCATCAAGAACACTAACTCTCCAGGTAAGACATGAAGCCTGTCGTCTCCCTGCTTGTATTCTGACAGTTATTTTCATTGCACCTTTACAGATCTGGGGTAATACTCCTTCCTCCATTTTTAGGACACTCCGCGTCTTGTTTGTACAGAAAATCGCAGCGGGTGTAATTTAACATTAAATAGGTTTTTCTTTGGGCAGCTGAGTGCTGATGACACAGAAATGCTAAGAACTAATTAAATGTTAGTTTTCACATTTTGAGTCATGTAGATGGGCTTTCAAGGATAAATTGTAGTTTTAATAGAATAACTATAACATCTTTTTATAACGCCTTGTGCAATAAGACTTTTTAAATGAGAAATCATTCTGCTGTCTTTAACCCAGAATACAACCAGAGTTTCACCCTGTCAATCAACCGTAACCACCGCGGCTTCAGGAGGGTGGTGACGACGAAAGGCCTTAAACTGGAGCTGCTGCACAAGGGGTGAGCCTCAGATGGAGCCACCGACTGTAGAGCAGCCTGCTGGATTAGCTTCAATAGGTTTAAGACGCTATTGTTTTATTGTTTTGTTTTTTTTAGACTCACAAAGACTTTTCACAATTGAGGATAAATGAAATTTTTTCTTAAATATAAAAATCTGACTTTTTTTTTTTTTTACAGCTCAATTGTTTTATATTCACATAAAAACACAAAAAAGAAGAAACATGACTTGTGACAGTAAAAAGAAATGATAATTTACAAAGATAGAAGTAAATATGTCAACAAAATATGGCTTCTTAGACATGCAGAAGAGTCAAATGAAGTCTGTGAAAAATAAACTACTGCTGAATAAAAGTAAGAGAGTAAAAACTTCAGTGAATTCCAGACATAAACAGATGACTCTGAAGCCGATGGTGGCAGAGATTTGTCTGTGAGTTTGGTGTTGAAGAAATTGAAGGTAACACAAATCTGAGTCCCACCTGTGTGGACTCTTGTTGTTCAACCATCTCCATTTTGGGGGAGAACCACACTTCACGTCCTGATTTTATAGACACCGTCATGTCAGAAAGGCTAAAGAGTGTCGCCTTGTTGGTTTCACAGGGGTTTCCTGCGGAGCGACAAGCCGATCGGGACGGCCCTCGTGAAGCTGGACAAGCTGGAGTCACAGAGCGAAATCAGGGAGATTGTAGAGGTGAGCGCTGTTGGGTTTGAGAAAGACGAGAAGGCTCGAGGAGAATCGTACCAGTACAACAACCAAAATACAGACATAAATTAATGAGCATTGTTTTTAGGTTGTTGTTTTTGTTTATCATAGACTGATTTTATACCATCCTGGTGTTTCTATTGTCAGGTGATGGACGGCCGTAAGCACACAGGAGGTCGTGTTGAAATGAAAGTCCGACTACGGGAGCCTCTGAGCGGTCAGGACGTACAGACGAGCTCAGAGCGCTGGCTGGTGATCGACCCGTCGCAGGTAACACCTTCACCACCACAGCCAACAGCACCATCTACATCTGTATGTCTGTTACTGCGTAATGCTACGAGGATCTGTGATCTATCCTGCTGCTCAGTATACTGAGAAAACCTTTGATTTTTGTCTTCAAGGTTCTTCTGTAGATGTTCCTGCCAAATGAATCACAATAGAGGTAATTTTCTTTTTTTTTTTTTTTGTCTGAAAGTAAAACAGTAAAAATAATTACAGTTGATGGTAGTGTTTCCCCAGAATGATGGCAGTTAAAGGAGTCATTTGACGTGTCTAAGGAGTTTCGAATCCCTTTGATCTAATTTATCAATTCATTTGAACCTTTATTTAACACCTTCAGTCCGTTGTCCATCCATCTATTAACTTCTGCTTATCTGAGTTCAGGTCACGGGGACAAAGAGGCCAATATTTCTCTCCCCAGCCACCTCCTCCTGCTCCTCCGGAGTTGTTCCAAACCCAGTGTGTGGTGGGTTTGCCCCTGGGCTTCCGCCCAGTTGAACATGCCCCAGACACCTCCCCAAGAGATTATTCTTAACCAGAGGCCCAAACCACCTCAGCTGGCTCCTCTCTATGAGGATGAGCAGCAGCTGGACTCTGAGCCCCTACTGAGTGGAGACTCTCACCAGATGTCTCAGGGAGAGTCCAGCCACCCTGCATGGGAAACCTATTTCAGCCGTTTGTAACCTGGATCCTGTTGTTTTGGTCTCTACTTGCAGTGACTGTAGGTGAGACTCAGAGCTCAGATCAACAGACTGGTAGAGAGTCTCCCACTCGCTTCCTGCCTCACTCATGAACAACTCCTCTGCTCGAGGCGACACCTCACCCCAAACCCAGAGAGGCCATTCAACCCAGTTCTGACTGAGAACCATAAAACCTATTAAACCAAGTTTTAAATTTTACAAGGTTCAAAAGAATTGACAAATTACAGGTCAAGTTTTTGGTGCGTTTTAGAAAAATCCACAACTTTTTTTTTTTGGAAACAGATTAGTAATTTCTACCTGACCTGATGCCGTCCTTCTTTTACAGATTAAAAGGCACTCAATCAAAAACACTCAAGAGGAGGAAGCTGAGGTGGAGAAGACGGTTTGGATCTGTCAAGGCCAGTCCGTTTGAACTGAACTGGTCTTTTGACCACCGAAAACGTTTGCACATTTGCATGACACACAGCGGTCCACCAGGGGGAGACGTGCAGCTAGTTTACTGCCGGCCTCTGGCTCAGTGTCGGGAGCTGCTGGGGGACTGGAGGGAAGCATCAGGAAACTTAAGGGCAACAGGCTGAGGTCTCTTAAAAGTGGATGAGGAAAAACTCAGGCAACGATCGCAGCTGTCAGAACAGATTCCTCGTGCGTATGCGGGGCTCCTGAGGGACGACGGTGTGTCCTCTGCTAGCTATGAAGGGCTCAATGCTGAGACCCCGATCCTGCTGCCCGATATAACTTTAGTTATAATATATCAAAGAACGTGTACATATTCTTCCTGTTTTACAGCTGTGATATGTAGAACTACACCTATGCACTAATACCAAAGTAATCAAAGTGGCTGTAGGATCCTGCAAAGTTGAAATCGCCTTAGCTGCCAGACACTGACATAAGAGGTTTACGTATTTATTTAAGCTGTTGGGAGTTTTCACAGAGTCCACACAACTGATCTGGATTTCAGTATAGAAACGAGGCAGATGCACCTTCACAGATGTCTTACAGAAGCGAGGCTGAAATAATGATGCTTCGCAAGGTACGATCACTTTACTTTCAAAAACCACACTCTCTTTTTAGCGCCTTGTAGTACAACAGCAACCACTAAACTGCATTCTCACGTCCCCGTGTGGCTTCAGGTGTGTTAGGTTTGTCTTTGAACTGAACATTACAAAACTGCAGAATCAGTTTAGTCATTTATTTTACTGATCCACTATAATATATGCAGATGATGGGGAGAAAGAGGATAATTATTTATTTAGTAAATGTCACCTGGTGAGTCATCTGTCGGAGCATCCTTTTACTCAGGCAAGTTATTGAAATGTAGTTGAGATGACCATAAAGAGTGGGACTGGGGACTGGGGGTTTGTTGGGGGCAAACATAAATCTGGCTCACTACACCCACCAGAACCAGGAAACCTCAGTGACACAATTCAGAACTAAATTCACACGTGATGCGAAAGAGAGACACAAAATTATACATGTTGTCACCAACTGTTGAGCTTCAGATGATCTTAGAGCATCGAAGCCAAGTGAGCTGTTCACCTGTTTATGATGAATGCAAAGCTAAGACGACTTTACAGAAAAATGATGCTACAGAAACTAAAGGAAAACCAGTCTCATGGAATTCTCAACCAGAATGTTCAACCAGACGTTTTAAACAACGTACCTGTCTTCCCATGTGGTGGACGCTGGCTGTCTAGCCTTTCAAAGGGTCATTTCACTCTAGTTACAAAAAGATGTAAAAAAAAAAAAAAAAAAAATTAGTTCTCATGCTTTGAAGGGAGGTTTGGATTCGAGTTTGATTTCCAGGGGCAGCACCGACAGATGCAGAAGAAACTGCTTCTGCACGTCTTTTAGACGATCCTTCATTCAACGTGAGGATCAAAGCTTGTGGACGTAGACGTAACAACCACTGGTCTAGTATCAGCTAAAGATGTTTAAAGAGGTGCAGTTGAGTTGGAACGCTGATGAGTGACCTGATCTGAGGTGTTTTTAGTGCTTCTGCAGCCATCTTGGTTCTGAAAAATAGCTCTTGTACTTCTGTATGGAACTTTGCATAAAGCTGCTGTGCTGCCATTGGTTCGGTTCATTCTGTACCAGTGGAAATGGCTATAAATGTGGAGGCTTTCCAGACTCATTTCAAAATTTATTTTTTTTTTTGCTCAAAGTGAGTGGTTACAGCTGACCAGGTTAACTGGAGTCATCTACAGTAGGAATAAACCTGCATGGATGTTATCAGTTAGTTTACAGCTTTTATTTGCTTCCTCCGATAAATAAATGAACTGATAAAACTATAGTGAAGGCTAGAAATTCTTGTTAAATAATCTGATTGAACTGACCCTTTAAAATTTTGACAGTAGTTTTTTTTTTTTTAACAGAAGCCATAAGAAAACACTGAGCCAAGTGCATAAATCCCACCTTCCCCATGTTTACCTCAACACGTTACTGTGGTCACAACATTTCCTTGTTTTTTTTTTTTTTTTATTCTGTGCAGAAAAAAAATGTGATTCATCTACCTTTGGTTTAAATGGTTAAAAACACAGTCATCCTTCATTGGCCTGTATGTTTACCACCATCAGTGATGTCATGTTTGTTTCCAAAAGCCCCCAAAATCATCTGCAACAGAATCAATTGTTTTAACTGTTGACTGAATATGCTGATCATGCTTCCATTTTCAAATAAATACATTGTTTTCATTTTATGACCAATTATTACCCTTTTTTTTTTGTGGGGGGGGGGGGGGTGATTGGGGGGCAGGGTTCCTACAAAGAAGGAAAAAAAAACACAAAGGGGGAAAAACAGGCTTTTTCAGATTTCTATAATTTGTTTTTTAATTTTATTTTACATATACTACATTTAAAAGGGGAATAAAGAAACATTTTCATAATGGTGTAAAGAGAAACAAACAACTGAGGTTTCAGGCTTTTCAAATTATTTCAACTGATACTTGGTGAAAAAAAAACTGATACTGAAATAAAAGGAGGGCTGAATGAGCTTTTTTCATCCACAAACTAGAGAATATATAACAGTTAAAATACAGTTTTCTCGCTCATCACCAGTTCAAGCTCGCTTCTGTTTGCATGCACTTTTACAGTTTTCAATTAGTAACATTTTACAACTGAAAACAAAGCAAATGCTACTATTTCAGTCAAATTGCACTTTTTTTTTTCTTTTTTTGTTGTTGTAAGGATTAAGGACATATTGCACACGTAAGATAATGCCAAAACAGAAAGTAACAGAGCAGGGAGTCAGGAGAAAAAAAAAGAAAATGTCTTCTCTTCATTATACTGATTTCTGCAAACATCCGTCATGAACACAACGCAGTGAAGAAACAGTGACTAAGCGACTTTTATCTGTGGTACAATCAGTGAAATAACCCAAAACGGGTTATCTTTGACCACAAACTCATCTTCACTGACAGTTTTACTATAGTGGCTCTGAAAACACTCCCAAGTTGAGAAATAAAGGAACAAACTAACTGCACGTATAATTTCAACTACAGTTTCGGCTCTTCTGCAGATTTTCGTGTGATTGTCTAACCTTTGATGAGATTTTCTCCAATAAGACGCTTTGACATGACCTGTCGCGCTGCACCGAGAAGACATTTTCATCAGTCCCTTCTATTTGCAGTTTCATATTAATGCATCACGGTTTCTGTACAGAGCATTCTGACATGATGGGGTGGTTTATGGTGACTTTTTTTTTTTTCCCTTCAGATTTTAGAATCAATACATTCTTAGATTTCCCCTGTAGCACGCAGAGAGGCTGCAGGTGGACCTCCAGCATCTGTTCACACCTTCAACGCAGCCGTTAAAGCCCTCGAGAGAAAAACTAAACACCCTCGGACTTCTAGAGTCTTGTTTGCGGGGCTTTGGAAGGATGCAGAAAACGTGAGATGAGATACATTCAGCTTCAGAACCACCTGGATCTCTACAGATGCTGCACTTTTGCGATCCAGCGGCTGAAATGACTCGTCTTCCAGGACGCAGCGGCACCCAGCTGCTCGCTTCAGCTCCTGTAAATGGCTTAAAATCCAGTGCACCGCTTTTGCAATACAGTCTTTATATATTTATTTATATATACTGTATATATATATGTATATATATATCTTTACATCTTTGATGATTAAAATGTACAAAATAAGCTGAGATGCTGCTGAAGAAACTAAATTTGAAGATGACAGGTTAAAAACTGATTTCCCTCTCTGCTTTCTCAGCTTTATGTACAGATTGAGGTTATCATAAAGCCTTGGAACCTTTTTTTTTTTTTTTTTTTAAGTCAGCTGATAAGGATAAAACATTTTTTTGTGAAGTTAAGAGTAACATGTAATCTTGTTATTTCACAGGGCATCAGTCAGGAGTCTGTGACAGTCACATCAGTAATACTGAGATCTCTGGAGGCTACAGATGTTACACTTTAATGGAGACCCTTTTTTTTTTGTCTATAAAAATATATACACAAGTCAGTGCAGCTACACAGCTGTCTGTGATGTAAAGCATTTGGTGATTGATGAGTAAAGCTTAAGAAGTGAAGCCAACGTGGTTTTTTCCTTCCCCTTTGATGATCCTTTCCTGCAGGCACTGAGCACCATTGTGCAAAAAAAAAAAAAAAAATATCACCACAGTGGCATCTCCCCTCTCCGATGATGACGCGTTTTCTTTCTCAACTTTTCAGTGATGGATATGCATCTCCCATGTAACAGCATCCGTGCTACACAAAGGCAGGTTTTTACCCAGAGTTCATTGCTTCAGGGCCTCCAGCTGCCACGGTGACATTGCAGTGAGGGGTCTGAGGAGGCAGCGCGTCTGTCCAGATACCCACACGTCAACGTCTCAAGCACTTAACGGAAGATTAAAGGACAGCTAAGCAACAGGTCTCTGTCAGGATCAGCGTTCATCAAAATGGCACCCAATCTGGAAGTATTTTAGTAACTTGGTGATCTGAAGCTGTGGGACTAACTTTTGGAGTACAAGTACAAGAGGCTGAAGTGATATTTGATCACGGCAGACGACGCCTTTTCAGCCACGGCTACATCATGGATTGAAAGGTTTTCATACACGTTATGTGTTAGTAGCTGTGATCATATTTGAGCATTTAATTTCCTATTTTTTGTTTGGTCCCCAGAGCTGAGTGTGTCACAGTTTGGGTTCATGACCGCAGAGTTTTTACCACCTTTGCCCCTTTGGGGATTATAAAACATACTTGGAGCCTCTCTCTTGAACAGATCAAAACAGGATAGAATAATCTTTGCTTGAATCACCGTTGTTTTTGACTAAATTTGCGTGAGCTCCGGGGACGCTTACAGGGACAGGCCCAGCATCTGTGAGGGATGTACATGAACGCTGACGTTTCCACACCGTTTGCTTTCCAGCTGCAGCGAGGAGCTTAATGCTGCTGGCAACAGGATTATTCGGCCTTTGGTCTTTTGAATTATCACTCTGGTCTAAAAGGAACAAGATGGACGAGCACAGACTTCGGTCACGCAGCGGCCAAACCAGAAAGCAAAGGTGCATTAACACTATCTGCCCATTTCTACAAGGTCAGAGTCTTCTTGAGAATTACCATGAAGCAATCAGAAGTGATAAATTGTATGTATGTCGTGTTATGTGCAGCTCTCTCCTCTTTCATTCTGCCACTTCTTTGACCTCTTCAGCTGATTAAAACGTGCATGAACGCCTGAGCTTGAACATTATCTGCAAACAGTAACGGTTTCTCTGCAGTATTTGGTTCACATAATCATCTTTACAAAAATGACTCAACCTAAAGATGATCGATTTAAGATGTAGAGACGAACTCCAACTCTTTAAAGGAGCACCGCGTGGATTAAAACAGAAACTTTGTATGTGACTGATGATGCAGATTTGATGCATCTTGCTGCCTTCATGCAGATTATAAAGTCATGACCCAAAGCTGCATTTCAGATCGTTATCTGATTGTTTTTTTTGAGAGACACATCCCTCTGGTGAATAATTTTTAAGACACTGAGGTATCCTCCTTTTTGCTGATCATCATTATTTGTCTTTTGGAAACTGAAGCCAGCAGTGGACAGAAAAGTGTCACCACAGTTGTGGGTATCAGGACAGACAGGTGCTGTTCCCCGGAGACGAGCAGAGATGGCCCCGCCCACCAGCTGAAGTGACAGCAGGTTCCTTCTCTGAGCTTCCTCGGACCCCAGAGGACCTCTGGAGCGACGCACCGACGGGTGGATGCATAGGTTTGATATGAGGAATGCTACCTCGCCTGGCACGGCACAGTTGTCTGGCTCTTTGGGGTGAGAATGGTTGATGGGAGATGACGCGGGGCCAGGCTGTGAGATGTTGTAAAACAGTTAAAAAAACAACAAAGAAACAGTTTAGAGGTGGAGTCTGCAGGTTGGGATGTCTGGTGCTCCTAAGAAATAATCTCCAGGATGTAGAAGACCAGCTCCATGACCACGGGACCCTCGCTCAGCTGACACGCTCCGCTGTGGATGACGGGGATCAGAGCGCTGTCCAGGTCACTCAGGTACTGAGGCAGGAGCGGCTGGCCGTTACTTCCTGCCAGGTAACCCACCTGCACGGAGAGAGGTTGGATATGGATTTTATTAGCGCTGGTGAGATGCTATAATTGTGTTTAGGGATGCACGATAGCTGTTTTTTTTTTTTAAACCGATACCAATAACCGATAACTTTCAGCTCCTAAAGGCCGATAACTGATAACACACATATATACCTAAGATCATTACATCAATACTATGAACAAAACCAAAAGCAGTTTTGACTCTTTAAATGAACAGATATTTATTTTTCCAATGAAAAACTATTGAAAGCCTCTCAAACATTTTCATAAAGCTATCAAACAAACCTATTTGATATCTCACATTAACTTAAATAAGCTGCATTACTTACTGATATAAAAAAAATAAAGGCTCCTTGAACTGATGGAAATACATGCATCAGAATTACTAACTGAAAAAAATTCATTCCTCAATGACAATAAAAAATAATGCAGAGAGTATAATGTACTGACACAAGTTAGACTTGTCTGTGTAAATAAACTGAAAAAGTGCACTTCATAGTAACAAAAAAAATTACGTTTAAAGGATTTTGGCTTGTGGTTCCATTCAAATGAATGCCTTTAATTAAAGTAAATGAGGTTCAGTAGTTTCGTTTTTTTTTTTTTTTTTATCTCATGGAAGCTTTAAAATTAGCAGCTGGTGAGGAACAGCAGGAAGATCAAATATGAGCACAGCTGTCTGCAGGTATGAGGTAATATTTTCCAGCTCAGGCACAAACAGATCTGAATTTAGACCCTGTAGGTGAGGATGTTGAAACCTTAATTATCAGCTAACTCAGCTGGAACCTCCTCATGCTTCCTCCTCTGTCCTACCTGGTCTGAGTCCAGTGTGACCCTCAGTCCCAGTTTGGCCATGCCGTCCTCCTTCAGCAGCTTCAGGTGCGGACAGAGAGCCATGCAGAAAGCTCTGGCCACGTTCTCCGTCAGCCGGCTGTGGTCGGCGGGGTCACTCAGGCCGTTGGGTTGATCCTCACTCTGGAGGAAGAACACCTGAGGGGATCACATTAATGCTTCTTTAAATATTTAATAAGGAGACGGGGGTGGAAGGTGAAAATGTTAAATAGGCAAATGGACCAAGAGTTAAGCTGACGAGAAAATGGACCAGCTTTTGTTTTGTTTTCTTTCCTCCCTACCTGATTAAAAGAAATGACAGCAGGTATATCCTGCTCGTGTGTCGGATCATAATTTTGTTTATCATCCATTTAAAAAAGCCAAGCAAACTCATGGGAAGATGATTAAAGCTGTGAACCTCTACGGACGCCTAACTTCTCATAAATGGAGCGGTTTGACTCGTGACGTCTTGTACCTCGGTCCAGCGGATGACTTTGCCGTTCGCTTTGAACTCTGAGCCTTGGAAGATCTTCACACTGGCGATGGACTCCATAGACTTTCCGTCAATTGGGCTGATGACGCTGGGAAAGATGAACACAACAGCGTTTGGTGCGAGAAAGTCATTTCGTCAACACATCACGCAGAAACAGAGGATTAAAGCGGAGCAGTAGCCAAAAGAACAAACTGTACCATGTAAGGAGCTTAAATAACTTTCATAATGCCCCTGCAGCACCACATCAGTTTAGCCTGGTTCAGTAAGAGTCAAAGGGCAGAGAACATAGAGGTGAAAGGCCTCAATTATAGTGAACTGTGCAAAGTCATGTTTAAATTTGCAGGTTTTATCCGTCAGATGTTAATTTAATTGGATTTTGTGGATCTCACAGCCACATCAAACCACTTTGCACAAAGCTTCCAGGTGACGGCTTCCCAAGTGTACACGATGACTTCTTAAAATAAAAAGGACTAAATATAGCAACTAAGAAGCCATCAACTGACCTTTCGGTAAGCGCCGCCCCCTTCCTAGTTATTGTTGCTAGGTTGGACAAACTCGCAGCTCCTGCATTAAGGACTGTGTTAATTCGCTATTTTTCCGATGTGTACCATCAGAGTTAATATACTATAATAACGACATGGTAAAATATTACTGCTGGGGACCTGCAACAGTTACTCGAGGTGTCCAGAACTTTTGGAGGGGGCAATTTTATTCCCTTTCTCAAGCCAAAACAAACGCTGGAAAAATGCAGGCTGTGGGTTAAGTTGTGTCCGTCTACACAATCAAGTGAACGTGGGGAAAATTACAAAACACGCCTACATTTACTCCAAGGTAAGTTTACTTTGTTTATTAGATTGATTGATTTAACCACCATTTAGTAAAAGTAATAATATGATTTAGCGGCAAGGAGGTTGATGAGTTCTCTGTTAGCATTAGCTCTGGTCCATCCCACACCAGAGCTATGTTAACATCAGACAGTCGCAGCATTGTATTAATATAATTAATAAAGTGACGTTAACATCACAAGCCTCACCTTATACCTAACAAAATAAATATCCAGGGCCATATATATATTTGTAGACAACGAGGCAGGCTGATAGGTGGCTAGCGAGCTCTGGTCCATAGTGGAGAAGTCATTCGACACTATGGACCAGAGCTAATGCTAACGGAGAGATGTTTTCACTCATCACCCTCCCTGCTGCTAAATCATATTACTACTTTTACTAACCGGTGGTTAAATCAATCATTTAATAAACAATGATTGATTTAACCATTCGAGTAAATGTAGGTGAGTTTTGTAACTTTCCCCATGTTCATTTGCTTGTGTGGACGATCACATAATTGAACCTACAACCTGCATTCTCCAGTGTTTGTTTTGGTTTGAGAAAGGGAATAAAAATGTCCCCTCCAAACGTTCTGGACACCTCGAGTCACTGTTGCAGGTCCCCAGCATGATAACTGGCGGATCACCATGGCGTTATTCTAGTATAATATAAATACTGATGATACACATTGGAAAAATAGTGAATTAACACAGTTCTTAACAGAGGAGCAGCAAGTTTATCCGACCTAGCAACAGTAACTAGGAAGGGGGCGGTGCTTACCGAAAGGTCAATTCATTTGTCCACATCATGAATACATTTCCTCCCATCTTCCATTCTTCTGCTCACAGGTTTCTCCGTCTGTCTCACCCCTTGTTGAAGTTGTGGTCGTCCGCCGTCCACTGGATCTGGACGAGCTCCCGGTTCTCCTCTTGGTCGGCTTTACCGCACAATATGGTGAAATCCTTCATGTCCCTCAGAGCTTGCCTTAAGGAGTCCATGGTCTCGGCTGTGATCTGGATCATCACACCATCTAAATGGAAAAAAACAACATGCCCATATCATGACTGCTGTTGACTCGGTCAAGATGCACGACTGGAATGACGCATCGTCATCAGGCGCTTCACCTGGATGAATTATCTTTAAGTTTCTTTCTGGAGAAAACTTTTTCTCAAATTACATTCCAGTAAATCCAGACTGTTTTGTCGTCTTTTTTTTTTCTTTTTCACGGTTGGCGGTGAAGTTTCAACTGTTTTCTGTCTGGTATGTCTTTATCAGATGTTCACTTATCAATGAAAAATACTCACATTTCGCCATTTAGCTCATTAACTTTAGTGAGCTCAGATACTGAGGGTTATCAAGCAAAAATGTCGCATTGGACGTTTCCCTCGTTTCTAGTTCACTTCTGGACTGGTTTGCGGTTTTGTGAACGGTTTTAAATCAAATATTCTTTTATTTTACAAAGCAAATATTTAAGCAAGGGATAATCATCTGTCTCAATAATGTGTTGAGGAATTATTTATGAAGGAATGAAGATGTCCATCTTTGAATAATAAAAACCAGCATCTATCAGATTAAGGCACTTTTGAAAGAGGAACAAGAAAAAAATAAAGAAAAAAAGACATCAAGCAATTTCATTTTCTAGTTTGATACCATTTCCCTAAAGAATCCAGAAGCCAAGGTGATGGTTTATTCATGAGCTGAGGCCAACATGACCACAACTCTTGAAACATAGACAAAAAAACAAACAAACAATACTAATATAATCCTTTGACTCGCTTTATTTCCCCTCTTCACTTAACATGCAGATTATTTTCACACGCCTCACCTTCCACAATGCTGGTTTTGGCTAAGAAGCCAGACGAGGCTTTCAGGGCACCACTGAACACAAAGAAGCAGGCTCCGGTAACTGTATAAGAAGAAAAAATAAAAAACACACACAAGAAAAAAAAAGATCACAACTGGAGCTTAAATTCACAAAGCACTTGTTTTCAGACAAACAGGCAACCGACTCAGTGAGAACCGAGGGTTTTTCAGGCAGCTATGAGCCTTCAGACCATGAGCTGGAAGCAGAACGAGGTCTTCAATGTGACCAGTGCGTTTGGGTCGGTACCTTTGCGTGGCTGGTGATGGATGCTGATGGCCTGCGTCTGGTAGTTCCCATCATCGTTCTGGACGCACACCAAATGGGAGTCGGCCCGGTCGTTGAAACACGCCCCCATGGCAAGCACGTGCTCGTTGGACTTGTTCATGGCCTTCATTAGCTGCAAGGACGAACAACACGCAGTATGAGAGGCCTGTCTGGTTCAGCCTGACTGCAGTGGGATTGTGGGCGCAGCCCCCAGTTTAAACTGGGACGTCGGCGAGATGACAAGATTGCAAAAAAAGCAAAGACAGACACAGGTGGATATTAGGAGTTGAAAGATCCTGCATATTAATTCTGCTAAACCTCCTGCCTCTGCATCTCTGGGAAGGAGTCCTTCGCTAATCAGAAATAAAACTGAAAATCTGGAGGGCTTTAACCACTTGCTGCGATAAAAGGCTCGCCTGCAAGCTGTTGAGTGATGGTTCCCACTTCACATTACTGCCTTCCCATCTGTTCCCATCAACAGCCAACAGCTACAACCGGCAACACTCGCCCTCACCATTGCGATCCTTCTAAGCCAAATGGCACTGGTGTGTGTGTGGCTTCTTCTGCTCCATCGTTCATTCACACCCTGGAGGCAGTAACGTTATCAAGAGCGGCCAGCCAACTGGTAATGTTTAGCTGCAGGGATCCCAGGAAGACTTCACTGCATCACCTACACACGAAGAGCGCGCGCGTGTGTGTTGACGTTCAAGGAGCTTAAAGAAAACCCTCCTCCACCGGTGTCATTAGTCTCATAGAGGCTTCTAGCATCTTGAAAAATGCTGCATGATCTTTAGAGAAACACGCTACATGTTAATAAACCTGTCATCCCTCAGTTTATTTTAAGGTCACATGTGAGACAGTCACTTGTAGCCGCCTGGTTACAACAAGCCTGAACTCCGGTGTGGTCTCTCTCTGTTGTGTGTGTGATGCAGAACAGATTTCAGAGTACAATCGAACGCATCGTCTGAGCTCAGCTGGTGAAACAACCTGCATATGCAGGATGGAAATACCAGCTCGTTTGGTTACCCTGGCAACGTGTCTGCGGATCATCTTGTGCTCGTGTCCTGCTTCTAGTGACAAAAGTGAAGAATAAAACGTAGCTGTAGATAATCACCCCTGTAAAAATCATGTTCTTTTAATTTAATATGATTTTTTTTTTTTTTTTTTGAAAGATAAATGATCTAAAATCTCCTCGTGGCCCAGATAAACGGAGGATTGTATCAGGGAAGGTACCTGGCACAAAACCAATGCTAATAACTTATGCTATTGATTATATAAATTAAACCTCTTCAGAGTTTTCCTTCATTAGCATTTTAATGGAAGCCATCTTTCTGGCCATTTTTTCCACATCACATAACGTAGACAGAACATTACTCCTCTTCATTCTTTACTTTATAAACTGAGTTTCAGGCAAACATAAGCTGGACCAAAGTCAATATAATATATACAATATATACACTGACCACTTTATCAGACACACCAGTCCAACTGCTCGTTAACGCAAATTTCTAAACAGCCAATCACATGGCAGCAACTCAATGCATTTATTCATGTAGACATAATCAAGACGATCTGCTGCAGTTCAAACCAGCATCAGAATGGAGAAGAAAGGTGATTTAAGTGGCATGTTTGTTGGTGCCAGACGGGCTGGTCTGAGTATTTCAGGAAGTGCTTGTCTACTGGGATTGTCACCACAACCATCTCTAGGGTTTACAGAGAATTGTCCCAAAAGGAGAAAATATCCAGTGAGCTGCAGTTCTGTGGGCACAAATGCCTTGTTGATGCCAGAGGTCAGAGCAGAATGACCAGACTGGTTGGAGCTGATAGAAAGACAACTGTAACTCAAATAACCACTCGTTACAACCAAGGTATGAAGAAGAGCATCTCTGAATGTACAACACGTCAAAGCTTGAAGCCGATGAGCTACAGCAGCAGAAGACCACAGCAGGTGTCACTCCTGTCAGCTAACAACAGGAAACTGAGGCTACAATTCACACAGACTCACCAAAACTGGACAGTAGAAGATTGAAACAACGTTGTCTGGTCTGATGAGTCAGAATTTGGCATCAACAACATGAAAGCATGGATCCATCCTGCCTTGTATCAACGGTTCAGGCTGCTGGTGGTGTTATGGTGTGGAGGATATTTTCCTGGCACACTTTTGGCCCATTAGTACCAATTGAGCATCGTGTCAAGCCCACAGCCCACCTGAGTATTGTTGCTGACCATGTCCATCCCTTCATGACCACAGAGGACCATCTTCTGATGGATACTTCCAGCAGGATAATAAACCATGTCATAAGGCGTGAATCATCTCAGACTGGTTTCTTGAACATGACAATGAGTTCACTGGACTCAAATAACCTCCACAGTCACCAGATCTCAGTCCAACAGAGCAGCTTTAGGATGTGGTGTAACGGGAGATTCTCATCATGGATGTGCAGCCGACAAATCTGCAGCAACTGGTGATGCTGTTGTCAATATGTCAATATGGACTAACTCTCTGAGGAATGTTTCCAGTACCTTGTTGAATCTACAATAAAGTGGCTGGTGAGTGTATGATGTCTCTCCTAACTGCTGCAGGCGCTGGACGCTCACCTCATTGTAGCGATTGCTGGGGATCTTGATGCTCGTCTTCCTCACCTCCATGTCCACAACCAGACCTTTAACCACCGGCAGAGTATACTGGTAGTTACGGAAGTCCTGTGATGGGGATGGACAGAGAGATTGTTTTCAAACTTAAAGTAAGAAAATCCATATAGAAAAAAAGAAAAAGAAATCAACCAGTGCATTTAAACATGTGTTTTCCTGTTTGACAAAGTCACCTATAGACTAAGAGTGAGGAAAGAACTTACTGCGAGCAGGTTCATGATCGTGTGACCGGTCTCTCCAAAAAGAGGTTTTCTGAAGCGAACGCTGAACAGTGGACATGGATAAACTGGAAACGCAAACGTGTTAATTAGTAAAGTGCACAACATCATATATAGTCTTCCTGCAACCAAAGAACACTACGCCTTTAAAAAAAAAAAAAGGATCAAAGTGCAAATTTGAAATTTGTGCTTGCTGTTTCATTATTTTTTCTTAGTCAGCTATCCTAATTATTTTCCTCCTTACAGCTAATAGAGAATGGGGGGGGGGGGGGGGGGGGGGGGGG
Source organism: Hirundichthys speculiger (assembly GCA_018398805.1). Lineage (NCBI taxonomy): Eukaryota > Metazoa > Chordata > Actinopteri > Beloniformes > Exocoetidae > Hirundichthys > Hirundichthys speculiger. The sequence goes on along the minus strand of JAGFBZ010000877.1, from coordinate 668,275 downwards.
GGGGGGGGGGGGGGGGTACCAAAGAACACAGAAGAAACCAGCTCTAGGTGCAATCGGATACACATAACCATAGAAACGAAACGTGTGACAAAGGCAGAGCGCCAACCACATCAGTACCAATAAGACATCTGAAACGCTGTGCAGTAGGACAATGAGTAAATGACTGTTGCCGGTTTTTCAGTAAAAACTTGATGATCCAAGGTGTTCTCAGCGGTCCTCCAGCCAGTCCCAATTGTTTTGAATAATTGCTCTTGGATGCTCCTGTACGAGCCACTGGATAAAGCTCTCCCTCGCCCCGCTGCGAGTGCTTCGGTACGTTCTGTACCAGTGGAAATGGGAGGTGAACCAGACCCAATCCACAAGAGAAGACTCCCACAAAGTGAACGAGTGTGGCTGGCCAGGCTCTCTTCATTTACTTCACTGACAGTTTGTTTTTGTGTGACTATTTCAGGGCTTCGCAAGCATTGTTCTGTTTTTATTAAAGTGCAAAAATTGTATTTCTTGCCCCCCTTCTTTACTCATACATGGAAATTGACCGAACAAGAGACGCGACACATAAAACACAGGGACCTGCGCCTGCAGTCAGGAGCAGCGTTCCTAATCCACGAGCCAAAGACGTGGCTTTTTTCCTCAGCAGCTCAAGCTTCTTAAATTGACTATATTTGGCCCTTATCTCAGCCAACAGCTGGAAATATGATCTCTTTACAAACTCTCATTAGCAATATTATTGAAAAAAAATTCAAATCTCAACCTCAAACTGCACTGGAATCTATGAGCTGAAGAGCTTCCCAGCTTTCTACAGGTCAGCCCTCGAAGAGGTTGAAAATAAAGCACCATTTGTGCGGTGGATTAAAGTCACGGCAATGCAAAAAAAAATATTTTTTTTGTTGTTGAAAAGCTTCTACTGAATGCGTCTTTGTTAATGTATTCTATCCTTACTTTCAGGAAGTGGGCAAGAGGCTTAGGCGAGCTCGGCGGCGCTCCACACTGGCAGGTCTGGCTGTGAGAGGAGAGGATTTGGTGGAAAAGAACATCTCTGATAAAACCACACACAACACTCCCAGATTCATGGGAGACGCTGCGGGATACGGAGGAGAGCTGGCTGGTGTGATGTCGACAAGCTTCCTCTGACATCTGACAGACTAAGCTCCACGACATTATGTTTCATCCAAACCGACCTTCGGAGGATGCTCACGCTCTTCTCCAGTCACATCCTCACATCAGTTCGTTTATTTCCGTTCTGACTCTTAAGCTTGAGAGTGGAGCAGCTTCTGTCAGTTCTTTTTGAGAGTAAAGCGGCTCTTAACAACAAATAAACTCAAAACTAGCGCTGTCAAAGTTAACACGTTAATAAGGCGTTAATAATGCATAAACGCAAATTCTGTTTAACGCCACTATTTTTTTTTAACATGAGATTAACCCACACACGTTTCTGTAAATATGACTCTCAGCCAATAAGTGTATTTACAGTCAACTTGTGGGACAGACATGGCAACAGAAAAGGGTCTCATGAACGGCAAGTTTAGCCATTAGGTGCTGCCAGGTGGCTCATTTAACAAGAAAAAGGTTATTTGTATTTACTGTCACTGTGAATTAAGTTACCACCGCAGGGCACGGTTAAGTTAGTTTTTTTTTTTTCTCTTTAAACTTTATTAGCACCATGAAAGCAACACCGATTTCATCCAGGTTGGTATCATTTTGTAGATATAAGTATGCCAGACATTTCACAAGTGTCATCAACCCTCCAAGCTCAGTGAGTGTGGCTAAAACTCTAAGGAACAGCGCTGAATGTCCTTCTGAGTACCTCGCTGCTGCCGTGGAGCTTAGGGACCGTCAGCAAATTACTGCAGTCAAGCAGCAGCCCCGACAAAATACACTAAGAAGCTGATGAATTAAGCCCCCAAAAAGTACGGCAGCATTGGCGGACTTCCGGTTTTCAAACTAAAGGCTTAAAAAAAAATTAAGCAGATCCGCATGACCCTATATATGACAAAATGGGTATAAATGATGGATGGATGGATGGATAAACAGAACATTAAAAAAAATGTGATTAATGTGTGATTAACCGTGAGTTAATTATGAAAATCTTTCGATAAATCGCGACTAACAAATTTAATTGACCGACAGCCCAACATATTACAAGCAAAAACAGAACAGAAAAAAAAATTAACAAGTAAGCAAGCACAACGTTATAAGGGAAATTATCCATTTTTAAAATGTTGGTGCGCTTTTGGTTTTGTTTGCACCTCAGAAACAAATCAAACTTCAGGTCTTTTTCACTGTTATATTTACTGAAATGTCGGTTGTTGCTTTTTTTTTTTTTTAGTTTTCATACATTGTTAATATCCATTTACTGAAAGGCAATGACGAGGTGGCAGTGGGGTTTTATTTCACTGACATCCTGCAGGTATTTAATTCATCTCCCAGTCACAAGTTTCCAGTTCAGGAGCCGACTGACTTCATGCTTTTGACCAAGCGGCTGTGTTAAAATTGGTTTTATCAACAGGATTTATACAATTTTACATCAGACTTAAAAAAATGTCACTTATGGGGACTTATTCACGCTTCTTATATCAAATTCATTAGAGCTTTCTGAGTCTTTAATGAATTATTCATGACATACTTTAGTCGAGGTGCCACCAATTCCAAGTACCTAACTCTTCTAAACCTTCATCTCAGTCAGCATCCCTCCACTCCCACTCCTCTTAGAGATCATGGTACGACTTTACTCTAACATACAAGCATGTTTTAAAAGAGACATGACTGTCACTAACCTTTGCAGCATGGGATTAATGTATTAGAGAGCATACAGCACTTTGGTTAAAATATCACTACTCATATTTATTTCATGTGGAATTTCCAATTTCCAATAAGAGGAATATAAAAGAAAAAAAAAGAGCCTTAAAAAAACACTGTTGACTTATTTCATTCCAAAGGCAAATGAACTATTAATCAGTTTGCTGTTAAAAACCACATTCAGATATTCATTTCTACAAATTTAGATTTTTGTTTTGCTCCATGGCACCATGATAATCATATCATATCATAACGAATGGGTAGCCTGCCACCCCGCATTCACCTAAACTTACATCGGTACTCTGCTCCCAGCCGCAGCATCAGGCGGATGGGGAAGACCTTTGCCCAGGGCGTCTCCCACTTCTGGATGAGGATGCCGAAGAGGTAGGGCGGGTTGGGCAGCAGCAGGTCCTGCAGCGACTGGAAGGAGGGGCTGATGTAGAGGAAGCCGCCATGCTCCTTGCTGCCCAGGAAGCTCTGCGTGAAGAATGAGTGACTCAGGTGGCTCAGCACGTTGCCTTGAGAGGGAGGGTGAGAGGTAAAAATCAGATGGAGAAAGATGGAGGAAAAGAACAAGCCCGAATGAGCAGCACAGGAAGAAACTGAGAGTCAAGCGTATTCCAAGTATCATCCACCGTTCTTCGCATGTCCTGCTAAATCTGTATTGAGTTCTACAACAGCGTCATATCACCCGGTCTCAGAGAGCACACAACACAATAACCCTAATGACAAGGAAAACCTTAAGGGGTGATTTGCTCAAGCCAGCACTTCTTTCTGAGGCCTGACTGGTGCCGACTTAATCTGGAGTGACACACACAGCACGGCTCCCTTTCACCGGCCTGAAACTGGCGTGAATATGAAACATAAACGTGCCTGAAGGGTGCGGGCCATCAAAGTCGGCCAATATCAGCGGTTTTTGCTCTGCAGCATACGGAGGTAAGAAAAGCAAGACAAGCGGTGGCATTGTCTCGGTTGGAGAGTAGCCATCTCACAGCACAACAGTAGTGCTTTGACTATTTTTCCACAAAGCAAACGCAGCAGTGGTGGACATGAACCTGGTTTCTAAACAAAGACCGACCACGAGCACCTGCAGTCAAGATCTTGCTCTTACCGCTGAGAGCCTCCTGGTAGAGCTGTACAAAGTGGGTGAAGACGTCTTTGGGGATGGTCTTTTCGTCAGGTAGACACTGGAGCAGAATGACGACCTCCGCCTGGCCGACCGCATGCATGCCCTTCGTTGTGACGTACCAGCACTTCCTGTTAACATCTGGGGGTTCGAAAGAGAAGAAAACGTGTCAGGACATAGTCAACAACTTATTTCAGAGTGCTGAATATGAGTCACAAAAGCAAATACTGAAACAGGGCTGAGCGACTCCACCTCAAATCTTTATCATGAATAATTCAACATTTTACCTCAATTACAATTAATAAGGGATTATTTTAATTTGTTCCATTTTCTTGGTCTCCTACATCAATGACAAGGTTTTGCAGTGAATAAGGTCAACTATTACAGCTCGGATATTTTACAATGAAAGAGTACACATCTTTATGATTTAAAAACAAGTGAAAGGAAAACACAGGTGAACTATTAAAATAAGTGACATGGTCAAGACTTCATCTGTCACAGGTTCTGAATGTCTGTTTCCATTAATTGCCCAGCTCTATATTTAAACATATGTTATAAGTCTCTAACAGATTTAAATACATTTTAAATTAATAACACATTCATAATAATACACTTCACGCACAACAAAAGCCAGAACAACAGCAGCAGTAGCACAAGGAACAATCCTACAGGAAGACACCAAAGACATGCCTTATTCCCCCTTTTTAATTAAATTCACTTCAGTTTTATTTATAAAGCTCCAGTTCACAAGGAAAGTAATCTCAGGGCACTTTACATAATGAGAAACTTAATTCCCTCTGAGCAAGCACTGTTTCACTGTTTAAGAGATCCCCAAATGTATAACTAAAGAATCGTCTCCTTTGGACAAGGATCATCAAATTACTGTTTTTATCATTTCTGTTCAGTCTTTAAGGGTTGTGCTTTTCTACTCTCATATAGCTAAAATTATCATCAGTCCAACGGTAGTCCCCATATATTTTCATTTAAGCCATGAATAAAAACCATTAGTGCTGCTTTTGGATGTGACCAGGAGTCCTGATCAGAGCACGTGAGCGGAGTGGAGCGGCGATAATTTCCGCTCCTCGCTCACAAAGGTTGTCACCGCTCCGCTCTTCCCTCAAAGTTGGAAAAACGCCGCTCCACCCATAACCACTCAGCGCTCCAGTAACACTGCACCCCGCTCCACCCCGCTCCGCTCCAAAAATGTTTGCATGCATATAAAATGTACATGTTTACCTGCCGGGCATACACTGTGCGATATTTTAAATCGTTTGAATCAGCTCTATCTCACACTGCACGACTTGATCGCTGAGTTCAGAAGTTCGCAGCCCACCAGTAATGCTCTCACACTGTACGGCCCGATGCTCTGATGCGACTTGACACTATACGTTCATAACGCACCTAAGGGTGCGTTCGAAATGAGCCAGGCCTGCGCAGGATCGATCACCAGCGGTCGGTGCACAATGCAGATAAGAACACGTTTCATGCAACAGGAGGATCACTTTTATTTTAACTTCAATCAGCGATCGAGGACACTTTATCTAAGAACGTGGTCTGTAAACTACATACAGGTGATCTAACAGGAAGTAAGTGTCTCCACCTGTATGTGCTGGAAACTGTCCGACGTGACTGCAGCTTTTTGTCTCCACCTCCTGCTGCGGCGCCTGATCTCGTCTACTCACCAGGCGAGGCGGGGTTCATCTCAAACGCACCTACTGCTTCTACTGTGTGATACCTTCACGAGGAGCGACCAGGATTTCAAACAAGTTTGATTTCCTTGCGAGCACAAGACTTGTGATCGGGAGCTCGTCGGGAGGTGTTAATCTCTCGTCGTTACCCCACGTATACTGCACGAAGCACGACCCACGATAGGGTCGAAATTCAGCCCGATCCAAAAAATACTCGCACGACTGGAAAATCGGCTCAAAACGAGCCGACAGTCGCACAGTGTTTGCCCGGCCCGCAGAGCCGACAGCCGTTTAAAAGTCCAAAAAATAGATATTTACTGACAAGAAAAAATAAGAAAATAATTTCACCTAACGGAATTAGCTGGTTTAATACACTTTTGTTTGTTATTAACCTTTCCCGAAACTATTTTTCATTCACTGTTCTCCTCCTATTGTTATACTTGAAGACCGAGATATGAGCGGTAACGGAGCGAAACTGGAGCGGGATGACGCCCCGCTCCACCCGAATCATCCTAGAAAAAAAACTCCCGCTCTGCGCTCCTTTCAAAATTCGTCCGCTCCGCTCCTCGCTCGCTCACGCTCCGCTTCGCTCACATGCTCTGGTCCTGATATATTGATTTTCCACTTTTATGGTTGTGCAGATAACACAATTAGTAGCAAGATTCTCTAAAATATCAACCTGTAAATGTTTTGAAGGGCTCTCAAAGAGATGAGCCTCTTATAGTTATTAAATACTAAAGAGTTTAAAGTTTCAATTGCACAATTAATTTTCAATCGGTTCAAATGATGCAGGTTGTAAGAATCAGAACCCTCTTCTTTCCCTACTCTCTGCTGTTCAGTACCACCACAAAAAATCCAAACACACTGCCAGTACACTTATCTGATCAAGAAACTTAATACTAAATGCCGCTGCCTCAAAGGGGTACCCAAATCAGCGCTTAAAGACCTACGAACATAACTCACAGCTAGGGGTGCATGATAATTATTCGGCCCGATAACTATCAGCCTGATAACTATCGGCCGATAACAGGAAATTATGACATCATTTCGATAAGTCCGATATTATGACGGATAGCCCCGATAACGTATATATATTTTTGTCAACACAGCAGTGCCTCGCTCCCACTGAGACCCGAATAACTGGCAGTGAATGTTATGTTCAAGTGACGTTGCCATAATCGGAAAAACGAATTCTCAATACGGAAAATCAAGAATACCCCCTCATGCCAGAAAACAACTTGTTAACTCATTCATAATTTTGGTAGTTGCTGACTTGAATTGATATTTGCAGTATTTTCCCCACATGTTACACATAAAAAACTGAAAAAATAGAAAAGGTGGAAAGAACGTCTAGCAAACAAGGAAATGGAGGAATTTACATTACACCTTGAATGCAGCCTGCAACAGTGTACTGATGAAAACCAAACATGGCGGCGATTGTATGGAACTTCTTTAAAATTTCAGAAGAAGGTAGTTCTCCAGGTATTTGTGACAAATGCTCCAAACGAATTCCACGAGGAGGGAAAAATAGCACAAGCTTTAATACGTCAAACCTGATTAGCCATCTGAAACGTAACCATCGCTTTTGAAAGTTTTGAAATTGTAAGACTGTTCATTTATTTCTTAGTATGACAACTGCCAAAATCAGCGGGGGATCAAATACTTATTTCCTCCATTGTAAATAATGTGTTTAAAATATGTTTTAACACCGCAAAAAAGTAGCGAGACACTGCAGTGACACAAGACAAAGGCTAAACTGTGGTCTTTCTGTTTCCCTCACAGCCTCTGGTCTCCGAACTGTAGTAAATGCGTCTCGGCCAATCAGAGCACAGATTCTAGAGTTCTGGGCCGACTGCGTTTCTCATGTTGCTTACAGGAGGCTGTGAGTCATTGTTTGATGTTTGGCTGGCAGCTGCGGCCTCTCGTCTGCTGTGGGGTGGATTTTTGCAGAATTTCAGCGATTATTTCTTGATTTTATTATGATATATTTCTAAAAAATATGCAAAGCACTAAAACCACGGTACTCAAACCGCAAAGTGGCAAGGGATCACTGTTTATCTGTTTTTTTTGTAAACTTCTTGAATGCACTTTTTCAGTTAGTAATTCTGATGCATGTATTTCCATCAGTTCAAAGAGCCTTTATTTTTTTATATCAGTAAGTAATGCACCTTATTTAAGTTGATATGAGATATCAAATAGGCTTGTTTGATAGCTTTACAAAAATGTTCGAGAGGCTTGCCAATAGATGGAAATGGAAAAAAGATAAATATTTGTTCATTTAAAGAGTCAAAACAGTTTTTGGTTTTGTTCATAGTATTGGTGTAAGTGATCTTAGGTATATGTGTTTGTTATCGGTATTCAGCCTTTAGGAGCCGAAATGTTATCGGTTTTTTAAAAACAGTTACTGTGCATCCCTACTCACAGTTGACGAGCTTGACCATGGCGAGCAGGTTAGCATTGAGCACGAACACCAGGGGGTCCGGGCCTCCTTCCTCAAGCTGCTGCATGAGGACGATCTCCGACGGCCTCTCCTCTACTGCGTAATCTGCAGGAAAGTTGGAGTAGAGCAGAAGGAGGCAGGCAGAGAGAAATGTCAGGGGAAAGTTAGATAAATAGGAAAGGATGGTGTGTGTGAGACAGAGATGCAAGAGAGAATCAAAAGAGGGGGAGTTGAAGATGGAGAAGGAATATAAGGTGAGGTAACCCAAAAAAAAAAAAGACAATCAGAATCAAGTTACACACCCGGAAACAGGCCCCCAAAAATAGTAAATGTCCCCCGATGAGTGTTCAAACGTGAATGGCAACACGAAGCGCATGAGTAACACTGTACAGCACAAACACAGCAGCAATGAGGAGGCAGCAGAGTGGTGAGGATGAGGGCAAGCACCTGTGATGTGGCCTCCCGTACCTCCTTTGACTCCGGTGGAAATGAGGATGGGAGGGAGCCCGTCCTCCGGGATCAGACTGAGAGAGCTGCCCACGGGGCTGCCCACAGGGGCAACAGGGGTATGGGCTGCCTAAAGAGCAGAAAGGAGGAGTGGGGGGGTGGAGTTAGATGTACAGTAGGTTATAACACACAGTGAAATGTACTAAAACAATGAAAGTAGACTCCCAAGAAGATGCTCATGGTCCGTCATTATAGGCAGAACAGCTATAACAAATATTAGCTGTAGTTAATTGGAGCCATCGACACCTGTAATCCCAGTTAAATGAGCACTTTGGGGTGTGGTGCTCAAACAGAGCTGTGGGATGATATTTCCACAGTCTCAGCAGTTTTCTGAAGAAACAAGGTTTTTACTCACATCCAGTAATGTCCATACAAGTTAAAAAAAAAAAAAATTGGAATTAGAATCTGTTATTGACAATCTAGTCATTTGGTACAATCTTCTCTTAAAGCTACGGTGACCAACACCAGCAACTGGAGAAGAAAAAAAATGAACACAAGTTCATGATGAACTCAGATTAGCAGGTAGTCATGTCGGAGCTTCATAGAAAGCTTCTGCTTCATTAAAACTGCCCTTCACCACAAATAGGCAGCTGGATGAAAAACTAGCTTTATTGACTTGGGTTGCAGACTACTGATATATGCAAAAGATGGACATGTAACCCACCAAGTTTTAATCTGATGTTTCAAAACCTCAACAACCACAACCGCGCCCCTGCCCTTGACCTCCCACACCCCCGTTTATGAATGGAATTGTATTTTACTCTTTAAAAATACCATCATGCAAGAAAATGAGATCATAAAGTCAATAGGACAGTGGTTCTCAGAAATATCCTTTCTACATCCAACCACATGTGTCATCCCCTGCTGACTGAGAAATAATTCAGGTCAAGGGCACCTGGCATCATTCATATTCATTTATTATTGATACTGCGAAAATGGATTAAATTATATCCAAGCTCCAGGACACGTGAAACAAGTGAAGAAAAAACAAAAAGGTACCATCTAAGTTGAAGCAATCCCTGTTTGCTGGACTTCTCCATCAATTTCATGTGACCAATTTGCTACAAATCTACCAGAATTAGATTACCCAAGTAAAATAAAGCTCCTCCAGAGCAGCAGAAGAAAACATGCAACTGCAACAGCAGACTGTGTGAATAGTCCCTGTTAATAGTCTTCATGCCCTGAACCAAATGTTTTCTCACTGGATTCCCATGTGCCATCGTTGAACTGAAGGGCTTGTCTGCTCTTGAGATGGAATTTTTTTTTTTAATTCCCTTCAGTGTAAATCCATTCAGAGCAGAGCTGCCATGACCACTTTCACATGCAAAAGTCTGACATTCGGTTCAAGATCTGTCTGCGCAGCATAATCGTGCCATCTGAGATGAAGTCATCTTAAACAGTCGTTCTGTTCAACAGTCCCTGAATCGCCCAGACAAGCTGGCATTCACCGACTATGCAGCGCACTACAGACGCAACTGACATCATTTACCATCAAGAAAACTCTCATATAAACTACTTGCTGGATTATAGTAAACCGTGAGTGCAGTGCATTTCGTCTTTGAACATTTAAATCCAATGGTATTTCTAATTCCTATTAACCCACAAGGAATGTTTTTCAACTCAATTTCCTGCTTGTTCGCTGAATTAGAATCCGTAACATAGCCGGTAAACCACCGAGTATCCCACAGAAAGTGCTCCCCTGTGACTACCTTCATCCATGATTATGGCTTACTACCATGGCTAAGTCTATGTGACCATGCAGGCAAATGAAATGGCTCCAGTTGGGACTGAATGCTTTTCATTGAGAGCTCACCTCTGAGGACTCGTACGTGGAGGATTTATTGGAACGCGTGGAGACGGCCTGCGACTGAGAGGGGGCTGGGCTGGAAGCTGAAGGTTTGGTGGACTCTGATGTGTCCCCATTAGGTAGGACCCCATCAGCAAACCACACCCTCCTTTGGTCTCTCGAGAGAGATCCTAAAAAAAAAAAAAAAGAGAGAGAGAGAGACAGTCTTGGTTTAAAGCCTGTACTCTACAAAAAGCTACTGGGTTGTTTTAGAGGAAACTGTAAAATGTGTATCAGCTCTATTATTCTTTATTGCTGCTGGGACAGAATGCTGCTGCAAAAAGCTGAAAAATAAAGTTCAGAGCGTATTTTCTATTCTTGGTAAAGGTCGCACCCTCATTGCCAGGCTGCTTCAGGACTCCCACGGGCACCATGACAGTGGGAGGGGGCGAGCTGAGCACCCCCGAGGCCTGAGCCTGCTGCAGAGGGGGGATGGTGGAGCAGTACTCTGCTGGGTTGTTGGGGTTTGGGCTCTGATTGCTTGCAGTTGCTGGTGTCTCCCACGATTGAGCTGATGGAGACAGAAAATATCACCAGTAAATGATCTAACGCATCAGTCTGTGTGTAATAAATATACATTAACAAGCTGGGAACAGCAGGTTTTTAGAACTAACTTTTCCACTGCTGACATTTTGACATGCCATTGTTATGGACTGAAATTAATTGCACTTTTTTTATTTGCTATGTCATGACACAATGATCATTTTTAAGACTGCATTATTTAAAAATTACTCATTTACCCCAAGAGAGACCAGTCTTTTTAATGCCTTTATGACTTTCTTTTCCATGACTGAAACCCTTTTCACAACAAATATTCATTCATTCTCATTTTTAATGATCTTCATCTAAAATAAATTGTATTCCACACACAAATACAAAAAACCACACATTTGAAAAGAGTTATTTTCTGCTTGATGATGCTCACCGCTCGTTAGGGCAGAATGACAGGTGACACAAACACGAGCCTCCTTCCTGTCCATGTACACAAGCTTGCACTTCAAACTGCAACAGGCTGCACAGAACACCTTCAAAATAACCAGGAGACACACCAAAACACATTATTCACACCAAAAATCTTGCAAATGATGAAATCTGGATAAAGCTAGCTCATTTCATTGTTTTCAGCTTCTTTATCTCCATCTACAACTTCAAATTATGCTGCATTCAAGTGCCTAAGAAGTGGGGACTTCAAACTCTTGCTTTTTGCTTATTATAGTGTCAAGTTTTCATTCAGAGTTAAACTTCACTTGAATTTAATATTCTTATACAGTGGTACCTCTACTTACGAAATTAATTGGTTCTGGAAGTAGTTTCGTAGCCTGAAAATTTCATAAGTAGAGGCACGTTTTTCATGTAAATGACCTAATCCATTCCAAACCCCCAAAATTCAAACATAAATTTTTTAATAAATTATAAATAATACATGAATATACATAAAAACCTGTAAGAAATACATGTGAGAACTAGAAAAGCAATCGGAGAGCATAGACTTCCACCGAGCACAACAATTATCAAAAATTTGAAAGTTGATCCAGAATCCAGGATTTTTTCCGGATCACACCTAAAATGAAATCAGTTCGTCCTTTTTACATTTCCGACAACTCCTGAAAATTTCATTAAAATCCATCCATAACTTTTTGAGTTATCTTTAATACAGACCGACAGATGGCGACACCCTGGCAAAAACATTAAAAATTGTTCGTTTACCTGGGTTTGCTGGATTACGCTCATACAGACAAGAGGCTCTCCTAGCCAATGGGATGCCAGGAAAATGCTAAGGGATAGCCAATGGCAGAGCAGCTCAGACACACCGCTTTCAAACCAAGATACAGAGCCGACAAGCATGTTTACGCTCGGTAAACTCTGGGAACTGCGATTAGCAGCGCATACTTGTTTTTGCCTTTTGTATCCTGAAATTTCTTTCGTAACAAGAGGCAATATTTTCCCGTTGAGGTGTTTTGTAACCTAAAAATTTCATATGTAGAGATGTTCATAAGTAGAGGTACCACTGTACTTGAAAAACAAAAAGAGCAGATAATCCTTCGCCAGTATTTTGTTTAATGTTATAAATCCCAATTAGGAAATCCAGCTTCTAATTGATGTTCTCTCTTTTTCTAGTTCCAAAGTTGGAAACTCTTCTTTCCCATTTGTCTAGAATGCACCATATGTATGCAGCACTGTCGAAAAGTCCCAGACTGATGAGAGTTATATCAGCAAGACTTCTCCATGTTTGACACTGAAAACTTAAACCAAATGCAGTTTAGCAGCGCATCAGTGAAGCCAGGGGCCTTTATGTGCAGCTGACTGGCTGTTGCATTACTTCAGCATTCATGTAAGCGGTGTGGTGTTTTAACAACCCAGAGCAGATCAACGCAAGACTTGACAAGTTTTTGCCTTAAAGAGGGATCAGTACCAACCGTCTGTGATTGAGCTGTAGATGAGGGAAAAGTAAACATTTGGGAATCAGTTTGCTTGGAAATGTTTCTATCAGTACGGCGTGGAGCCGTGTGAGCTCTCATGATAGGTACTGAATATTCAGTTAGGCTTTGTCATATGTCACAGGGGTTTACTGAGAGAAATCTGTGTCCAAAAGAACAGACCTCGAATAAGGACCACCCTGTCAAAAGCAGAAGTGGAGTTAAATGGCTTCCTCCACCACCTAGAACCAGTCGCTGTAAAAAGAGCTGTAAATTAATGGTTGAAAAAGGAACCTGAGTACTCTTCCTCTGAGTGTTCTGAACATAAGTATGTTACATGCCATTCACAAAAGCCTTGGGAAATTGTGTTCACTTGAGAGAAAAGGGTGTAATACATTTCTGACGCTTCAGTAAGTTGCAGCTGTGCAAACTTTGGATGCATTGGTATATCATTACACACTGTGATATAGTAAATGCTGAGGCAGAGTGTGGATGATCCTTTTAAATTTAAAGCCTCGCAACCCCACCATAATCTGTTTCTTGGATCTACTGCAGGTGGTGGACGCACTGATGGCGCTGCATCCATTGTTTGCAGCTCTAGTGCAGGTGCTGGTATTAAAGCGGTGGCCGCTCCTCCCAGCTCGAGTGGCAATGTGAGAGGATTCGTTTACCACCATGGGAAATTAAGTAGCAGTCCGGCGATTTTCCAGTGCAGCGTCAGCGACATCAACTTCCATTTAAAGCACCGTGTCGAATCCCTGCCAGGAGTGTGGGTGGACATAAAGCTACGGAGCTACCTGCACCCCAACCCCCCCCGACACTATCTGCAAACAAATGCCTGAAGAGAAACTCCATCTATCAAAGCATTGTATTAGATTTACCTCCTTCATCATATAAAGCTGCTCAGAATCACTGATGTCACTGTGCCTTTACAAATCCAGATCATTTATCGCTTTCTTCATCACTCTTGTCTTTTATGAATCACTTCTTTGTTGGTATTAATTATATATTTATGCTTAAAATGAATGCTTCTCCTCCACAGTGCTGAGGATTTTTCTACTGCACTGAACCTATTCTTAACAAATATACCAAAAGACAACAAACATTTATGACTACAAAGCAAGGATGAGAGTATTACTAGAGTCCTTACAAAGATAAAACATTGCATCTGATCGGATGGCAAACAAATATGAGGAATAGGACTATGTCTCCACAGTGTGATTTAATCTTTTTCCCCCGTTTAAATAATCTCTGCTTTACCATCTGAATTTGGCAAAATTAGCAAAATATCTTCGTAATTCTGAGAGGTGAACCTGGAAAACATTCTTCAAACTCTGGATTTTTAGAATAATCTGCACAACAAAGGGAAAAACAGAACACAACGTCCTGCCTTTGGAGCCAATCATGAAAGTCAATTGAATAATTCAACCTGAAACAACTTAATTGTCCCTGAAAAACAGGATACGTCACTGTTTTTAGCTCGGTAATGATGCTCTCATTAAAAGCGGTTCTGGCACACCACTGACCTTGCCACAAGCCCTGCAGTGGTGCCTCCTCTTTGTGAAGGTGAACTTGACGTCACATTTCATGCAAACGGGGGCCTGAGAGTCAGGCACCCACACAGGGGCGACATCTCCCAGTGAGCTGGCTGCCTTCCTGCACAGAGCAGTCTGCTTTCCCGCCTGGAGGTCGTTGTCTGGGCTCTCTGACGACATCAGTGTCGGGGAGTGGACACCACCCTCTCCGTTCATACTGGCTGCAGTCTGATCGTTCACGCTGGGCTGTGGTTCTGAGGGTGTGCCTCTCCGACACTGGTTCTCAACGTTCTTGTTCTTGGCAGCTGCAGATGGGCCGAGATGGTTCTGGACCTGGCCTGGGGGCGGCTGCGGGATCTGCAGCTTGAGGCTGACCGGCTGTTTTGGTCGGGCCCCTCCGTAGGGAACGCTGACCGGCTGAAGCCGGTTGTTGCCCAGTTTCGGTTGGATGCCACCCGACCCCGCTGCTCCCCCCTCACTCATCTCCTGCTTGCTCTCCTCCATTTCTTTCTCTTCAGTTACAGAGTCCTCCTTGGAGGTGGCAGGAGAAGGAGCAATGTTGTCCTCCTCATCCATCTCCTCCGTTTCCTGAAACGTGGAGCTGCTCTCCGTCTCCTGCTCCACCCCATTATGAAGGACTGGTTATTCTGAGCAGCTGATCTATTTGTCCTTCTTGACCACACTCCCCTTCTTTCACCTCTTCCCCAACCCTCCCAGGAGGAGATACACCATTCTCCTCCAACTCACTTCCAGCCTGAACAATTCTACTCCCATTTTCACTTTCTCCGTGCTCCTCTTTTGAGTCTAGAGTTTGTCTTTCCAGTCCAAAGTCATTTAAAACAGACGCACTTTTCTTATCTTTAGAATGTTCTGCTTTTTCCGTCAAAGAAGTCCCATCTGGATGTGTTATTTCAGTGACAGTTTGTTCCTGTCCTAATCCCACTTCAAACGTAAAGTGAGCGACACAGGAGCCCTCTCCTCCGGCTGAGGCAGGTCTCTCTCTGGGTTTAGCTTCCTGGTCAGAGGCCGAAGGCTGAATATCTGCGGGGGAGCCTCTCTTTTCCAGGCCCATCCAGTTGTGGACTGCCTGTGCAGCCGTTCTCCACGGCACAACAGGCCGTCACGGGGGGTGGCGACAGGTCATCGGTGCCCACCAGCTTGCCGATGTTTGGCTGAGGGAGGGGCGGGCTGTGGATGTCCGCTGGCCTTTCCTCTCCCCAGGATGGAGGTTCGGGACCGGGCTGCCTTTTGGAATCGGCTCCTGGAGATGCACTGGAGGAGGAGTCGGGGAGGGTCTTGATGGGAAGGGGGCTCTCCCTGGGGCTGAGGTCTGCGTGGGCCAGCGCGGGATTCAAAGAGAGCATGTGGGCCGGTGGGGCCAGGATCTGAGTCCACTTGGCATCCGAGAGAATTGGAGTGTCCGTCTCATCTGCATAGGCAGAAGAAAAGAAAAATCAACTCCCAGAAAATATCAGTACTTCCACATTAAGAGTCAAAACCCCTCAACTTTAAAACATCACAAAGAAAAGCAAAAAATCGTGTCAATTCTTTTCAGTATTATTGTGTTTTTTTTTTTAAAAAAAGGCTGTTAATTTTTCAGGCAACCAAAAATTAATCATTGCACTTTGCATTTAATTCTATCTTTATTTTTTTCCCTCATTTTCCAATTTGTATATTTTCCATTGCATTAAAAAGGCACAAACTGCTGCATAAAAGTAAGGAGAGGTGGCCAGAGACCACGAAACAACAACGGTCAGACAGGAAGGCTCAGATAACCCACACAGAAACGTGATACAAAGACACACGCTCCCAGGTGATCGACGGAGCTAAAATTGGCGTGAACAAACTAGGGGACAAATTGAGAAATGAGGTTGGCATGGAGTGGGAAATTAGTGTGTGGCTGAACTGGGAAATTCAGGGAAAGTGGGCCAAACGGCCTGATAACCCCTGGGAGGAATCAGCGCGGCTGACAAGCTGGCACGTGAATGCTGTGTAATAAGAAAGTCTTATATTATGAATCTGAAATGACTTTCTCATATAGTCTCGTCAGCCACGACACACGCTGCTCTCCTCCCTTCTCTGGAATTCACGCTGAGCTGTTTTAGTATGTGCTGTAACAGATTCAGGCGCACACGTTTGCACGCAGGGGTAAGATGGACCTCTGGCAAATAATGACGCAAATAATCACCAACAGCCAAAATACACACTGAGCTGTGTACCTGTGTGTTCATGAGAGAGAGAGAGCATCTCAGCAAGACTTTTTTTTTCTTTTTCCTGGGGTTAACTTCCATAAATCCAGTATTGTGGTGTTTACTTTAAAATTTCAATAAACTCAGCAAAAAGAATTTCTTATTTATTGTGATTATTAAGTGTGACAGAAATAAGGACAGCCTTCTAATCTTGTACCAGTAACACAGTTTTGGAAAAGGCCAGAGGCAACGGAAAACCAATTAGTCCCATTCCCCCGCTGCCTGCCCCCAATAACCTCCTGTAAATGTTACTCAGACTCAGTGGGTGGAGGCTGACTGCAGGACACATTGATTATTTAGTCGGGGGTTGCATAATTGCACCGTGCGTTTGGTTTCATTAATCTCAACTCACCACGGTGACTCAGTGACTCACCACTTGTCACACAAAGCGTCAAAACTCACCTTCGTTCTGCTCAAACTCGTCCAGCACCTTGTCCAGGTTGAAGGCCTCGGCCTGGAAGTAATTCTCCATGGGTGAGGAAGCTCCACCCTGCCGACGGCCGTGTGAACCTAGGAGGAGGAGGAGGAGGAGGAGGGCTGTCCTCAATAACAGTTTCAGTCCTGTTTCCTTCCTGCATGTAAATGCCCTCTATGCTCGCTCTCTATATTCTGCTCACTTCAATAAAAATATACTGCCCTCTAAGTCTCTTTGGCTTTTACTTTCATTTCCTTCTCAACTAGTTTCACTCTTGTGTGATCACTTTGGAATTGCAGCAATGACAGAAAAAGCTTACTGACCAAATTTACTGATCTAGACCCCCAGCAGCAGATAGGACAACAATTAGTTAAGTTGTCATAAGAAAGGTCCTTTGATACACTCACCTCAGTTCAAAAATATCTCCTTGGCATTTCCCATAGCAATACTTAAAAAATATACACATCAAGACCGCAAATAAAAATCATCTTCAATATTTATTCATTTCCTATTTAAATGATCAATTAAGAAATTCAAAATAAAAATAGGAAAATAGTATCACATTTGAGAAGCTTTACCAATTTTCCCTTTGATAAATTAAACTTTATTCATTTTGTTTCTAAGCCCGTCCAGGTTAAGGTGCATAATTAAGTTGTAAAAGTTTAGCCACCACTGCTGCTTTTTATTTGTTTTTTGGTTGTTTTTTTTTTCCTGAAGACCTGTCTTCATTTGCTTCCGTACAAACCGCTAAACAGTAAAACAATACCCAAACACACACCACTAGAACATTTACAACCAAAGTTTGTACTCTGTACTCGCTCCGTTTACGACCAGGAATCCCTTATGCTCTAAGTTTTCCAATAATGCGAATATAAAACATAAAAAGGGCCATTCTTGATTTATTATTTTATGCTTGAAAACGGTCATCATGCTTATCTAAACAATCTCAAATCGAGTGACAACTCTCTTGCACAAACACAGGCTTCTCTCTCCGTCAGCTCTCACCTGCACAGAGGTCCTCCTCAGCAGACCAAGGTAGCTGCGTTTCCTCCGCGGGTTTCCCTCTTGATTCACTTCACCCAGTCTGACAAGCGCCCAGTGCCCACACCTGAGACAAAGATGGGGAAACGCCTTTCATTAAAGAGCTTCTTCCTCAGCTTATGTGGTGAAACGCTGATGCTCGACGCCTGGTTTCACAACAAGGCACGTCAGTAATGCTACACACTGCTACACACCCAGTCAGCCACAACGTTAACACAGGTGAAATGATTAACCCTTAGGTTTGTTACACTGTCACGATCTGATTAGAAACTTTGGGTCGTTGCTTTAATGAGCAGGACTCCAGCCTCTGGCACTTTAGTCACATTCTGAAGCAAATTTTAAAGGGCAATTTACGGTAACTGGATATCATAACCAGTAGGACCAGTGAAACTTGGAAATCAGCTCTGGAGATGCCTCCTTTAAAACACAGAAGCCCACTAACTGGTCAGTGAAAGAGTGACAAGTGACTATAAGATTTGTCACATCCAACCCAAACAGGTTGTAAACCTGTTTATATTTATGGGGCACATTTAATTGATTAAAAAAAAAAGTAAACAAAACTAAAAGATGCACTGCAATATATATATGAAGCTCATTGGAAGTAATCCATTTGTCAAAGTAAATTGACAAATTAATTTACTTAACATGCACTACCAAAGCAGACTTTGGAAATGAACATTGAAACATTGGCTCTCAAAGCCAAATGAAAACAGTCTTTTCTTATTTTAATAAAGGAGATTCATTTATTTTAAGACTGTGAGCATTTATTCAACCTCTTTAAGTACTACTTCACTTTGCTATTTTCCTTTTTTTTTTTTAAAGTCTATATATTTTTTCAGTGAATTTTCTGCAAACCACCAAATAATCTATTTATTCGATGGGAGATTAAAGATGGAAAAGAAGCCCATAAAAGCGTTACTGTAAAGTCGATTTAAACGGTGCTTAAATCACCTTTGAGGAGCAATCGCTACTGGTGGAAAAGGTTCATCTGATCTGGACTTTCCTTTGTCCCACCTAAACCCCACCATCTCCAAAGCATCTTACCAAAAACATTCGATGCCCTGCCAACTCAAAAACTGCAAGAAATGGTTAAAGAAAAAAAAAAAAAAAGAAAAGCCAAAGGGATTGATCCAAACTACCTTTCCAGATCATTCCAAAGAGGTCCTGTATCCATAACCAATGGATCAATCACATTAACTGTGCATTGTAGAGGTGGTCAGCGAATGAATCCTCTGTGAAAACTATTTCTGCCTTTAGCATTTTAAACAGTAACAGTTACATTATTTGCCCATGCCTCAACCCAAGTGCCATACAATTCAGTTTTTCCAATTTTTCCATTTCACAAAACTTTGCTAATATAGAAAAGATTAGAAAAAATCACATACAAAGCCATGTAAAACAAGAATCACAATCCATAATCTGAGAAGAAAAACCCAGAATCAAAGAAGCAAAAAGCCATAACTTTTAACAAAAAAGGAAATCAAATGATACTAATAAATCAAAGTCTGTAAATGAGCAGCCCTTGATGTTCATGTTTCCATTGCTGCAGCTCGCAGCTCAATGGTCTCTGAATGTCACATGACCTCAACATGAGCGTCAGCGCTCCAAACCTGACACTCTGTTGCCCAAAATGAATGGAGTGATTCTCCGTTTCTGCTGGACAGCTTCTACCAGTTCTTCCAGCAGTTCTAGTTTCATTGTGATCTTTGTGCGAGGACTACGCTTGAGGAAAACTGTTGCACACCGACTGTCCTGCTGGACTCAACACTTCTCCTTCCAGAGGGTTGGTAACTATACATGCACTTTCATTTATGGTGCTATACAACCCCCCCCCCCCATCGAAACTGTTAGCAGAAGACAAAAAATAGTACTACTACAAAAAAAAACAACAATATTGCAATAACCTGACTCTGTGGATCCTGAGAAGAAGCTATTCCAGGCAACATTTAATGGGATCCAAACTGAGCAGGTTTGATGCATTTCCTTAAACATTAAAAGACAGTAAAAGAAATGTCTGCATTTTAGAGCTGAAGTTTTGACCTGGGGCTGTGTAAAATTACTATCTCATTTCCACTATTCAAGGGCAGTTCATTGAGAATGATAATCGTCATCAGGATGAACAATCATTTAAATTTTATGAGTTGAAGCAGTTTTTAAATCATAAAGTACTCCATCATATTGAAAAGTAAAGGAATCACACCGCCAGCTCTGTTTGTGTCAAAATTAACATATTAAGAAAATCCTGAATCATTAAAATAAAATCTGGATAAGTTTGGAACATTGTCATTCATAAACACCCGGCATCAGCTGACTCTTTGCCCTCATCATGCATATGCACACTCCCGAACACGTCCATTACCCATCCCGGGTCGACGAGGCGATCGCAGTCATAAATAGAAAGCGACCGAAGCCTGAATCACTGCATAGTAAACCTGCCGAGACTGTCCTTGCTCCTGACAAGACCTTGGGATGGAGATGTGATGTGATGGAGTATGTGTGTGTGTTTGTGTAAATGAGTAACGGCCAGGCTGAACTTGAGGTCGTTTCCTTTAAGAACAAATGCAACCACGGACACCTCCAGGGACCAAATACCCCACAGAGCCTTGGAGAGTTGTGTAGCGTCAACACATTTTACGCTTAGTTTAAAGTGCGAGCTCAGGCGTGATGTCAGCACAGAATGGAGAAGTCGGGGGACGTGAGGCTACGCGTGTAGTATGAACTCCAGGTCATAGCATTTTAGCCAAACAGGGAACAAGGCTGAGTTGGTTCTTATCAAAGCCAAACAGAACTGCACACACAACAACAACAACAACAACAAAAATCTTCTTCCACTAAATACAACATACAGACAAACAAAACACTCATCATTTTAAGCCAGCACACATCAGTTCATAAAACCTCCGGATGCAGGTGAGAACTCCAACACAAAAGTTCCTCTCAAACAACTTTTGTTGTTTTCTCAACTGGGCAGTTCCACTGTATGCCGCAAGAGATCACCATAAATATTAGGAGTGCAACGGTACAGGTGGCTCACGGTACGGTCCGTACCGCAGTTTTTGTGTCACGGTTTCGGTACGGATTCGGTACAGTTTCAGACCCCACCTGCTACCCGTGACCGCAAGATATTGAGTTTGCTGAAAGCGCAACTCGCAACTCGGAGATTTCTGTGTCTGGTGTCAAGCTGTAAAAGGTTGGATGCGGCAGTTTATTTCCGATATGTCTGAAACTATTGGTGCTCGAGGAGGGACAGGAACATTAATTGTTCGTGATCTTTAAATGCGCATCCAATGATTCATTCTGCACCAAGACGCACAACTGGTAACAACTGGATCTTACGCAGGTAAGATCCGGGTTTAGGGAGGTGGAAGATTGCGTTCTGTTAACTGTTTTCACTACCTCGCAAAACCAAAATGCTCCCACGATGGCGATTTGAATAAGATTTCTCCCAACTTCTCCGCTACCGCTGGCCACGCCTGCTTGTTTTTTTTTTTTCATTTCCTGCGTCTATGAGCTGCAGCCATCCAGCCGAAGTGTGATCAGCTGGTCACTGTGAGTGAGCGGAGGCGAGTAGACATTGACATGATTCAGTGGCGGGCCTGTTGCCTAAAAGGCACGAACGCTCATGTGCAAGTCACGTGCAAAGTTATAGGAACATAAATACCGCGGGACATAAAAGCGTCCCATGTCTCGTGCAGGTTGTACCGAACCGTACCGTATTTTACCAAGTACTGTTGCATCACTAATAAATATACAGCAGATTTAAACCAGAATCTGCCGTAAAGATTTGGAATAATAATAAGCTAGAGTTAAATTTAGACATGTTGCATGTAAATTAACAGTTTAATAAACTGTTAGGGCAGTCAGATAAATTTACAAATTAAAACTATTTTCCTGTTATTTCAAAAAAAAAAAAAAAAAAAACAACCTGAAGCCTTCATCATCAGCTCTGCTGTATGGGCATAGGTACAGAGATGGAACAGGTGATGCATGTCTTTTTTTTTTTTTTTTTTGCCTGTCAATTCAAAATTAGCTGCCAGCTTGGCAACACTGGTGTAACCAGCATTTCTCACTAGGCATTCACTACGATTCACTCAACTCACGATACAGTTCAAATCACGATTCGAATCATGTAGAACACAAAATTAATTTACAGGCAAATGACAAATTTCTTTTATGTTTATTATTATTTCTCTTACACAAATCCAGCCTTTTCCTTATTTAACAATACTGTAGTGTTTTCTATTATGCTCTTTTCAAAACAGTAGATTAGAACTAACAGCAAATCAGTTCTCTTCTTCTTTTTTTTTTAACAATACTGTTTTTTTTCTTATCCTCTTTATAACTGCATAGCAAATGACTGGAAAGTGGAAACAGTTTTATCAACTCTCAAATCCGTCAAATCCTGTTTTTGTTTTTTTTCTTTTTATTACAATAGGCCTACTGCCCTCTTTTCAATAAATCAGTACAGCATCAAAATTTTTTTTCCTTTAGTACATAACAAGTCAACTCTACTTTAAGCCAGACATAAACTAAGGTATTATACAAACATAACAAAACCAAATCAATACTGCATCAGAGAATGTGTTTGTTTTTTTTTTATTCCTGAAGTAGATAAGCCAGGCACAAAAATAAGGCATATTAATGTTGAACAAAAATTGGAGTTTCGACTCTGCCATGCCTCACACTTTTATTTTCTCTCACTGGATGCTGCATTGTTTGTTTTTATTCTGCATTGGACGGCTGCACACTCCGCCTTCCTTAGCTAGTGCGCCAATACGTGTGACGTAGCGCATCACACGTTAGTGACGTTAAACAAGAACATAGTTTCAACTCCAATGCGCCCTCTGCTGGCCTGGAGGCCACACCGCGATTCATGGTTTAATTAAATTGATTTCGAATTGACTTTAAAATATTGATTTAAATCACTTTTTTCAAAAATTGCAGCACGCCTATTTCTCAAGCAGCAGGATGTTTGACATATTCAAGCTCTTTCCACTCTGTGTGAAGACAGATGATGGGAGCCAGTATATGTGTGATGTTCCCCAAATAATCTGTTTGTTTTTTTTTTTAAATTTACTTTGCACATCAAAATAAGTTTTGTGTTGTCCTCAATTCCTGATACCAGTATCGGAATTTGCTCTGATACTGCCAAAAATGCCGGCATCGGTATCGGCGAGTACAGGAGTCCAGGCACCAACCGATATCAAGTAATTTATATTTAAATGATTAATTTATTGGTTACTTCTGTTACGCAACCAGCAAAAAGAAATACTTTTTAATTTTGCAATACTGTTTTACACTGTTCTATGTTGGAGATAAATATAGACAGAAATAGCTTGGATTTGCTGTATTTATTTATGTTTTACAACAATGATAATTATATTACAGTCAGGCAATTATTTTTTTTATATCATACTCAGATCAGTAGTCGGTATCGGCCAATACCCACAACTCAAGAATCAGAATTGGAATGAGGAAGGGAAAAATGGTTTTGGAACATCTCTAAATAAGTCACATATGGGTCTTTCTATCCCAGAACAATGAAGACCCCAGAGTGGGCTTAAAATACTGCCATCACTCAAGACCAGCTCCACTTTCTGCTGTTACATACCAGTTATCAGGAACTTTAAAATGGCATCTGCACAGAATCCCAACTAGAGACTGGACATCAAGTCAACTTTGCCACAAAAAAAAAAACTAAAAACATCTGAAATAAATGAATACTTCAATGATTTGTGAATTGATCTTGCATCTTACATAATAAGAATCCAATTCTTGGGTGAATCATTTTTCTCTCCAATACCCCTAAAAAACACAATGAATATATTTTAGCTCCATCGTGAGCTGAAGTGGCCTTGGCAACATGAGCGCAAATCTGATTTGCTTTGCTTTAACGCACCAAAAACATTGTGAAATGTATTTCGTCTCATCTACTCCTGGTTTTGTTTGTGAAGATGATGACCTAAGCATATATAAATATATTAAAAAAGGCACTGAGACATACATCCCCCCAGCCACTAAGAAGCCACCAGTCTTCTCATGGCACCGTTTTTAAACCCAGATGATCTGACGTAAAACCTTTGCCAAAATCAATATGATCTGCTGTGGCGACCCCTAACAGGAAAAGCTGGAAGAAATTTCTCTTAAAAAAACTGTTAAACAACAGTAGCAACACAACTAATTTTGTGATATTTTTAATGTGAGAACACTAAAAGTGACGGAGAAGCTGGTGTTTGGTAGGAAGCAAAGTAAATAGCATTTAAAATAGCCATTTGGCTCCAAAGAAGACAGTTTAATTATATCATGCAGGTATTGTCTAAAATTTGGCAATATAAAGTATCATTATACGATTAAGACAATGAGGTGATTGAGTCTGGGAAAGGTAAATTACCTTCGCAATATGTGCTGACCAACAGCTGTCAGCAACAAAGTTGGCATTCATTGACTTCTGGAGTTTACTTCAGCAGATGTTTTCTTGTAAACAGAATGAGAGTTGCACCTTAAGAGCCAGGCCAAATCCAGTGCACTCTTAAACACACACAGACACACACGGCTCCACGAGGACAGGAACCCATCCCCGATTAACATTTAATTACTCTGCAGAGGTGCTGAATAATGCATCTGTCGTTAAAGTGTGCGAAGGAGTTGTATTTTTAGACACGTAAACTTGGAAAGACGCTTCAAGGAAGACATACACAAGAAAACATGTCACTCAGAGAGCCTGTCCAGGAAAACAGCGCAAGAGCTCTGGATATTCACTAAATGTTGAGGATGAACGTGCTACAACTGCTCCTCAGCTTTTCTATCAAAGACACTGGCATGTGAAGCGGCCTTAGGTTAATCAAGATTGTGCATGACGGGATGTCTCATCTGATGATTAATGTGACAAGTCAGTGACCTACAGACCAAACTAATGACACACGGTCAAGTTCAACAAGGAGCCCATACAGCTTTATTTAAATGGCTTCTTGCTTTTGATTTGGAATTCAAACACTCAACTCAAACACTCTGCAGCCACCACAGCACCAAATTACTCTTACAATGCCTCTTAAACAGCTGCACACTTTGAAATTTTATCTTAAAGAATATTGATGTTATATATATATATATATCATTTAAAGAGAGAGAAATTTTTTTAATTACATACACACACACACATATACACTCACCGACCTCTTTATTAGACACACCTGTCCAAGTGCTCGTTAACCCCAATTTCTAATCAGCCAATCACATGGCAGCACCTCAATGCATTTAGGCATGTAGACATGGTAAAAACAATCTGCTGCAGTTCAAACCAGCATCAGAATGGAGAAGAAAGGTGATTTAAGTGACTTTGAACGTGGCACGTTTGTGGGTCTCAGACAGGCTGGTCTCAGTATTTCAGAAACTGCTGATCTACTGGGATTTTCATCACAACCATCTCTAGGGTTTACAGAGAATGGTCCCAAAAAGAGAAATGCGCCATGTCAGACTGGTTTCTTGAACATGACAATGAGTTCACTGTACGCAAATGGCTTCCACAGTCACCAGATCTCAATCCAATAGAGCACCTTTGGGATGTGCTGGAACGGGAGATTCTCATCATGGATGTGCAGCCGACAAATCTGCATTTTGTATATATATGTATATATAGATATATATATATATATATATAGATATAGATATATATATATATATATATATATATAGATATATATATATATATATATATATATATATATATATATATATATATATATATATATATACATATACATATATATACACATACACACACACACACCACACACACTATATTGCCAAAAGTATTTGCTCATCCATCCAAATTATCATAATCAGATGTTCCAATCACTTCCATGTCCACAGGTGTATTAAATTAAGCATCTAGACATGCAGACTGTTTCTACAAACATTAGTGAAAGAATGGGTCTCTCTCAGGAGCTCAGTGAATTCCAGTGTGGAACTGTGATAGGATGACACCTGTGCAACAAATCCAGTCATGAAATTTCCTCACTCCTAAATTTTCCACAGTCACCAGTATTATAAGGAAATGGAAGTGTTTGGTAATGACAGCAACTCAGCCATGAAGTGGTAGGACACGTAAACTGAGGGGGCGGGGTCAGCGGATGCTGAAGAACATAGAAGAGGTCGCCAACCTTCTGCAGAGTGAATCCCCACAGACCTCCAAACTTCATGTGGCCTTCAGATTAGCTCAACAATGGTGCAGAGAGCTTCATGAATGAGTTTCCATGGTGGAGCAGCTGCATCCAAGCCAGACATCACCAAGTACAATACGAAGTGTCAGATGCAGTGATGTAAAGCAGCCACCACTGGACTCTAGAGCAGTGGAGGAACGTTCTCTGGAGTGAAGAATTTTTTGGCTATATAGTGTATATACATATATAAACAAAGGGTTAAATGCAAATGAGCAACTACAAGCATGAAATCCAATGTTGAGATAAGGCTTAAAAAAATAATACCATATTTAAAAATGCAAACTACATTTACAAACAGTCATGCTACAGGCTTCAGTGCAATCAGACATGCTAATAAAGAAACGCCCTTACAGACTACTAACATGATAAACCATGCTTGACTGGACATCCTGGCATGACAGCCAAATCAAATAAGACCAAGGCATAAACAGAAAAAGGCCTCGGACATGGCAGAATGTTAAAACTGTGCATTAGGTCCCAGCTGTATTTCCTGTTGTTTCCTCTCAGGGAGCTGTTTTCACTTCCTCCTCAATCAGGAGGAAATCCTTCGTGTAATGGATTTTCACACAAAGAAAATTTTGTATTAGTTTAGTGGAATATCATTTAAATATTTTAGAACGTTTCCCTTTCAAATAAACATTTCTTGTGTCCTTTAATTCCACTTCCAGTATGAGACTAGTGTTTTCAGTTACAAAAGCACCATTTTAGCAGCAAAGCCTTTTTCACTGATAACATTTTCATATGTCACACCAAATGACTTTCATTAGGGTTTAAAACCACTTAAGTGCACCATTTCCAGGATTCAGGTACTGTGAATGGGCCCTTTCAATATGAGCTGTCCACCACTTTTATAATGGCTGTTAAAAAAAAGATAAAACTGCAGAAATATGTGCCGTATGCTGAAGTCATTCAAAAGCTACCCTTATGCCCTTAAATTCCACTCTGAGAGCAATGAAAAAAAATGTTTTCTTAAAATTAAATGTCTGGCATAAATTTTTATCCCATTACGTATTTATGACATGGCTCATTATGGTTAATTTTGTTCACTAGTCGTACTGGTGCTCTTAACACAAAGTTTTAAGAGCAACGCTTCTGAACTCACTTTTGTCCCATGGGAAGCTGAAATGTGTCAAAATTTAGACCAGTAAGTATTGCATGACTCTAAACCACAACAAAATCAATAATTTAAAAAAAATAATAAAGTAAAAAGCTACTGCTTTAAATCATTTCACTGATATGCAAAGTTCATGTGTGCCAAAATTATCTCAACTCAGTTTCAAGTACAACGAGAATCAGTAAGTGACTGCAAACTGGATCAGGTGTGACGACATTATGAAGGCCGTCTGATGCTGATTAGCTCTTAAAAAAACAAAAAAGACCAGAAAAATGGCCTTAGACCACATAGGGCTGGGTAATTCATCAAAAATTAATCATAACCCTCATTTAGCACTAATAACCGACTTAATCTTGCCCATGTGAATTATTTCAGTAGTTTGAAATATTCAGTAAATGACCATAAATAGTGTGTAGGTCTGCACTTTTTTTTTAAATTCACAATGATAGAAACCCTTTCATAAGAAAATCATTAGTTTTAATATTTGAGAATATTTGCAGAAAAAAAGTAAAAACCTTCTCAGCGATCCAAAACAAAAAAAATTGACTGAAATAATCATTCATATATGTAATGGAGGTAATGTGTTCAATTAATCGTGATATTAATCTGACGTGCAGCCCCTCTATACTAGGGGTGCACGATAATTATCGGCCTGATAACTATCAGCCCGATAAGAGGAATTTATGACGTCATCCCGATAAGTCCGATATCATGACGAATAGCCCCGATAACATGTATATTTTTGTCAACACGGCAGTGCCTCGCTCCCTCTGAGCCTTGAATGACTGGCAGTGATGTTATGTTCAAGTGATGTCGGCATAATCAGAAAAACGATTTCTCAGTAAGGAAAATCAAGAATACCCCCTCATGCCAGAAAACAACTCGTTAACTCGGTCATAATTTGGTAGTTGCTGAATTTAATTGATGTTCACAGTATTTTCCCGCCATGTTACACATAAAAATAGATAAGGTCGAAAGAACAACTAGAAAACGGGGGAACGGGGGAATTTACATTACACCTTGAATGCAGCATTGCCGCACAGTGCGCTGAAAAAAAACAAACAAAAAACATGGCAGATTGTATGGAACTTTGTTAAATTTTCAGAAGAAGATAGTTTGCTGGTTATTTGTGACAAATGCTCCAAGCGAAGGAGGGAAAAATAGCACAAGCTTTAATACGTCAAACCCAATCAGCCACCTGAAACATAACCATCGTTTTCATTAAGTTTTAAAATCACGCTAACGTGAGCTAACATGAGCAAGCCAGCACCAAGTCTCCCCCCCGCTCCACTCTCCTCTCCATCATCTCTCTCATCTAAAGCTTCCATGAGATTAAAAAAAAAAAAAAAAACTACTAAACCTCATTTACTTTAATTAAAGGCATTCATTTGAATGGAACAACAAGCCAAAATGCTTTAAACGTAATATTTTTTATTACTATGGAGTGCACTTTTTCAGTTTATCTACACAGACAACTCTAACTTGTGTCAGTACATTTTGCACTGGGCATTATTTTTATTGTCATGGAGAAATGCATTTTTTCAGTTTGTAATTCTGATGCATGTATATCCATCAGTTCAAGGAGCCTTTATTTTTTATATCAGTAAGTAATGCACTTTATTTAAGTTGATGTGAGATATCAAATAGGTTTGTTTGATAGCTTTATGAAAATGTTTGAGAGGCTTGCCAATAGTTTTTATTGGAAAAAATAAATATCTGTTCATTTAAAGAGTCAAAACTGATTTTGGTTTTGGATCTTAGGTATATGTGTGTGTTATCGATTATCGGTATCGGCCTTTAGGAGCTAAAAGTTATCGGTTATCGGTATCGGTTTTTAAAAAACAGTTATCGTGCATCCCTATTCTACACCATCACAACTGATTCCAGCAGAACCATCTGATCATTTTGAACTTTTACTTTGCTGAAGGATGCGTTGAAAAAGGCCTTAGTCCTACTTTATGAAATTGCTTTTTTTTTTAATATGAATTGTAAAAAAAATAATAATTTTTTTAGGAAGCAGGTATGATACCATTAGAAAGTCTGTGAACTCTCTGGAATTAACTGTTTTTCTGCATTAGTTTGCCACAAATTAATTTAGTCTTAATCTCGGTGTCAAGAACAGCAAAATACAATGTGCTTAAGATGATAATCCAATCATGAATCCAGTCATGAATGTCTCACGTCTTTATCGAACATGGCCATTAAACATTCATAGAGCTGAGGGAAAAAGTGACTAATTACTGCAACAAAAGCTAAAAGGTCAGGGTCAGTATCTGCTGACGTTTACAAAGACTCACAATAAAGACGTTTTGTGAAAACATTTGATAAAAGAAAGTTGATTTAGATAAGGTCATCTCAAAGTGTTTGGAGATCCATCAGCCCACAGTGAGACAAAATGTGTATCAATGGACACAGCTCCTAATGTGGCTACTCTACCTAGAAGTGGGCACCCAGCAAAGAGAAACCAAAAGATACAACTAGAACCCTCAATGACATAAAGAAAAACCCATGACTAACAGTTAAAGGCTCGAAGATATCCCTGAAACTGGCAAACATCTCTGTTCGTGAGTCCACCATACATTCGTCACTGAACAGGCAGGGTGTCCACGGCAGAGGACCACTGAGGAAGACACTGCTCTTAAAGAATATTACCGGTGGACACCTTGGTAATCTAAAAATGTTTTGCTGTGAGATGAAGCAAAAGTTGAATTGTTCTTGAAAATTAATCAGCACTTTGTTTGACACAAAATGGCAAAGCTATCCAAAAGCCAAAAGTAAACAAAAAAAATCATCACAATGGTGATGTATGGTAGAGGAAGCATCATGATTTGTGCTTGTTTCACAGCCTCAGTAGCCAGTTGCTATTAACAAGGGGAAAGGTGAAGTGGCTACCTGCCAGCTGAGGTTTAACACAACTTGGGTGACACTATGCATCCAGGTCAAATAATATATAATAAACCCAGAAGTTCCCAGGACTTCAATCTCACATCCTGCTATACAGCTATTCTAGGACCAAATCCAATGCCGTTATGCTCCAGACATCGTCTACTGAGGTGGAAACACAGGAAACCTCAAGTGATCACTTCCTCTTTTTAAGAATGGACTGACATCACTTTCTAACAACAAGATCGCATGACTAAGTGACATGTCATTATGTAATTTTTAACACTGACTGGGAGTACACTGGGAGTTGTCGGTCTCCTCATGTAATCATTGTTGTTCTTTGTCATGCTTCTCGAGATTCAGTAAATAAAAGCGACACACACGTCAGAAAAACATGCAACAACTTTTATATCCACTTAAAGGTCACACTCCCTCGATTGCAGGATAATTTCTTTGACAGCAGAAGCTGGGGAAAAGAAAGATAAATCCACTGAGATTTGAGGAGAAAAAAGGTAAAGAAGAGTAGAAAGAGCTGTTCTGCTTCACAGCTAGTGTCAAAAGCTATTATGAGCTTCATTTCTCTCCCTTATGTTTTGATCTACATTTAACCACATCCAGACAGTAAAAACAGCAGAGGGAAGACGGGCTGCTGGGCTGCCATCAGGGAGAGACTCGTAATACTTTCTGAAAGCTTACAGTAACCTACATCTGGGAAGTCTCTGCACACTTGAGAGGCTTTCTTTGCATGGGCGCCTGTTGGATCAGTCTACTCAATCAGCCTCTCTGGGTTTTAATACCACCTGAAGACAGACAGGGATGTCACGTTGTCTTCATTGGCCACGGTTACATGATGTTTTTTAATTCGGAATTAATTATTACGAATTAAATAATTCCGAATTAAACTATTTTCCTTCAAGTTTACATGGATATAGTAATTCCAAATTGAGGTTTACATGGAAAACACGTTTGATCGGCTTTATCCAACTCTGCTTAAGGTCTGGGGGTTGAGAAGGGTTCTGATTGGATAGGGGGCGGACATCTTTACGTATTTACGTCTACCGGAAGAAAACAAACTTACTGGATTAGCAACAACATGGAGGACTTCATTATTAGCATCGTTTTTGGATTTGTTTTGATTTTATTTTTGAAGCAGCAGCACGACAATATCATGTCGATGTTGTTTTGTTTTCGAAAACAAGCCCAGCGCGGAATATAAGCGTCATCGCGACAGACGGGCAAGGGAACGAGCATGCGCAGAAAGACCGGAATTAATTTAAAGCAGAACGAGTGTATACATGACCGCGGAATTATTCTATTCAGATTTAAAATCAGAATAAACCAGCCACTTACTTCGGAATTAAGTTTAATTCGGAATGGACATTTTCATTTGGAATTAGGTGTTTACATGGTAATTTGTATTCAGATTTAATTTTAATTCTGAATTAAAGAGGAATTAAACTTCCCATGTAAATGCACTGAACCAGATAGAAGCCCTGGTCTACTATCCAGCACGAACAATCAGGAATGCCATCTAATATCAGATAATTAAGATGACACCCTCTCCATGAGACAGTGATCAAACAACAGTGTGTTCAGTGAGAGGCTTCTTCAGGTCCGTTGCAAGACAGAAAGATACAGAAGATCATTCCTGCCATCAACTATTGTTAATTCAATATTATTATTGCTGTCATTTATGTATTGTTGAAAAAAAAAAAACCTTACCACAATGTTGAATTTCCCCTCTGGGATTAATAAAATACTTTTCATTTCATTTTCATAAATTAAGTTCACGTGATATCACGCAGTTTTGCTTTCACAAAGTCAGAAAATCTTCTTTTTTGTTGTTGTTGTTGTTATTATTTATTCATTTCTCTCTCTTGATCACAATTCAAGCTGGCACTGGGTTGGGCCCTCGTCCTCGTGCATCCACCTCAGGACCTCTACAAAGACCTTGCAACCACGTGATCAGGCAAACGCACGAGACATGGCATCAACAAAGCAACTCTTTTGGAGCAGATAGGTGACCGTTAGCTCGGCTTATGCAACCACAAGTGCCACTGTGGCTGTGCCTGCAGCCTACAGGCCAAAAAAAAAAAAAAAAAAAACACAACACACACACACACACACAGCCTCGCTGGATAAATATTCATTCACAGGTGGACTGCGTAAGCACACGGAAAATGACTCTGTGTTATTTAGCGAAGCAGGTTAAATCGGTGCAGCCACAACATCACAACAGCTGGGAGGAGGAGGAGGAGGAGGAGGAGGGGGTTGCTCGCTGCAGAACTTGGGCAGTTGTATTAGCAGGGCTGCTAGCTGACTGTAACGTCCACCGTCAAGCGCGCGAAAGGCCACGCGCAAGTTTTCCAAAAGAGTCGTTAGCAAGTCCCCCCAGAAGTGGACGAGGAAATGGTCCAATTTTGTCCCCATACTTTATAATTAAGCAGCTGCAGGCTGCACCAGCGGAGTGAAGAGGCTAGTGTTAGCTCCCACTCCCCCCAGGGGGTTCAGCGGGCGGTCGTGTGCTGGTTAACGGCAGCGAGTTACTGCCCCGACGGATGTTCACGCGGTGGCCGTTTAAGCTTTTCTAACGGTTTTCTCCAACGCCGCCCGCGTCAGGTCAACTCTGACTCATTTCAGGCATAAAAGCGTGAGCTTTCTGTCGCTCTGCGAGCAGCGGAGTTGACGTCTGGCGACTGCCCGACATGCCCGGGGAAACAACATGTACAATTCGTGTAAAATACGCCGTCACCGTTACAAGTTTGTCGGAATTCCTCACTGTTTAATTGGCGACAAAAAGACCTTGAGACACCACAGCAGCTATCCACTTACTTCGGCTGCAGCGATACTTGCCGCTGCAATGGCGGTTTGTAGCGTTAGAGGAGCAACAGACCTGCGAAATGCCATGGAAACAAGTCCGGTTACTCACCGGAGGAATCCTCATCTTCACGTACAGTCCCTCGGATCCCCTCCGGCAGCGCCAGTCATACCTAATCTCCTTTGAAGGCTATTTCTGAGAACACCCGTTCACAGCCGCCGCTGCCTGTCTGATTACAACCGCACTAGTCGGAAAGTACAGCCTACAGTCTACCGTAGTTGTGAGACAGCACTCAAGGATCCCTCCCCCAAAGATTTAACGCTGGAAAAATAAGGAGCAAAGTCATCCAGAATTGAATCACCAAAACTTCCGGTACCTTTCAAAATAAAACCCAGAATCACTATTGCGAAATATTAAGAAAATGAAACTAATCAATTCCCATGGATGTTGTGGTTTCAGTGTGGAGACAAAACGTACACAGGCTTAGTGCTGCATGTTTTTTTACATTAATCTGGTGAATGTTGATGAACATCAGAATTTATCACCTCCGTGTATTGTTGCCTCACAACTAGAAGGTTTCTGGTTGGATTTCTTAGGAGGCTTTCTCTGTGGATTTTGGATTTTCAGCCTGTGCTTGTATGGATTGTTGATTGGTGATACTCCATTATCAGCCAGAGTGGGTATATATGATTGTGGTCCTGTGATGGACTGACACCCGTGTCTCTCACCTGGTGATTTGCTCTTTTATCACACCCGACACTTTGGAACAGGTGGATTAAAGTGTCAAGTGTGATTTTAAAAAAGCGAGAATGAAAGGAGAAGTGTTCAAGATAGTGTTGAGAGCTGTGATGACGTGCGGTTGAGAGACTGTGGCACTGAGGAAAAGACAGGAGGGAGAGTTGGAGGTAACACAGGTTAAAATATTGAGGCTCCCTTTGGGAGTGAAGAGGATGGACAGGATCAGGAATGAGTATATCAGAGGGACCGCGCATGTTAGATGTTTTTGAGAGAAAGATGGTTTGGACATGTACAGAGGAGGGATAGTGAATATATCGGTAGAAGGATGATGAGGTTGAAACCGCCAGGCAACAGGTGAAGAGGAAGACCAAAGAGGAGATGAAGCAAGTTGGCGTGAGAGAAGAGGATGTAGAGGACAGAGTTAGATGGAGGTGGATGATTCGCTGTGAAGGGAACAGTTGAGGGCCTGCCAATATGACCTCAAATCAATATCTATCAACTTCAGAAGTACAGGAAATGCAACATAGTGTAAAAAAAAGGGTGGAGATAAAGATGGGGAAGCTGTATAATTCATAGTTGTGTCCGAAATCACCCCTATTTACTATACACACACTACTTCGTAGTCACTCTGTGGGGGAGTCCTGTGAAGTGGGACTATGATGTGAGCTTGTCACCAGCATGAGCATTCGGACAATGTTACTATTATTTATGTCTTTTCATTGGGTCATTACTGTTTCTTGTTACTGTTACAGTTTCTGCTTCTCCCAGTTTGGTAGTGGGGATATTGGAGCTTGATTCAGAGAGCACTGCAGGATGGCAACCATACTGTGTGATGCTCTAAACAGTGAGCAGGGTGTGATTACAGACTCAGCCCGATTCTGCTCTATAAACAACATATTTTCAGATTCAGGCACCCCCAGACAAAGTGAAAGTTTTATCTAAAACCCTTTTCAGTCTGTTACAGTGAGAAACTGTACTTCTATCTAAAGGTTTCATCAGCGTGCTCTTATTTTCCAGGGGCTTCGATGTCGTTTCCGGTTTCGCTCCAGCTGTTTACATCAAACTGGGCAGCTCCAGCCTGTCGGCTGCTCTGTCCAGCCCGCTCTGCCTCTGTGGTCCAGGAAGGACATTTTGGTTCAGCCCGGGCGGAAGGTGATGGGCTGAGCCCCGGGGCGGGTCCGCAGCTCCATCCCCGCTCCCGCGCACGACGCCCCAGAGCCAAAATGGCTCATTCATCTCCTGTAACCTTGTCAGGCCTCTCAGGGGGGATGACAGCAGCGGAGCCATTGATCAGCGCGATGCAGCAGAGAGCGTCAGAAAATGATCAATGAGCAGGATGTGGTGTGTAAAAGCCCCCCAAAACTCTGTTAACCCCTCCTCACTTCCAGACACGGATAGTGATTTTTACTACACGCAGTTCCAGTGCGCAACATGCATGCAAACTGTTATTTATTATTAATAATGTTATAAAACAACGCAATTGAGATACTTGGAACACTATCAGGATGCATAATAAGTTATTTACCTCGACTTATGGTTGAAACAACGGATTAATTTATTGAAGATGACTCTGAAACTGAACCACAATGGAGACGTGAAAACGGAACTTAAGCATATAACACTGTCATATAGCATGTTTACATATCTAAAAGTAATTTTTGGTTTAAATACTGCAGTTATTAATTGGTAAAATGTCACTGATTAAACAATGATAAAATGTTAATGTCTATGTGTAAATGCTACTGATATTAATGAACTAAACTGTTTTAGTCCATGATGCATTCAGGGGCCAAGCACATGAATATGAAGCTTTCACCATAAATCTTTTTTTTTTTTTTGTTTAAATCTACCTTAAGAATAGTTAGAATACACATTTTAGCTGATGACAGTCAAAATAAGGCCCCGTACTTTCTATACTTGTTTTAATGCAGAGTTTAAGTTGTGATGTTCAACTTAAACAGTTGTTTCACAGATTTCAGACATGTCAAAGCCAATGTTTGTTCCTGAACTGAGGCCTGAACGCCGTCCCTCACTTTCAAGTTGTTTTGGATAAACATGCAGTTAAAAAGGTCACTAACTCAGCATCTTGGTTCTACAAATCACATTTCAATGTGCTTCTTGCCCACTAAAATACAAGAGACGGCTGTCGATTTAGGTTTTCCCTGTTTATTTAGTTGCGTTTCCACTTTTCTTTGGCACTTAAGAAAGTGCCAACTTGCAAATTTCCTATATAACCGCAGCATCACCACCAATGAGCAAACCTGCCTGAAATGACTAGAACAATAATCTGGCGAGTCTCTTCATGAAATGGGTCTGGTACCACTCCCATCTACAGCCATTTCCACCAGCAAAGAGAATAATGAACCAAAATTTACGCGATGACTCCAAAAGACAGGATCCAAATAATCAAGATTGCAGCAGAGTTGCTAGAAACACCTTGGATCTTCTTGAGTCTTTAACTCACTGGTGTTCTGACTCCACTGCTGCCATCTTGGATGTCATTTGCTGTTAGTAGTCTGGTGATATTGCACTCCAACTAATCGTTTCTCTGATTAGTTGTGTGCGCAACCAGCGCCGCTTAGAGGCAGTTTCTTCTACGTCCTGTCGCCACCTGGAAGTCGAATCCAGAGGAATCGGACTAATCCTTCGTGTCAAAGATGAAAAGGATTAGGATGACTCTTCACGCTGGAGGGACAAGATCACTGGGCTGGCTTGGGAACTCCTCGGTATTTCCCTGGAAGCGCTGGAGGTGGTGACGGGAGAGAGGGAGGTCTGGTCTCACCTCATTGCTTAATCTGCTGCACACCAGACCTAAACTTGGATAAGCTGACATTAATGGCTGCTGAAACAAAGCCTGTATTATTCTATTCCACCCTGCCTGTGCAATAAAACTCAGCTGTCTGTCATATTCAAAGACAGGTTAAGATAGAAGCACAGCGTGGTTTTCATATACTTAAATGTTGTCTCTTTGTGTGAATGGGGGCATAGCTCGAAAACAGTGACACTAGCCACGATTTTAAAAGTCCTCATCAATTTAGATATGCGAGAAAATATGAAACTGCTGATTATTCTTAGAGCTAAAATGAAGAAAACATTAATAGCCCAAAAAACAGTTTATTTTCATAATCACCATTATAATGCTAAATGAATCATTCATTCAGTTTAATTGTAATCTAATAAAGAATCTCTTAAATACCAGCCTTGTTTAGTCACGTAAGAAGCTTATTTCTAAAGTGAGTCCTTTGGGTGTTGAGAGTCACACGGACTGTTTCCACAATATCAATGCGAACTGGGATCAAAACCTTTCTGCCACCGTGCTGCTGCAGCAGGCAAATCTGACGCTGTTCAGGCTGCTGCAGGTGACGTAATGCACCTTTAACAACCGTCTCCCCACAAGAGGAAGTGCCCTTTGTGAGTCCGCTAAAGGTTTAAAAAAAAAAAAAATTAAAAATCGTTGATGGAGGGTGGAAGAGGAAAAAAAGGAATTCATCAGTTCGCTTCATTCTTTGAGGCTTCATCAAAGTTCTCCACAAGATCTGTGAAGGAGAAAACAAAGAGTCAACATTTCATACTGGAAGCAGAGGAACAGCGCCTGACAGCGTGATTTTATCCCCAACTAAACCTCTAAGATGAAACATTTATACAGACTAAAGAACTGAAATGATTTCTTAGATACAAACCTTTGATAAGTGATCAAGTTAATATTTTACAGTAACGTTATATTTGCGTCTCTACCTGGTACGTCGTCGTCGTCCTCTTCTGCATTTTCCTCCTTGACAGCTTTCATGTCCATTGCTGAAGATACAAATAATAATAATAATAAAAAACATAAGTGAAGCTCTAATCTGTAAATTCCTTGATTATTACTCAGGAATTATATCAATTATATCAAGAGTGAGGAACTTCAAATACTATAAAATACCCTTAAATACCATTACTTTAACATAAAGCTCTTTTCTTCCAGTTATTGTCTGGCAAACAGCAAATGTCTCTTCTGACTATAAAATATTCAGTGAAAAAAAAAGAAGAAAAGTGAATAGCTGTTATTCTCTGACAACTGAAGATGATCGGCCACCTGAATAACAGTAATACGACCAAACAGCACCTGAAAAAGACCGTGCTCCCATTTCTCATCCTTCCCCAGTGGATTTATTTCCATCTCCCTCCAGACATTCAGGCCGACCCCTCGATCTCATGTCCACACGCTTCTAACAGTCAGACCCTGAATGCTCTTATATTCTTTCTTTAAACCTTCTTTCAGCAAGTTCACAGGTATAATCTGAGTCCATGATGACTCAACCTCATGTAGGTTTTGAGGAATGAGAAAAGGTTTCTCACAAATTCAAACCTAATATTTCTTTTATTTAATTAGATGATGTTTGAGCCCTGAGGTCTACTTCAAGAGCAGCAATCATTAAGAAGGTGAGGAGACCAAATCACCATCTGAATAAATAAAAGACAAGAGCATATGGAGTTGGAGCGCGTCGTCTTCTTCTTTCTTACTCTAATTTAATTGTTCAAATCATCC
Source organism: Hirundichthys speculiger (assembly GCA_018398805.1). Taxonomy (NCBI): domain Eukaryota; kingdom Metazoa; phylum Chordata; class Actinopteri; order Beloniformes; family Exocoetidae; genus Hirundichthys; species Hirundichthys speculiger. The sequence continues at coordinate 629,915 of JAGFBZ010000877.1, read as the reverse complement.
AACTCATGTGAGAATTTAATTAGCATAGCTCTAATCAGTCATCACAGATGAGTGTGTGAACCTGCTGTCCAGGCTGGAAGTCACGAAAAGCATCTCTACTAATGGAAGATAATGGAGGAAATTTAAATAAAAAAAAAAAAGGCAAATCACTGAGGCATTTAGTTTGAGGGTCATTAAAGATAGTAAAGCAGAAGTGGACAAAAATGACTACCAGGTATGTAAACAGCCTTTCTATGTGTAAAGTTACAAATATCTTTCTGATGCGCTTCCTCTTTGATAATAAAGCAGCATAAAGGTCAGCTAGAATATCTGACATGAAAGACAATGACCACAAATTCCCAAAATAACTTATTAAAAAAAGAAAAAAACAACGATTATTAAAGAACCAAATTCCAACTCTAGAAAGCTACAAATACAACACCTGCTTTTTCAAATGAATAAATGTGTCTAAGCCTTTGACTGGCACCGTGTGTCCTTTCCTGTTGTTGCAGCCTTTGTGTCGTCACTGATGATCTCATCACTGCTCACACCGCAGAGCACCCAAGAACAGGTTTCAGTAAGATATAACCTTAAAACTACACTTTCTCCGCTCTTCTCTGACTTTAAATAGTTTCATTTCCTTTAAATGGAAGCCCTTTAAAGCAAATATGAGGAGTGCAATATCATTTACTGGATGAAGACAAACTGAGCTGGACTTGACCGAAGCAGACTGCAGCAGTTTTAGAGTTACAGGAAGGGAAAAGTCTTTCTTGAGCCCTCTTACACTGTCCAAAAAAGAAAAAACATGTGGCCAACACCCACGAACATCTGTGGTTTTTTTGTGAAGTAGAAGAGAGTTTTATCATCATTCAAGCCTGTATCAAGTGACTCTCTAGCAGCCACGGGTATTAAGTTGATGATAGGAACACAACGCCCACACGCTAGTTTTAAAGGGGGGTGCTGACTATCTAACAATGGTTAGCTACTGTACAGCTTCACATGGAAGCTGTGAAAGTGACAGCATCTCACACACAAAAAAAACAAAACGCAAGATCAACCCATTTTACTCATCTACATAATAGCTGGTAACTCACTGTGTTGCTGCGTGGGTTGATGTTAGTAGAGCATTTAAGAAACAATTAGATATCCAAATGATCCCAGAAAGTCAAGTTTATCAGACAGCGTAGTCCAACCCAGCCTGGAGGACAATGTGCTGCCATACCCAACTGACTTGTTCCCTGCGTGGTAATTAATGCATGAAAATCCAGTTCTGCAAGTATCTTGTAGAACTCAGAGAACTGAATAAAAATGCTTCTGGTGGGAACGCTAAAGGATTTAATCACCTTATTTTCACTGTATTTAGGAAAACATGTTTAAACACGCTGCTTTGGCTAAAATACTTTTCTAATCATCAAACTGCAACTGATGAGCACATTTACTCAGACAAAACCAAACCATTTCTTTAGAATGGAAAAAAAAAAAAATGCTCCGGAGTAGGTTTTTTTTTTTTTTCCTTATGAATACAATCCTGTGACAAACAACTGATTTGAGTCCAGAAAAATCTGGACGTTTGAACCAAACGTACAAGGTTTCAGGCCTTGGAAGACGATCATCTGCAGGAAATCCAAATAACAGCCCTGTGCAGTGGCCATTTTCTTTTTTTTTTTTTTAGCAGAAAATCCTCTCTTTCACTTTGCTACCTCTCCATCTCATGAGTATTTCTCAAAACTATTAACTTCGCTCATCTGTAGACCTCCTTCCTGAACCTAAGCCATGCGTGAGAGTGTGACAGTCGGTGCGTGTTTTTAGTGTGTGTGCGCGCTCACATTGTCGTGGGAACTGCTCGGCCAGCTTGCGCAGGCTGCTGAGGCTGTCGGCTCCCAGCTGACTCAGGATGCCCGGCAGCATCTCTGTCAGCTGTTTGGTCTCAGCGTGGCCCGTGATGGCGAAGGTGTTGGCAGAGAGAGACGCCTGAACTTTGGGGTTGTTGAAGTGAATCACTGTTCCGTCGTCTTTTATCATGTTCACCTGAGAAAGGGGGGAAAAAAACGTGCCGGATGAGAGGAACGTGGGTCAGCAGACAAGGAAAGCACAACTATGTAACGGCACAAAAGCCAAGTCGCAGGGTTTTAAGGACCAAATAAGATCTGTTAGACTGTTAAAGTGCTGTAATTATCAGAGTAATATAAATAATTCACTAAACTGAACAGCAACATAAGATGAAATAAATGCTGTGCAACATGTTAGCATTTTTTTTTTTGTACTTGATCCAAATGAAACACTGTTGCACGTTTGCTCCTTAGAGGCACTAAAAATACACCGAACGATGACATGATTGTGGAACGCTGCACTCAGGCTCCCCAGGTGTTTCATCTGTCCTCATTCCTTATGACAAAGCAATGATAAAACATTCAGGAGTTTAAAAGAAAAAAAAAAAAAAAGCAAAACAGAACAGGACAGGAACAAAGTGACAGCTCTTCTTTGATGGCTCACCTCTTCTATCCCCGCAATGTTGTTCACCGCCAGTTTCTTCAGAGAGCCCTGCAGTTTTTTGTCATCAGCTGTTGCCGTTTTGTGAACAACCTTTTTCTTCCTGCGGGCTGTTCCCTGAGGAAAGAACAGGTGTTGGTGCCAAAAACTGGGGTTAGATCGATGGCTGAACCAGAATGTCGAGCATAATTAAGTACAACCAGGTCACGTTTTGCATCACGTCTCTAGCTTGTAGTTGTATTGATTTTTAGGCAGCAGCTCAGGTCCAGAAACGCTCTGCAGTTCAAGGCAATTAAGCAACGATTGCCATTAAAAAATAATAACCTCCTGTCTGCTGTAAATACTTCTCAATCTCAAACGGCTCCACGCTATAGATTGGAAACTACTCATTTGTTTCCCAATAAATTGGCTATTTTAACCTCAGTTCAATTAGTCAAAAGGATCTTAACTGCAGTACAACATTAAAGGAGGCACTACACTGAACAGAACTGATGCAAAACAAAAATCTGTGGATCCTTTTGCACGAGCAAAATAACATCCACAAGAAAGGGAAGCGATTACCAACGTTAAAGCCAAACTACTTTTTATTATCTTAAACAAAGAAAGTGAAACATAAATGTATTTCTACAGACACCTGACGAGACATTTTCAGAAGATTAGGAGAAAGAGAAAGAAATGAAGCAATGTGAAAACAATCTAGTTCATTTGGAACCTTTACTCTTACTATTCACTATTGGAAAATCAGTTATTCTTTTTAAATAAATATTAAAACATTCCTAGATCTATTAGTAAATAGTGAGAAGTTAAAACTTTATCTAAGGACCAAAACAATGTGAGTCAAAGCAGTTTTGAGTAAAAGCGTAGTATGTGTTTGCAGAAAAATGGAAACCAACGTTAATGTAAATCTATAAGGAAGGACTGCTTTCACAGGGATCTCCTTTCTGCTGCTGCCGGTTATTGTTATCAATAACCGATGTCAAGCAAACTACTGTTAATAGATGCAAAAGGAAGGCAGTTCTTGTAAAACTTGTCTCTTGTCCATTAAGTCATAAATATCCAAGTACTGATCCAGTTTGATGGAAACAGAGGGCACGAACTTCTATCGGCACAAGTTTGCATGACATTCAGTATTTGACTCACACAGATTTATAAGGAGATGCCTGTACAAACTGTTCCTTTAAAAAAAATAAATAAATAAATAAACTTTCTGTAAAGTTACAAAAATAAAATGACTTTGGTTTGACTGTAGGGACCCCGTCCACATCATCACTAAGGTGGAATGACATTTCTGAGCCTCATCAGAGGTTGAGAATAACAATTTATTTTAACTGCAAACACATTTTCAGTTCTCACTCAAAACTGCTTTGACTCACATTGTTTTGAGCACAAATGAAAGTTTACATTTTTTACCATCCAATAATTGACCGAAGGTCGTTTTAACTCCAGAATGTTCCTTTAACTTCATAGGTGTAACATTTACATATGAGGAAAACAAACAATCCTTTTATGTTAAACTGTTATGTAACTGCATTGTTATATATTTGGTGTGAAAATAACATCAAGAATAAACACGAGGAAACAAACGGGTTGGCTCAAGAACTACTGTCAATTCTTACTAATGAGGTAATTCCATAAACAAAGGGTCCTATCAGTTTTATTGTTCTACCATTTTCTTTTTGGCTGGATAGAAAAAGAGGTGAATGTTTTAGAAAAAGGGTCCAGTTTGATATATATAAGTAAACCTCACTCCCCTGCTTTGCTGCACTACAGCAGGATAAAAGTCATCATGTCCCTTGAATTTCTGAGAAAATTTGTGTGACATCCAATTTCAGAAAACCAGAAATAGGTTTGGTGAAATTCCCAATATTAATACATCTACCAACGTCTCATTCCAGCCCTTCACGAGTACCTGTACTCACACGGAACGAAAACCTTCATACAAACGAGACCTGACAAAGTCATTTTAAATCCAGTTTAAAAATAGCTTCTGATAAAAACACTGATAGAGGTTTGAAATGAGATGCTGCAGCCATGGTGGCTTCGGCAGATTGGTCCGTGACCAGGGTGCAGCGTTGGAAAAAAACTGCTCTACCAGGATCTGCCTGGATTCTGGGGACTCTGAAGAGGAGCCGACATGACGTGACGCAATCATATAGATGATGTCCCCATAATTCAGCATACTCAAAAAAAAAATACGCTAGTCCTTTCATTTTCTTTTAATTATTCTACTGATAAGATAACCCAACTACTTTAAGGGTTTTATAACTAGATCAAATACACTGATGTTATTTTTATGACATGGTTAACATTATGCCTGGTGTCCTAGTTATGACGGAAATTTCTTGACATAAGTTTAAATTGTTTATTGCAGCATTTCCCAGAAAAGAAAAGCCTGTCAGTCTTTCTTAAACTGTGCTTCCCCCCCACGCTATAAGAAATGCTTCATCAGACAAATGGACTTAAGCACATAGAGTAAACGTGCTTAATCGGAGTGATACAATCTGTGGTGGTCGTGGTTAGAGGGAGTGTTGGATACAATGGCTTTCATAGTAAAAATAACAAATATTGCCATCTAGTGTGTGGTTGAAGATCCCACAGAAAACATGAACAAAGCCACAGAGGCCACAGATGGAGGGGCCAGTGCTCTGCCTCATCCAGGGAATGCTGAGGTCAGGAGGAAATATCTGAACAGCGCCACACTGTTTAAAATGATCAATAACTGAGCCAAAGAAAAGACTCATTTAAATGCAGGACTAGACCATGTTCCGCGGGATATTAGCCATCAGAGCCACAGATATCCTACAGTATCGAAGCGTACCTTTCCTCCTATCCGGACCTGAGCCTGAAGTTTGGCAAGCTTCTCTTGGTTCATGGTGTTCTGAAGAGGAAAAAAAAAAGCATAGAGAGAAAATTATTCTCATGTCTTCACGTGAAAAGAAGACAGGTTGTTGGAGACGCGTGTGGCAGCTGGTAGCAACGACAACACGAGATAAGCAGCAAAAGCCAAAATAAGCTTCATCTTTACTTTACCAGCACAGCTAGCTGACGGTCATCAGATCAGCTGACAGTTTTACAAACGTACTAACGTCACAACGTAAAGTTAAAATAGCAAAGACAAAAATACGGAACACTTAATATTAAAATAACATCTGTTTTAAAGGTTAAGAGAAGCAGGTTTAATTGCTACACGAGAAGCTAATTGAGCTAATGCTAGTTCAAATGGCCTCGTTGCGGCTGAAAAGATGAGATAAACGGACTCGAGTTTGATTCTTTGACTACACCGACAGCCGAGGTTTATATTAACCACTGAAACATTCGATCGAAGTAATTATTGAGAATTTAAATTACACGTTACCTGTGGTTAGAGATTAACAGCCCGTTGAACTCACTTGCTACGAGGAGAGCAGCACGACATAGCCTGCCGTCGAGGTGACGGTGATAAGGAAGAGTTTCCGATCCTGATTTTCATAATAAAATTAACATGGTGTACAAATTGATTTTATTTTATAAAATAATGATAATTTTTTTTCCCAAATATTTTTCATTATTTTAAAAATTGTGAATTTGTGCTTTAAAAAGTAAATATACGATATTCACAAGAAATCACCAATATTTGGGTTTCGGGTGACATTTCAAAATGCACCTACATTGCACATTTTAAATCCCTTTAAACTTTTGAATGCACATATCATTGTTCAGTTTTTCAGTATTTCTCGCATCGCATGCTGCTCTTTAACAAGGTGATTAACTGCAAAAAAAAAAAAAAACACTAACAAGTGTCTGATCCATGAATCGACCACTAAGTGTTTTGGTTCAATGACAATTTGTATTCTCAACAGTCCTCTTTATCATGCTGTTCACATTTTGACATCATAAGATCAAAGACAAAACCTAACAATTAATCAACAGCAACCTGGACATTGCGAATCTAATGTTCTCGTCCTGAAATAATCAGCGTTTCTGCAAGCCGTCAAGGCTTTTAATTTTCAGTTTTGAAACTTGTTTCCTGTTTCTTGACAATGTTCCGTCGTCTAACTTGACCATCTGATGCCGCGGTTAAGAGCACGCGGTTGGGTTGCATGGATGTGATGTCACGTGGACGTTCCTCAAAATGGAAAACGAACCGTCGCTGGCCAATGGGAAGCGAGCCAGCATTTCGGTACGACGACTTTATATTGAGTGGTGCTTTTATTGTGAAATGTGGGGGTTCGACGTCCGGGTCGCTGGATATTGAGCAATCACTGCCATTGCTAGTAGCCGCAGCTGTGAAGAAGAAAGCCCGTGAAAATGCAAACCTCTGTCGTGAATGTCGCCGTGATTTCGTTGCTGCAAGTGTTGGTGTCTTTGTCGTGTTTTCAGGAAGCTGCCGAAGCCGCCAGCGGGAGAGGTAATTTTACATTTATCGTAAATGTATTTAAATATGTAGCTGTATTGACAGTAGAGGAGGCATCTCCATGAATGACACAGAGTCCCGTTTAGACGTGTGTTATCTCAATTTAATTTCCGGTTTCTCAAGCCACCTTAACCCTCTATTGCATGGTATATGGCAACAATTACTTTATCTCAATTTTACTAAAAGACAGTAATGTAAAATTTTACTGTTCAATTGTGAAAAGGGGGTCTTTCATTTTGATGAGACAAATAATGCATCACATTACATGACCAAGAAATCCTGTTTGCACCTCCTTTTTACATGGACACAGACATTGGAGTGAGTCAGCATCTGAGGGCCCCCAAAGTTGTCTAATTGCTATGTATTTAAGAAAAAGTCCCTCAAGAAAAAAATTGAAACACTATTTGGGGTAAGTTAACTTTTAGTTTTCATCCTCAAAACCAGTTTAGATATATGTTTTTTGTAAATTGCTAAAATGAATTTGTTGCCATATGGCAACTACATGCGAATATGGAAGATCTGTGTGTATTCAACCTATTGGACTGTAATTGACTTACATAGCACTAGGCTACTCTGAGACTATGTTCACAGTTTTTTATTAGATTTAAAAGGGAAAAACATTATTACTACTTATATTTTGTAATTTCAGACATTACAGTACAGTACTGACAGTACTCTACTTGAAATTATATGCAGCATTTTCTGCTTTTTTTGTCTGCATAGCCAGTTTACATATGTCACTCTCATCCATAGAACATGAAAGCCAGTTTCTTCTATGGGAGAGGGAAAGAGAACAGGCCAGAGTTAGCAATGGGTTGTCAAGTGGTTTGACAACTGTCCTGTGACCCGCTCCTGAACACATTTGTAGGAGCAAACCCGTCCAAAAAAAATGCAAAAGTGGGACAAAAAAAAAGAAAGACATGATCCTTGTTCCATGCCCCAAATGTAAAATGGTAAATGGACTGCACTTATATACCACTTTTCCACACCAAGGTGCCCTCAAAGTGGTTTACATTGGCTTCTCATTCACACATTCACACACCAGTGTGCAGCAGCTGCTATGCAAGGTGCTGCCAGACCCACTGGAGGTAAGCTAGGGTTCAGTGTCTTGCCCAAGGACACTTTGGCATGTGGACAGTTGGAGCCGGGATCAAACCGCCAACCTTCCAGTGAGTGGATGACCCGCTCTACCAACTGAGCTACAGCCACCCAACATTGTTTCAGTGTACAATAAGAGCATGGGAGGAGTGGATCTTCTGGATTCTTTGATTGCCCTCTACCCCACCAAGATCAGGTCCAAGAAATGTTACAATCGCACTGTCTTCCACATGCTGGACCTGACCCTAGTAGAGGCATGGCTCCTCTATCCAAGAGACTGCCAGTCCCAGATCTCAGAAAATAGCACAACTAAATATTGGGTTATACATTTCACTAAGTATAAGTAGGATTTGTTTAGTCTTGTTTTCGAGAGAAAAATGTGATTTTATGGTACTTTCCATAAACTAAACTAAACTAAAAACTGCAACACCAGAGGACATTCAGGTTGTGATTTAAGGCACAAAAGAAGAGTAAATGTTGCAAGTTAATGTGAAAATATTAAAGCTGCATCTAACTGGAAGCTTCTACATGAATATTTTATTTTCTTCAGAACATTTTGACATTGTTTTAACCACCAGTTTTCCAAAAAGGTGGTTACACAAAAGTGAGGGGAACATCAACAAACTGGGATTTGTCTTTGTCATTTTACACAACTGTAGTTCATCTGTTGGTTAACTGATACAGTTCTGTCATAATGTGTTACAGCAAAATCATAAATAACCGCTTTCATCTGCCGTACATGCTGCTTTAAGCAAAAACACTTAAAACAAGTAAAACGCTGCATTACTCTGACTTTAGCTTTCCAGTTTAAGACTGTTTTTGATGATATACTAGGTCTACATAGTAAATACTTTTCCTGAAATGTTGCCAATGCTGCTCCTGTTCCAGCAGCAACTAAACGCATCAGCAACATGCACACATGTAACATCATTACAGTTAGAAGCAGACGATCCACAAGCTCAACTGAACCCAAGTGATCGGCTTCTTCTCAGAGGACATATCACAGTGTACTCACTACTTTCTCTCCAGACTAACACGCAGTCATTTCATTATTATTATTATTGATGAAAAGGAATTTCATCTTTCAACACTGCCCCAGGTTAAGAGTGTCAACACAGTCTGACCTCGACCTCGTCCTTGTACAAGACTGTTGCTTCCTCATCTGCCAAGGCCACAAACACACATCTTGTATGAGTCATACACACTCATACACACAGCTGTATGTGTGTATGAGTCAAACACACTCATACACACAGCTGTATGTGTGTGTATGAACACCCTGACGGGAGGGAAAGTTCAACTGGGTCAAACTAATGATGATGATTTCTTATCATTGCTTGTATTGCATTATAAAGTCATTTGGCCTATCAGATGCCAGGGTGCTTTAAATACTTGTTCAGGTATTTAAAATACTTGATTATATGGCTTTATCTAATAATTGCATTTTAGCCTCACAGCTATTAAATAAACGTACACGTTGGCTATGTAGTTAGCACACTGGAGAACAGCCAGATTATGAATTACTGCCGTTTAGTTGTATTTCCCTGCAGTTTTCTCACAGGTCTGTTTATTCTCTATTTAGGGCAGATCCACCCCTGCTATGTTGAAATATAATACCCGTTACACAGTGCCGGTGCACTCGTTAATTTGTTCCTCCTGCAGGGTTCGGAGATAACATCCACTGGAGGACACTGGATGATGGCAAGAAGGAAGCTGAGGCCAGGTGAGTCAGGCAGTCTCTGTAATGCCAAGAATTTGGAATCTTCTTAGTCGTAAGGATTATTAATTTCTATGCACTGGTGAGGCAATCTATTCAGCTGTTAAGCAAGGCACTGACAACGACGGAGGTTCAAAACGGAGGTTTATTCTCCAAGGCTGCAGACAAAATCACAGAGCTCTTCACAGCATCAGGATTCTTCAGAAGAATCCCAAGATTAAAGGCGGGCAGTTCATCTCATACTATTCTGCATCAGATGGAAAATTACAGCAACCCATAACCTTGTAAAATCTTGTGATCTGTCTAGACACAAACTCAGCAACTTGATAAGGACAACAATCCTGTGACCTAAAAGACAGCAGGTTTAGAGGGAAAAAGTCATGGCCTCAGAGCCGTTAGGCTAAAGATGCATTTTTTGACTTTACAGTCTCTTACCAGAGGTCCGACATCCACATTTCTACTCAATAGTGGCGGTCGCTGACAAACTGGAAACCTTTTAGGCAGAGATGTATTCCTGCAGTTTCAGTTTTTACAAACATAGAAGGATCTGATTGTACAGTTTTTCATTCCTCCTGGAAAGTGATTGAATTAACAGCAGTTGTCACATTTGTACCTGCAGGCCTTCAGTGTATGACAGAGTAAACGCAACCACCGCCGCCGTGTGGTTTGGGATTGTGTGAACTGCAGTGAACATGGGTCGGATAGACCATTATAGATAAGCACGTTAAAGGGAATGACTATAAAACCATCTCCAAGGAGCTTCATGGTCCTGTGATGGCAGTATGAGGTCCAGGGGACTGTAGCCAACGTCCCAGGATAAGGCTGTAGGGCACAGGTGTCAAACTGATCCATTAAAGGACCGTGTGGCTGCAGGTTTTTGTTCCAACCATGCAGCAGCACAGATGACTTGTTTTAGTCAATCAACTAGTTGTCTTCACTAAAGGTCTTCAACCAATTCAGTTGATTGAATGAAACAAGTCAGCTGTGTTTCTGCATGGTTGGAACAAAAACCTGCAGCCACACGGTCCTTTAACGGATCAGTTTGACACCCCTGCCATAGGGGGGAAATGCAACCCCAGGTTTGTCAGAAGTAAAGTCTAGATGGTAGACAGATAGCCAAGGAAACGCCCAAAGAAACTAGCTAAATTCTCAGGTTAAGGATTGTCAGTGTCTGAAAGCACCACCTGTCACTGTCAACAGTCAAGACTGCAGTTGACTTCACTGTTACAATAAAATATAAATTAGTGAGAATGGGATTTGTTAAAATACATGCTGACAAGCCACAAGTCTCTGGCTGAATGGATGAGAATGCAGCTACAGCATTTAGCTAAGTTATGGACCAAACCTGTGACGTTATTTGGGGGGGGGTGACGTGCCTCTGACACCACGAATCTGTTCAGGGCACAATAAAGTGTCTCAAGACTATCAAGGCACCCAGAAGAAGAAAGTGCAGCAGTTGTAGCTGTAGATGAGGGTGAAATGTTTTCAGGTTTGTGACACGTCCAGTACGTTCTGATGTGATTTACGCTTCTGTCTCGTGGTGTTGCGTCAACAGCGGCCTGCCGATCATGGTCATCATACATAAGACCTGGTGTGGAGCCTGCAAAGGTAAAAGAGTTTACTTCTTCCACTGAAAACTAACTTCAGACACATTCACAAAAACCACACTGCCCCGTCACATCTGATTAAAGACGTGATGGACATGAGCGAGTACGCCAGCAACAAAATCCTCGATTGAGATGCTTTACGGTGGTGACTGATGTTGTTTGATGGCTGACTTAAATCATTTCCGTATCATCTTTCCAATCAGCGCTGAAGCCCAAGTTTGCTGAATCGAAGGAAATCTCTGAACTGGCCCACAACTTCGTGATGGTCAACCTGGAGGTGAGGAAATGCCAAACTGCGACATATTTATTTTGTTTGCATTTCATCACGTTGCTAATGGCGCACTTTTTTTGGTTTCCCTTCTGTGGCCATATTTGAACGTTTGTCCGTGATTTTAACCAACCAGTGCTCATTAGGTTGAGATTGGTTTCCAGGTTTGTAACTAATCATTTAAACTTTACTTTAAACAGGATGAAGAGGAGCCAAAGGATGATTCCTACAGTCCAGATGGCGGATACATTCCTCGGATTCTTTTCCTTGGTATGTGGGGAGGGGCGGGATGAAGTCAGCCCACATGTAAACACCCTTGGGGATTCCTTCTGGAGAGATTAACAGCGACTCTCCCTGGACGACTTGTAGTGACCGTTGTGTTCTGCCTGCGCCGACGGCTCAGGAAATACTGAGATGTCACTGTTCTCTGGATTTTATTGAGCTCATACACAGAATCACTGCAGCTGACGCTCAGGCATTTTCAAGATTGTCTCGAGTTTTTCTCGTCATTAACAATGGCTTTTTCCATCCCTGACTGCATGTTTGGGACTCGCTGCTGTGCTCCAGCATGACCTAAAGGACAAATGACGCATCTCTGATGGCGGTGTGACTGACTACAAGATACTGCACAGTAGGGCTGTAGTGATACACTAATCTCACGATACGATGTATATCTATATTCATCTTACAATACATTTACATCATTTTCCGAAAGATTTTAAAGGGACAAAGTGACTTTGGTGACATCTTGTGAGTGTTCAAATGACTTTGTTTGAATTAATTGAACTGAAAGCATCAATTACAGATCATATGGCTGACAGGCAGCTTGCAAATGCTGGATAAAATGAATAAAAGATTTGTTGAGAAAAATAGTTTCATTTATTTAAACAGTGAAAATTGTTGCTTGCAAGCTTTTAAAGGTGGGACACGGGGGTTTTGAAAGAAGCTTAGAATATTGATACCCTGCACGCTGAAAAATCTATACACTCTGGGGAAATAAAATATCGATGTATATCGCAGAATCGATAAAATCGCTCAGCTCTACTGCACAGTCTAAACAAACTACAAAGCCAATTAACTGCAAAGCATGCTGTAAAAAAAAAACGTGTAAAGATGAAGTAATCACATTATAGTGTCTGATAAACAGCAGATAGAAGCAGGTGATTTATGTGTAAAGATTTGAGGAATTAATCAGAGAAAAGCTTCTCCGGTTTAAACCAAAACCAGTTCTGAGCTCAATCTCTGGAGCTGGAATGACAGAATTCCAGATGGTGAGTCCAGTTTTCCTTAAACTAAGGGCAGAACTGGGAATATTTACAGGTCAAGTACCCAATGAAGTCAACAGTCAATGTAATTACAGAAATATTTTTGGTTTTTTTCCTCCATGAAGATAAACTTCAGAGTTCCCACCAGCCTCTTCAATCTATAACTTCTCATCGTTTCAGTCCTTTGAAATTAAATGTTTGTATTTTATGATGATTTTTTTTTTTTTTGTTTTAATTCTCCAGCCGAGCTCCAGGACTCTTGGATGACATCACCATGTGTTTGCTCAGTTTCTGTTCAATCAAGTCATTAAGAAAACAAATGTAACGAATGTATTTAAAGCATCTGGTATTTAAATACCAGATGCAGCTTCAGTTTTAACTAACAAACTATTTGAACTTTATTTTTTTTTTTTTTTTACTCTGCTCACAGATCCCAGTGGCAAAGTCCATCCTGAAATCACCAACAGAAACGGGAACCCCAACTACAAGTACTTCTACAGCAACGCGGACCAAGGTAACGGTCTGGATTATCCCCGCGTCTTAGACCAGCTGCTGCTACGTCCTCCTCCAGAACAGCTCTCACAGTTAATGTTGTGTATCTTCTGCACTTTTAGTCGTGTCTGGCATGAAGGAGGCGGAGGAAAAGCTGACGGGCGACGCCTTCAAGCTGGGCCGCACTGGAGACGAGCTGTGAGGAGGCGGAGACGGGCTCCAGGTTGTAAGGGCTACACTTCCTCCAGCTGAGGCTGTTTCAGAGCTCCCACCGACGACCTCTTTCACCATTTATACTCGTACAGAGGAGGGTGGGCTCCGTCTCACTGACTGAACCAAGGTTACCCTTAAAGACATCGGTGCTCGAGTATTTCTGTTGTCCTGTACAGTTTTCCCAACGCTCTCATCCTCCTGTTCATGTTTTAAATCATGTCTATGTTTCTCTTGTTAATTAAATGCCATATACTGTGCTTAGTGTCTGTAGAGGATATTACCAACATGAGCTAACATCTCCCACTTGTATCTGCTGGAACACTTAAACCTACTTTTTAGACAGCCATGAAGTTTATATCGGCATTTAGGAGTGAAGACGCAGACGAAACCTGCCTTTTTGTTTCTCGATTCTAGATGAATAAGCTCGTAATCGTGATTTCTTTTTTTATATCTGCTCTGGAAATCGACTGTCGGGAGGATCCACAGCTGAAGTCGGGGTTTAAATATGCAGCCTTATTTTTCTTTTCTAGAGGAGTTACAACCTTCTTATAGAAGGAAAAAAGAAAAGATGTCAACCCATTTTCCCACCAATCAGTTGTCAAGGTGCCATCTATGCATGCTGGCTCGGCGCCCCTGATGCAAGAGGAAAGATTTTTCTCATTATCACAAAACCATTAATGCACTAGAACGAGAAAAGGTTTGCTGTGCAAAAAATGAGCCTTTTCTCCGTACTGAGGTCCGGTGGCTCAGTTTCTCCGTTAGTCTGAGTTAAATATTTAACAGCTGCAGCGATGTGCTTCCAAAGATCCTCTACAGTATTTTAATATCTGTGACGATACCCACCACACACATAACATGAGCTCTGTCCCTATGATTTACATCATCTGTAGTGTTTGATATTATATAATCTTACTCATTTACGTGTACTTATATCTCAGCATTTCTTTGGTTTCTGTTCTGCATGTGAAGTGACACTGCTCTTCTTTTGTTTAGTTTTTTTCTTCCCAAACTGGCCACGTTTAACTCTTGAATTAAGGAATGGAAGTGTTGGTTAATTGTCTTGGTGTATTTTATACATGTACACGGCCAAGTGTGCAAATAAAGTTTGTTGTACCGAGTCCCTGGCGTCACTTCGTTGTGAGGCAGATTCACTGATGACAGCGTTGATAATAACAGCATATCAAATTTTATTGTCTTCGCAAAAACAGTGATCCCTTATGGTTTCTTCAACCAGCTGCTGCAAACAGTTTACATCAGTGGATGAAATGAATCAAGTCACTATTTAAATTCATTTTGACAGTGACATAGTGCAGTTGCTATTATGCAAGACGTTGCTACTGATCTGGTTCTGGACATGACCCTCAAATAGCTCTCATGTTAAGCCACATCCTCGTGCCATATTTTACAGCGTGTGAATTCATGTGATGTAGTAAATTACAAGGAAAAAGATGCACATGAATGTCTAAAATTAGCTTGACATGTTCAACTATTAAAAAAAACAGAAGAAACACAAGAAATGTGTTTTGTCAACTTGGCTAGAGGCAATTTAAGAAACTAATTTAATAACTACACCCCGTCGGCTCTTTGTATTGCTCAGTTTAACAAGTGGACATCAGGGCATAGGGGAGAAAAAAAAACCTTTAAAATAAACAATTAAAATACAGAAAAGCTTGCTGGAAAGAAGTATTGCTACAGTCATTATAATTCTAATTACACAATGCTACTGCTGTAAAATCAGCAGCACCTTCACACACACATTAAAAAAAAAAGCCTATAAAAATGCCACATGATACATCTATATATTCAAAATTACACAGCTAGAAAACATAATCGGAGTCTGAAACTATTTAAAATTTAAGGTTGTGCATGTGCAATTTACATCAAGTGTGACAAATAAAACCCGGCTGACTAGAAGCTTCTATCCCATCTTTGAAGAGGTGTGCAAAAAGAATTATACATCTGGATTTAACTGCAGCGTGCTGGAGGTGGGTCTATGGTCAGAAACTGCAGTCCACACTTTATGGATATTGTTATATGATTACAGTGAAGCGCTGAGATGTTAAAGTCCTTAACGTAGAGCTGCACCTAAGAACAAAGGGAAGGTAAGAACACTTCATCCACCCCCTCAGTGCTTTTTCTTCTTCTTTCATTGGTGCAGTTGGTTTCTGGGGATATTAAGACATGATTTTAAGACTGCGGGAGGAGTGTGTCTAAGAGTACGAACGGATCTGAGTGGGGTAGAGGGGCAGCAGCAAACTTATGCTCTTCCCTGCTTGGCATCTCCGATGGCACCCCAGACGTCAAAGACGAACTCGTCAGGAAAGGCAAAGTCTCCGAGAGTCTCGTCCAACGCCATGGCAAATTCATCCGGGTTCTTCTTGTCGCGGCCGACCTCAACCATCGTAGCAGCTGGAGGAAAAAGAAAAAGAAAGAAGCTTCAGTGAAGGAAGTTTGAATCATTCATATTTCCAAAAACAAGCTCACATCCTGAGAGAGGAGAGGAGGGGGGGATTTAGTCACATAGTGATCCCTGTGAAAACATTTTTACATTTGTCCGTTATCACACACTTCCCTCTTCTGCTCTGGATGTTGGTTCAGGTTGAAGCCAATATTTAAATCAAATATTTTCAGACGCTGCAGCCTGCACAGCGGAGTGGCACAATAAAATAAAGTTTAGTTTTCGTCCTCCAGGGTTTGTGTGGAGGCCTTGGATGCTGGAGCCTGATGTACCGCTGGACTTGTATATCAATCCAAGTTACACTTGATCACTTCTCAAACCCAAAAACTGACGACCTTCATTTGTTGCAGGACTCTGAAAGTGGGTCTGATCCACATAATTGTCCTGGTTGTCCTAGCGGTGCTACGGACTCCACTTGAACTGGAACCGTGGTTGCGTTTGTATTCATAGTTACTGTTGGCGTTGGACGGACTTTGACACGTAGTCGTAAAAACATTTCCTCACCAAGTTCAGTGTCTCTGATGCCCATGTAGCTCTCCAGAAGATCATCTACTTTCTTTACAGCCTTCTCCTCAAACTCTGTCGGCTGGAAAAAAAAGGAGAAAAAAAGAACAAGAGGCATTAATTCTTGAGTAATTTGGTTTTTACCAATAAGGCAAAGTAGGTTTGTTTAGCACTTTTGTACATATAGGAAACTCAAAGCACTAATCAACAATGAAAACCAAACACTGAAGTAGAAACAGCAGGTTACACATTAATATGACTAATACTGATGAAGGAGACAGGATGTTTAAACTACTAGTTTTGAATCTATATACATCAATGGATAAAAAAAAACATCTTCAGTGGACTTCAGTAACACTTTTCTAAACCCCAAAGTGAAATTAGAGGAAAGATATTTGGCACAGCCCTGGAAATGACTATGAATCATCTGAATTTGTGATTTGTAAACAAGCAACCTAAAGGCAACAGAAACAACTCTACCTCCTCCTCTACAGTAGCTGGACCCTTGGAGCGAAGTCTCAGGGTCCCCCTCCCCGTCCCGATCTTGTTGTCATTGGCAGGTTTGGCCCCCTTTGACCGTGGCTCGAGCATATCTATCAAAGTGAAAACAATATTACAGAAAACTCACACAGAACTTTTATGTTGCTGCTTAAGTTTCGCTTGAAATGACAAAGATCCCACTCGTCCCTGCAGATACAGGCGCTCGTGCACTTAAAGTTCAATTATCGACAAATTAACTCTCATTATTATTGTTGTTCTAGTGCCTTAAACTACATTCAAGAAAGTTATATAATGCATGAACACTATTTCTGCATCGGTATGAGCATCGCCTGTTCGTCTTCTGCAGCGTGTTTCTCACTCACCAAAAGCCTTCATTGGCTCCACCAGTTTCAGGGTGAAAGACTTGTCCTTGGGCAGCTCTTTCAGCATGCGGGCGACCTCATAGTGCCGCGTCCCGACGATGTTACATCCGTTAATGCACTCTATATGGTCGCCCACACTAATTACCTTCACCCTGTCCACAACGCTGCCCTCTTTGATCCGCTGTCATGCAAAGAGAAGAAAGAACGTAGAAAAACGTCAGTGGCATATATAGTTACAGGACAGCATAGACACCACAGGAGAAGAGACTTTAAAATCTTTAATAAAAGGAAATATAGTTTTGTGATGCCCCCTTCATAGTCCATGAGTTTGAGTGCTTTTCAAGATCAGGGATGATGGAAAAATGATGGGCCCAGGCAAGGGACGCTGATAGAAAAGCAATATTAGCCACTTGTGTCCTCTGTCATCATGGAAACTGTCCTCTTCTTGAGAGCGCTGATGTGATCGCTTTCAGATGATCCAGGCAAGCAGGAATCAGTTGAGAGCAGGGAGGAAAGAGGATGACGACTTGCTGCCTTTATCAACAAATGCCTCACTGAGATGCCTCACTGGTCACTTTACCATGCAGGAATGTTTCTATAGACCAGATGTTGCCCTGCCAGCCAGCTGCATACAACCACACTTGATACAAAGCATGCAGTTTGGAAATTTCTCCACAGAAGATGAACTTTTATAAGGATCCTGCACATTTTAGCATATACTTGTTTGTTTAAAGCGACAAACGGGCTCTGTAAACCTCCCTGGTAACTAATTTGCTGCAAAAGACAGTGCAGAGATGTTTAAATATGACAGAAAAGTTTGTCTGAGGTGGACTAATACTGTTCATAAATGAAGAGCTGGAAGTGAAATGAAGTGCCTCCTGACAATGGTGTCACAACAGGTGCTGCAGCGAACGCACTTGGAGTTTCTGTGACATCATCAGGTTATCAGGATGCAGTGCTGCAGCAGCATCACTTGATGGCACATGTGAGCACTTTGATGTGGTGTAGCTACAGGATAGAGGCCATTTAAGCTCATTAGACCCGGATCCATCAACATCGACCACATTCCACGCTGCATTATGACCTCCACAATGAAGCGGTTATTACTTTAAATACTGTACAGCAGACAAGCTAACAACAAATGTGATCAGAGCAGAGTTCAACTGTCTGACTGATTTGAATATTTTACCTCAGAGTTACCACATAATTCGCTAATTAACTTGCATATTACAAACATTAAAGTCACATGGGAGTAAAACAGAATGGATCATTTTATAGTTTGGACTAAGAAAAAAAACTTTACTGACCTAACTTAACCCTGACACGAACATATCTTTGTTTATATGTTCGAATCAAAGAATCCTCATAGTAGAAATAGCTGAGATAAAAGGTGGAGACAGGAAATAACCTTTGATACACATGCCATCAAACTAAGTCTGCTAAATAATCAAAATAAAACAAAGTTCTTCCTTTTCTCTCCACTTGGTTTCAGTTATGTCCTTGTACAGCAAGGCTCGTTTCGCCCTTGATGACGTCTGATATCACATGACTCAACGCTTCTGTGAATCGTAAAACTGAGAAAAAACAAAAGCTGCTGCTGATTGTGTGTGTACGAGAAGAGGAGCTGTTTCTTCTTGCCTTTATGAACGCGTAGCCCGCTCCGTTGTCAGTAATGGTGAGGCCCAGAGCCTCTTCTGATTTGAACACTTCCACCTCCTTTTTGATCCCTTTAATGTGAGCGAAGATGAAATCCTCCAGGCCGATCTGGCCCCCCAGCAGCTTCTCCATGTCGATCTTGTGGGTGTTGAGGGTGCAGAACAGGATCTGTGCAGGAGGACAGAGCGAGTTCACATATTAGCAGATATGTAAAAATATATGCACATGCAGTGAAGTCTATTTAGGAAATGGTTTAAAAGAAATATAAAAAAAAAAACAGAAAACAAATGACAGTGTCTGTGTGGCTCTGAAACTCATATTAACATACTTTCATACACATTGATGCTTTCATGTTTTACTTTTACAGCATGAAAACCAAGACGGAAAAAATAAATAAAAAATAAAAGTGCTTTGAGTGCAGGTAACAGAGCTACACTGTGTTAGGAGGCTAAATACAGGTACCATCAGGAAACCGTATCTTTAAACCAGCAAAGCACTGCAGTGATATAAATATATGTCCCCTTCCTGTCTAGGGGTGAGTATTGGCAAGGACCTCGCAATACGATATGTATCATGATACTTGGACCACGATACAATATCCTCGCGATATCACAATATATTGCGATATTCTACCCAGTTAATATCAAAATTAAAAGTAGAGATGAAAAATCAAGTGGCTGTATATGATCATCAGATGATATTGATCATTCAGAGGACAAATTGAGCCAAAACTATTTGCTTCAAAACAACCTATTTATTGTTTATTATTAGTGTTTTTGCACATTTAAATTTTAAAGAATTTAAATGTTTTTTTGTTATGTTTTGTTATTATATTGGGCGGCCGAAAATTGCGATATATTGCCAAATCGATTTTTTTTTCACACCCCTATTCCTGTCACTGCTGTGTCATCGGTGTATCTGCGCATTTACCCAACTCTCTATACTCGACTACGAACATCCGGGCCACTGAACACATCCGGGCATGCACGGGCCATAGCAACCAGGCCAAGGGGGAAAACAAAGGCTCACTATTGCTAGCGAAGCATTTTGTGCCTGTTCTGTCTGATTTCGTGCAGTTTACGATAGGGGGAAAGATGGCGAAGAACTGTTGTTTTTTCAACTGCACCAACAATGTTGCTCGCCAGTCACATTTGTCATTTTATATGATTCCTAGCGAGGCTACTGAGCCTGAAAGAAAAAGAAAATAGCTGCTCGCTATTAACAAAGCAGACGAAAATACTCCAGGGAAATTATGGGTGCCCAAATTAGACTACACGTACAGTATGTTTGTTCAACACACTTTGTAACAGGTAAGAAATCAGATTTTTTTCAAGATATTTTAGTTTTTAATTTCTATGTTTAGATCTAATATTTTGACGTGTTTGGGGAGGCCCCAAGCCTTCAGGTCTGGTAAAAAAAAAAATGCTAGGTCTGTCTGCTGGGGCTGCTGATCTGAGTGACTATCGAGAGACTCCATAATATATCTAGCCTATAATTATATACTTACGAGGAGTTTTTATGAGATAATGGTTCACATCTGGGTACCCCAAACGAGGCCATTGTTTGGGGTTATTTGTCAGAGAATCGGCTGTGTGCTTGTATGGACACAAATCTAGGCCGACTATGTCCAAATTTGCTTTATACCTCGCTAAAGCCTCTGGCTTCAACTCATCCTGATATTGGTAAGCCATGCTCGCCACCACAGGCACCAGTGACGATTGCCAAACTAAGTTAAGATACAATAAAGACGCTCAAATGGAAATAACTGAAGGAACTGTGAGTGAAAAACACCTGAATGCAAGTTTAGTTTGCCCCCTCACGCTAAAACCGGAAGTGTAACCATGGCTGATCACATAGTGCGCGACGTCATGCCGATATCGAGAATTAGCATTTCAAGGATGCAAGGAGAGAAAATGACCTTTCACCCGGTGCTACAGATGTGAAAATCTGGCCTCACACCTTGTGATCGACGTGTCTTAAAAGGGCAAAAGGAGATAAATGTGATCCGGGGGAGAAACACGATACACATGTGGCCTGATTTAACAGCTCTTTAAACAGAGAACAGACACTGAAACCCAGGAGGAAGAGTCCCACCTTTGTGAATCATTAATTCAGCGCTAACCCAACCAGACGGACAGTGAAACTACAGAGTTCTGCTTCACTCCGTGTTTATTAACTTTAGGAGTAATGCCACTACGCTAACTTACAGGTCATGTATCCGATTCCCACTGTGGGACATTCTTCCAAGAGAGGCCTTTTAACACTATGATGGGATTTTGTGGCCGACTTCCCGGTTGGACTGCAGGAAAGGAACTGATTTTAACTGGTTCATCAGCCCAATGAACTCTGTGCAACAATCAGCCTCTGATTGCTTTCCCTGCTTGTGTACCAACAGGCGTTCCTCACACTCACACACTCACTCACACGCTGGTGAACACGGCCTTGTCCGTTGCCTTGGGCTACCAGACTATAAAAGAAAGGGATTACAATAGAGGGAGACCTCTGTAAGAAAGGGCAGAGCGAGAAAGTAAAAGGGACGATAATAAGTGCTTTCAGCGAGGGAAGGGAGAAATGGAGCCTTCTTTCCTTCTTTCTCTTTCCTAAGGAGATGCTTCATCTTCTCCTTGCCTCCGCCCGGGCCAGGACAGTACCGAGAACAAGTGGGAGGAACAGCAGCAGACGCCTACACTCGTTACCAAGGCTGCAAACTGCATCAAGCCGCTTCTCTTTTCAAAGCAGCCAGCTCGTCCTCCTGTTCACACTGCAGGTGTAGCCATGATGGAGCAGGCAGCGTCACACACTGCAGCTACAGCCTCTCCTCCAACACCCTGACTCACAAGAGCTGTCGGTACACCTCCCACTGCCTTCGACACACGGGCCGAACAGAACCTTGGAAACGGGCAAGGAAAAAGGAGATCCACAACAATCTGTTCGTCGTCACCGCGGAGGAAGCTATTTGTGTGTCAAGGACTTTAAAACATGACTGAAGAGCACATGTGGGAGGAGTTAACGCACAAAAGTAGACATAGATTAAAACTTTTAAGCCAATTCTGAGTTTCTGAGTCAGCATTTCACCTGTTATACAGCAGCTGAAATATCATCACTAAGAAAATCAAGCACAGCCCCTAAATACGGTGTTTTATGTCAGTTAAATAGTCTTCTACTGTTTATTTTAGGGATGCACCGAAAATTCGGCCACCGAAAATTTTCGGCCGAAAATGGCCCAAAAGTGCATTTTCGGCCGAAAGACTTTTATCACCGAAACAACACGGCCGAAACAGGATGTTGTGATGACGAACAAAAACCGCGGCCAGCACGCGCTTGTCTGGATAGGGGCCAACATGTCTGTGGTGTGGACGTATTTCAATATATCTGAGAAAGACCCACGGATAGCGATTTGTAAAACATGTAACGCTGAAATTTCAAGAGGGGGTGAATCTGGAACGAGTTTCTCCACGTCGGGTTTGATTTATCACCTGAAATCCAAACATCCCCATCGCCATTCTGAATATGAGAAGGCGGCGGCACAGAAAAGGAAAATCCCTCCGAGCGCGCCCACTCCGTCTGTGGCGGACGTATTTGAAAAGGCAAGAAAGTTTTCCAGTGATGGTGCCAAGGCAAAGGGCATTACACAAAAAAATATGGAATTCATTGCCTTAGATGATCAGCCGTTCTCTGTTGTAGAGGATGTGGGATTTCGTAGGCTGATCGAGCACATTGAGCCCATAGGTGTAGTTTGACTTTTGCGTCAGGGGGGGCAAAAATTGTTAAGCACTTTCAACAAACGGCTGCACTCTCACGCGAACCGGCGCGCATGCACACGTATGTGCAAACTCGCGCGCACATGATGGCACACAAGATACACTCACCACGAAACCATGAAGTCCAAGATAAGATGATGTTCAAAACCAGTAGTTGCAACAGGATACAGTACACAGTAGATGTTATAAATGTTAATGTTAATGATGTTAAATGTATTAAGAAACAAAATATAACATGATTCATTTAACTGTCACAATATACTGCAGTTTATTTTGGACTTTAAAAAAACATTACGGTCAAAAACATTTATTTATTTTTGCCAGTTCGTTGACAATGCAATTACATATTTCAGCCACCAGGGGGAGCATTGCTCCCCCTGCCCCCCCCCCCGCAAACTCCGCCCATGATTGAGCCCCGTTATTCCATGCCGAGCAGACGACATTTCTCAGACGTGGGTTTACCTGAGCTGTTTAATGTTGTTGCAGCTCACGTCCATGAGCTTATAGCTGCAGATATTTTTGTTGTAGTCCTACAGAAAATTTTTTTTAAATGCACTTGACTTAAATGCACTGTGTTTTTATGAGAGAACATTTTTACAATCTTTCAGCAGGCCAGTCAGTTATAGGCCTGTATTATTATTTAATGTACACCTGAGTGGGGTCAAGTTAAACATTTTATTTTGAATTTTGTTTTATATTGTGCATTGTTGTAATGTCAGTGCTAATAAATATTTTCATAATTTTGCAATTAATTTATTCTTTGTAGCATTAATATTAATTTATGCAATGGTAATGCCTTGATTTTAGTGAGGTTAGTTCACAGTCATTGCCATGAATGCAACGGTACTAATAATTGGCATAATAATTCATTTCGGTGTTTCGGTTTTCGGCCTTGGTTTCTTCATTTTCGGTTTTCGGTTTCGGCCAAGAATTTTCATTTCGGTGCATCCCTAGTTTATTTTAACTCAGTGAGTCATGTGAAAAAATGTACGCTCTTATTTTCATATGGTTTTACATATGGGTTCGTGTAAAAGTGAAGTAAAAATGAAACCAGATGGCTTTATTGACACCTAGCGAGCAAAGCAGCATGTTATTTTTAGATTTTGGCTGTGGATCAGTGGGTAGAGTGGGTGGTGGATCAATCCCCAGTCCTCTCACATGTTAAAGTGTCCTTGTGCAGGACACTGAACACCCCCCCCCCCCCCCCCCCCATCCCTCCTCATGAATATACAGTAACTATGTAATAGAAACGCTGTGATGTGTTTGTGTGAAAGGTTAAATGAGAAACAGTTTAAAGTGTTTAGTAGAACCTGGACGAGGTGAAGAAGCTGCTAAATAAGAGCGAGATCATCTACCACTTTAGGCAGGGAGAGCAGAATCTTTGATTCGGTCCTGTTTTGACATTTTTTGATAAACTTACAGATTTAAACTAAAATAAAATCCAGAAACAGTTTTTGGAAAAATCAACAACAGTACCAGCATCATTCAGGTGACAATACTACTATAATCCAGGGTTCATAGTTTAATTTCTGATGATAAAAATATACACTAATATTAATAATAATTAAAATATGCATATGAATAAGAAAAGAATGTGTATGTAACATTCGCCAACTTGCTGAGAAAAATGCTAAATTGTATTTTTCCCTGTTTTCAAGAGAAAACAACTTGTGACACTAAACAGGAAAGACATTCCTGTCCAAACAGTCTTTTTTTTAATAGATCTTTAGGACACACACAAAGTAAAATGACCTTGGTTTCATCTGTCGACTCTATCCAGATCATCACTTAAGTGGAATGACATTTTTGAGTCTTGTCAGGGGTTTGTCGCTTGTCGCTCCAACCTTTAATGGCCATTATGCTGCAAATGTATATTCCATTATAACACAAAAAACTGATCTGATTCAGGTCACTTTCATCCCTAACAAAAGTTTACTCTTTACCTTCTAGTAACAGACCTAGAGCTGATTTGTCACACAGATACCAGATGAAGTATGAATAATACATGTAGAGGCACTAAATCTCTTCCCTGCAAATCAAATCGCCACCTACATTTGTTCTGTACAGCTGCACTTCTCCTGCCTCTATTTGAAGAGAGGAAAGCCTCGATAAATGCAGTGCAACTCCCTCTGAAGTTGACCCTGCATTAAAACAGTGTTGACTAAAAGCTGAGGAAACTCGTTTCTTTGACAACTAAGCTGCTGCCAATTTACAGCCACTTCAGCGAGTCCTTTAATGGTACATAAGAGGTTCAGAATGATTAAACGGAGAACATTAAGCTTCCAGCATGTAGATTTTTTTTCTCCTAATGTACCAGGAGTGCTGAACTGTACCTTCCAATAACTTTGGACAAACAATGAAAATGCAGTTGCTGTTGTCCATCAGTGGATCCAGCAGACTGCTAACAGATCTGTTTTTCTCAATAATCACCTATAGCTACAAGGACTGGCTTGGCCCCATCATTGCTCATGCAAGAGGCTGCAGTTACACCTGCTTTTGAGAAACCAGATCATTTTGTCAACTGGGGATGCATGTCGGCCAAATGATGCAGACACCAACCTTGCATCAACTACTCTGTGCACATCGCATCTCAGATCATTCCACAGTAGATAAAAGAGCTACATGTGAAGGGTGGGTTTGTTGTTTTTCTTTCCATTCACAAGGTGAATGCTTGTTTATCGAAGTTAAAAATATTTCCTGATACTGTAGCATCCTTCTTTGTTAACTTGCTAGAAATAAGAAACTGCTACCTGTCCAGTTCACCACGCGGCCCCTGACAGAATCACGTGCAACTCATTGACTGCTTTCCCTTGTTTCTATTTCTGATCTAATGTCCGTGTTTTTGTGTTGAGCATTTTTAATAGTTAACAGGGAATGCTGATGCAAGCTGCGTTTATTATTGTGCGTTTGCATTTTGAACCGGAAATCACAATAATCAGCATTTACGCTCGGGCAATCATTGACCTAACTGCAGATGATGGAATTCTTCAGGGTGACAGTGACGGTGAGGGTTTCTATAAAGGCGTCTAAGTTAAAAGTCTCTAATTTATTCATTTAACCAAGGAGAATATGTCAGTGATCCTGATTTATGAAGCGACAACACAAATCAAGGATTTATCAGTTCACACTGAGGAAAACAAACAGGTGAAGTAAAAGTGCAATAGAGAACAAAATACAGGAAGTGAAATCCACTGAGGTGAAAACCACAGCGTTAAATTGACTAAAAAGAAGAAGTTGCGTCCTGTTTAATTGATGCCGTTTTCTGTGCGAGACAGACGCTGAAAATTTGCCAAATATCAATCTATCAATCAATCAATTAAAACTTTATTTATATAGCACTTTTCATACACATAAAATGCAACACAAAGTGCTTCACAAAATAAAATCAGACATAAAACAGGAACAAAAACACATAATAAAAACTCGTCCCTCTCACCCCCACACATATAACTGCACACACACACTATGGAACGGTTATCGGTATTATGGTAATGCGCGATAAAATTTTACGCGATAACGATTACCGTTTATGTTTGACTTCATCTCATTATCGTAGTCGATTACCGGGATATGTAATATCAGCCTCATTCAAGTCTGCGAGCGAGTCGCGACTGTGTCTCGTGTGAATATGTAGCTTGTAACATCGGCATCGTAACGTAATCATGGCGGAAACTGGTGATAGCATGCAGGACATTTACCAACCCACTAAAAGGATGAAATCCAAGGTCTGGGCTTTTTTTTTTTTTAAGAATGCAGAGGGACGACTGGTGGAGGACAATTATCTTGTCTGCAGAGCACTTGTTTACATTTTATTGTAATTTGTATAAGCAACTTGAAGGAGCTAAGCCTAATGCTTCAAGCTACTGAGATGTTTGACCAAGAGTAACCTGGTTGACGCGTTTCGATAACTCACATTTATAACAAACGTAACCGTTGCTTGTTGATCGAAAAAGGACCAGAACGATGTTCTTCTGATGCAGTTAAAATATTAATTTATTCCATTAACTGATCCGACAACCATAACGCTGGCAGTTTGCGCCACAGCGGTCAAACACCTAACCAATACCAGACAGCTACCTTTTTACCTGACCCTCAGGTAACAACACAGCGACACCCACAGACACACAGAGTGAACTACAATTCAGAACAACATATTTGGCTCCTTTACAACTGTTTCTTTATTTGCACATTGACACGTATTGAAGGTTCAGCTTAAAGTCCAAAGTTTTTTTCATTTGAACTTGAACTATAATTTTTGTTCCTAATTGTTTGCATATTTTGACCTACTATGGTTGTTAAAGTGTTTATTTAAATTTGCACCAGACAAATAAGCTTTGTTCCTGTTATTTATTTTGTTCATTTAAAATAAAACCTCTTTCTGTGCCAGTTGTTTGCTCGTTTAATGTGAAAGTTTCATTTTGATAAAAATTTTGGCTTCTGATGTTTTAGTATGACGAGAAAATCACAAGATTTTGTGAAATTATTTTAATGTGTGTTTTTTGGACATTTGTACAGCAAAGAAGAATACCATGATAATATCGTAAACCATGATAATTTGGTCACTATAATCGAGATATCAAATTTTCCATATTGTTATCCTTAACACACACACACACTCACAGCACAAAGTAACAAGTTTAAAGTAACATGGGTGGGCAATGAGGATCCAGGTGAGGAGGAACCACCTATGGGAGGCCATCCACACCGAGAGGTGCCACAGCCTCCGACCACGGGGAGCGCCATCCCAGAGACCACCCCAACCCAGATAGACCAGGGTAGACCCACACATTCTGCAGACCCCATTTAGCGTCGTCTGCAATATGTAAAATGCAGTGACATGCGGTGAGATTCATGGCTGGTGAGGCACTGACTTCATCAGTCAGATTTACAAGCATATGAACCCTCCAGAACAACTTATTCACCATTTGATTGGCAGCAGTTAACTGTTTATGTTTAAAACCTCCAATCGTCATTCACATATAAATGCTTTACACATACAAACTGTAGCGCACAAAAAAGCACATTTAATTAAAAAAAGTTATTATGGTCTTACCTTTACTTATAAATGAAGTCCAAAATATTCTCCTTCTGCAGAATAAGTGACAGCACTTGCTGTCACTTATTCTGCAGCAATGTGTCGCATGAAGAATTCCTGTGCTCACTAGTGCCCCCTAACGTGAGGCAGGAGAAGTGCGTGCCTCACCCCGTGCCTCTTCTCAGCCGTTTTATGATCGCACCAGCACAAGAAACACATTACACACATATAGTTGCTGTTCATTATATAAATCAGCAAACTATGGAAACTTATTTCATATAGCAAACGTGTTTGAACATTTTAATAATGACATACAAAGAGACGGCGATCTGGTCTCACTACATAGCATGGCAGCACAGTTAGCCGAGTCATTGCGCAATCCATGGGTGAGGCTCAGCGGGGTGCTGCCTCACCGCCCGCATCTTCTCAGTATTTGAATGGTAAATGTGAAAATTCGGCGATTTTGAATTAAAAATAATCTAAAAATGGTGAAGTTAAATGGAAAATTACTTTATAGTACAAATCAATTGATAAATATAAAATATATATATATTTTTTTCATTTCTTTCTTTCCATGATGCCAGGCGAGGCACGGCCTCCCCTGCCTCACCTGACCACACGTCACTGGTAAAATGTATTGTCTAAAAGGGTTGTCTGTTACTTCTGCTGTTTGAACAATCGGATCTCTGGAAGTCTCACTTTTTAACTTTATTAAAGTGACATTTAAAAAGGAACAACTTCACGGTTATTTACCCGCTTTTCACTGACCGCGGTGCATCTAAAGACTTTCTGTTTGGGACCTTACCGAGACACTTCACAGCACAAACCAGCCCTGCTCATATTTGATTTATACCATGTCACAAAATGCAATTAATTATTAATGCATAAGAGCCTGCAAGAGCTAGACAACGCCTACTAAAAATGATCAAATATTCTTTCAAAATGTAAAGTAAATAGTGTTTTAATATAAAACAAACCTCCTTGGTGTTGCTTTGAAGCACTACTTAACTCTGTGTCAATATTCAATTTGACTTAAGTCCTCTTTTAGATCTGAAATTTTAATGTGGAGATTTAAATAAGAAAAGCCATCACAAGCTCCTGGCGTCAAAAAGCAGATCCACAACCCAAGTCAGATCACCTCATCCTTAGTCTGTGACAGTGAAACGGGGTAGCTGCAGTTATCTGGACTTTTCTTAGAGACTGCTGATACAACAGGAGACTGAAGTCCCACTAAATGAGATTGTTTCGCTTAATCCCCAGACCCCCCACCCAGTTGAGAACCATCTGACTGTAAAGCACTGGGCGCACAACCACCTGAAACCTGCATACCTGCAAAACAGAAACATGTTTTGTGCCTCTCTCAGGCAAACTCAGCCCAGATATTCAAACAAAAGGCAAATGGTTTCTGGTGAACAGGAGGTCAGGAGGCAAAGTCACAGAGCCACACCTCAAACTGCACAGCTACAGGGCCAATAACCAGACTTTGACTCAAGCAGAGGAAGAGCATTAAAAGATCCCACTCCTTTAAAGCCTCAAGCATGTGCTCCTGACTAACAGATAAAATACAGAAGGACCTGGGCTTAAATGATCTATGCTCTTTTAAGACACTCTTAGGTGCAAAAGGGTTGACCTTTAAAGTTTTCACCTCATAGTCTTGAAGTATTTCTGTTATAGTTATGATTAAAAACCCTGTTATTTTCCTTAACCGAATTCCTTTCCAGCAGTTCTGCTTCCTAAATAAAAGGACTGACCCTGAGCTTCAAGAGCAAACACCCAATTAAAATACAAGAAGTGACACGGACGGTGAATCCAGGCAAGCTTCGCCATGTCTTTTTGGCAAAGTAATGAAAAGAAACACGTTAGAAGCAATTTATAGAGGGAGGAACACACTACTGTTCATTACAGCTCATTAATTCGTATCATGCCCAGCCGAGCGTTCACGTAACCTCAGCGTCACAGGGCGACTGCTCCACAAACAGCTACCATCATGGATTTTTTTCTTTTTCTTTGCAGCTCCATGTGGATCAATCCATATTATTTGCTCCCACTTTACATTATTCAGTCCCCTCATTTAATTTAATGTCGTGGCAGATTTGGATGCATTTTCCAAGAGCGG